>CP092866.1:58101422-58231795 GCA_030710605.1 Cordylochernes scorpioides
TTTTGGTCCCAGAGACTTCTTGAGAAACCAAGAATTGGGTATTTAAGGCCAAACTTGCATAAATATGCCTAACATGTGAAAATAATATATAAATAAATGTAAAGGGTTAAATAAAATGATTTTCTCCATTATATTTGTGACAGGTTAATGCTCAAATGATATAAAATTTTAAAAGACATTTATTCATATTGTGGTTGTTGCGAATGCTTTACCCCCAGTAAAAAGGCTGTCTTAAACAGATTGTGTGCACCTGTGTTATCTATCCAGCCAATTTCCCTGAGTGGTTGTCCAAACACTGCCCTGATCTTGGGTGTGCTCCATAGCCAGAGCACTGACCTTGTGGTCTCCTTGTAGGGAGGATTGGAATCACACTTTGGTTTTACATAGTTGACCCACAGTTCAAAGATGATGCAGGTTCCTCACCCAGAGCAGTTCTGTTCTGTACAGGGATGTGGCAGCCCATGTAGCCAGCGTTGAAGAAACTGTTGTAGCCCTTGCCACTTGTCTTGTTGATGGAGGTACTGTTGCCACAGACTGCGCCCATCAGTTCTGTGCAGTACTGGGTGGCAGTACTTGCCCCACCATCCTGCATACCAGAGCTGGTGATAAGGTGTGTTGCATATAGTGTCTGGAGAATGAACATTACTGAACACCAATTATTTCATTTCTTCATTACTTCAAAACCTGGAAATAAACATTTCAAAGGTCCTGAGAATTTAAATAGCATTCAATGTGCTATTTTATAGCTAGGAATCTGCTAATTTATTAATAGTCTTAATTTTCATCTATGTTATCTTCTCTTTTAAATGTTTTGTGCACAAGATGATAATTTGGATTATAGATTAGAACTACTCGGTAACAAGACCAAATCTGAATAAATTAATAATGTGTGACATTTTGGTAACAACACAGTTGCAGAAACATAGTATGCTTTTAATTTATATAGATTTGGTATTATTACCTTGTGCACAAGAGTTTATGCAAGCTTATATAGATTGGTGTGCATGTGTTTCTGTGGTGCTATAAAGATCAGGGTGTATTTATTTGTGTGGTGCTATAAAGATCAGTGTGCATGTGTTTCTGTGGTGCTATAAAGATCAGTGTGCATGTGTTTATGTGGTGCTATAAAGATCAGTGTGCATGTGTTTCTGTGGTGCTATAAAGATCAGTGTGCATGTGTTTCTGTGGTGCTATAAAGATCAGTGTGCATGTGTTTCTGTGGTGCTATAAAGATCAGGGTGTATGTGTTTGTGTGGTGCTATAAAGATCAGTGTGCATGTGTTTCTGTGGTGCTATAAAGATCAGTGTGCATGTGTTTATGTGGTGCTATAAAGATCAGTGTACATGTGTTTGTGTGGTGCTATAAAGATCAGTGTGCATGTGTTTATGTGGTGCTATAAAGATCAGTGTACATGTGTTTGTGTGGTGCTATAAAGATCAGTGTACATGTGTTTATGTGGTGCTATAAAGATCAGTGAGCATTTGTTTATGTGGTGCTATAAAGATCAGTGTGCATGTGTTTATGTGGTTCTATAAAGTTCGGTGTGCATGTGTTTATGTGGTGCTATAAAGAATGGCATGCATTTGTTTATGTGGTGCTATAAAGATCAGTGTGCATGTGTTTATGTGGTGCTATAAAGAATGGCATGCATTTGTTTATGTGGTGCTATAAAGATCAGTGAGCATGTGTTTCTGTGGTGCTATAAAGATCAGTGTGCATGTGTTTATGTGGTGCTATAAAGATCAGTGCGCATGTGTTTATGTGGTGCTATAAAGAATGGCATGCATTTGTTTATGTGGTGCTATAAAGATCAGTGTGCATGTGTTTATGTGGTGCTATAAAGATCAGTGAGCATGTGTTTCTGTGGTGCTATAAAGATCAGTGTGCATGTGTTTATGTGGTGCTATAAAGATCAGTGCGCATGTGTTTATGTGGTGATATAAAGAATGGCATGCATTTGTTTATGTGGTGCTATAAAGATCAGTGTGCATGTGTTTATGTGGTTTTGACAATTAAATAATTTTTATTGACCGCTGGTCAACAATTACTCACGAGGAGTCAAAAGGGCAAACTATGTACATTGATCAGGAGGGCAAGGCTATCCTTAGCTTGTGAATACCCCTGCGAATGGTGGGATGGCTGTTCCGAGTTCGCTCGAGAGCAGCGTCAAGGAAGCCCGCGAGGGTACTCCCCTGCTCAGGTGAGAGATCCTTGAGTAGATCCAATCTATCCTCGCGGTATAAGATCGCAAACATGACGGCATCCAGGGAAATCCCAGGCTCCAGCAGGGGCCCAAAGCCGGGTTCAGCGATCATTTCATTGAAGGTTGTATCTAACTCCGGCATCAGGTCGTCGTCGTCCTCCATCGGGTCAGGCAGTGGAAGCGGAGGTGTAGTCGTGGCTGGTGTCGTCTTTTGCCCCTGGGGAGTGGGCGGTGTTGGCTCAGCGAGCCGAGGCGCAGGCAGTGGGGGTACACAGCGCTCTTCTTCCGTCATCGGAACGTCCTCCTCCATCTCCGTCGGGGCGGGCGGCGGGGGTGTAATCAAAGCAGGTGTCAGCTTGTTGGAAGTGAGCGGCGTTGGATGAGATGGTCGAGGCGCAGGCGGTGTGGATGTAGGGGGCACTGCGGCTGGACCGGTCCTCAGCTCTGACAAGACCTGTCGCAAGACCTTATAAATGTTGCTATTTACTCCGGGCCTTAGGTCGAGGATTTGGTTTATTAGGCCGGCAAGAGCATTGCTCTGCGGAGGGGTTAGATGCTGACCGTGCTTTCGCGCCTTGGTCTTCGAGGAGAGGAGGTCCAGGACCTCCTCCCACCCAAGACCAAGGGCGCCCGTTCCAGCAAACGAAACTCCGGGGTTTCTCTTGAGGAAGGCCTCAAGGTCGGGTCTCGTCTTACGCCCTAATGATGACGGGGAGGGCGGCACAAGGGTCCCCTCTGCATGCAGAGGACCAGGAGGGACGACGGAGGCTGGCAGGGCTTGAAGCACTTCTCCGGGGGGCTGAGAGGCCGGAGGGCGAGGGTCCGCGGGTGCCTCTGTTGGCTCCATTGCCTGTAGGGCTCTGTTGGAGGTGGGCGGCGCCAGCACTTCGGCTGCAATCTCCATGGGCTTAGAAGGAGGAGCCACGGCGTCTGAGGATGTTCTGGTAGGCAGGGAGGCAGAAGTGCCGGGAGCTGATGTCTGTGGCGCAGGGCGCTTTGGTGACGGAGCTCGAGCCGCTGGTGTTGGGCGGTTCGGCTGCCGAGTGTGGACGAAGCACCAGGTGGAAGGGGTGCCGGTTGTGGCTGGCCGTTGTTGGAGGCTCTCCCAGGAATGATGGGGCAGTTGGCCCTACGGTGACCTTGACGGCCGCATCTGGAGCACTTGACTCCATATGAGATAAACGCCGATAGGACGTTGCCTTTATTTCGGATGACGACGCGGGTTGGGATTTTTTCCAAAGCAATACCCTCCTTAAGGAGGATAAAGGCCTCGCGTCGACCATCCGTGAAGGTATACCTTCCGGCTCTCAACCGGATGGGGACGATGGAGGTCACGTCACCGTAGGGCTTGAGAGCCTCGATGACGGCGGCGTCGTCCACGAAGAACGGCAAGTTTCCGACGGTGATCCTCTCCGCCCTTTTCTTGAAGGGGAAGGCCCTGAGGTGGGTGTGGCCAATATCAAGACCGTCTCTTATAAGTCGCTCCGCCAGGGCCTTGGTGGACAGGCCCACCAGCATATGGCCGTCCATTTTCATCACCTGGAGCACATTCCCGGCTCCTCCGACCAGCTCTTCCACCGCCTGCAGGTAGTGGGTGGACCCGAAGTCCGGGCAGTGTTCCACGAAGACGCAGTTGTCTTCTGTTGAAGAGCGCTGGCGTGCTCTGGCGTCGGCGATGTCGGCCTGGGTAGCCCTGATCATCTGGACCCCCGTAGCTCCACCCGCAGGTGGCCGTCTTCGCGGGGTTGGGCCGGTCCTTCTGGAGGCCGCGACACCGCTGGAACGTTGTTCGACAGGGCGGCTCGGTGACTCCCTGCGTCTTCGCTTGTGTTTGACCACGGTGAAGCCATCTTCAGCTGATTCTGCAGCCTCCATTTGCTCGGCCCAGTTTGTCGCAGCGGCCAAGGCGCCGCTCGTTGATGGCGTGACGTCAGCGATACACGCCGCGGCAAAATTTACATGCTGTCTGTCGAAAGGTAGATTAGCATAGTCGCCGCTAGCATTGGCTATTCTAGATTTTTCATCTTGAGATTGGTTATCCGCGGATATCTCCGCAACGGCTTGACTTTCAAAGCCGAGCCTTCCAGGCTCGTGTTCAGCTCGATGAGGGCTTCCAGCCCATACCAAGTTCGTCGCTTCCAGCGACATTTCACCGCTCGCCTGAGGCGAAAACGGCGGAGCTCGATTTAAGTTTTAGGATAATTAAAAATCAATCAGTAATTTAGGGTTAAAAGAAAAATATTTGAAAGGGAAGGAAAACAAAAAACTAGGAGCGCGATCAAGGTGCTGCCGCGCGCGCTGGCTACCCAAGTTATGTTTATGTGGTGCTATAAAGATCAGTGAGCATGTGTTTCTGTGGTGCTATAAAGATCAGTGTGCATGTGTTTATGTGGTACTATAAAGATCAGTGCGCATGTGTTTATGTGGTGATATAAAGAATGGCATGCATTTGCTTATGTGGTGCTATAAAGATCAGTGTGCATGTGTTTATGTGGTGCTATAAAGAATGGCATGCATTTGTTTATGTGGTGCTATAAAGATCAGTGTGCATGTGGTGCTATAAAGAATGGCATGCATTTGCTTATGTGGTGCTATAAAGATCAGTGTGCATGTGTTTATGTGGTGATATAAAGAATGGCATGCATTTGTTTATGTGGTGCTATAAAGATCAGTGTGCATGTGTTTATGTGGTGCTATAAAGAATGGCATGCATTTGTTTATGTGGTGCTATAAAGATCAGTGTGCATGTGGTGCTATAAAGAATGGCATGCATTTGCTTATGTGGTGCTATAAAGATCAGTGTGCATGTGTTTATGTGGTGATATAAAGAATGGCATGCATTTGCTTATGTGGTGCTATAAAGATCAGTGTGCATGTGGTGCTATAAAGAATGGCATGCATTTGTTTATGTGGTGCTATAAAGATCAGTGAGCATGTGTTTCTGTGGTGCTATAAAGATCAGTGCGCATGTGTTTATGTGGTGCTATAAAGATCAGTGAGCATGTGTTTATGTGGTGCTATAAAGATCAGTGAGCATGTATTTATGTGGTGCTATAAAGATAGGCATGCATGTGTTTATGTGGTGCTATAAAGATCAGTGAGCATGTGTTTCTGTGGTGCTATAAAGATCAGTGCGCATGTGTTTATATGGTGTTATAAAGATCAGTGAGCATGTGTTTATGTGGTGCTATAAAGATAGGCATGCATATGTTTATGTGGTGCTATAAAGATCAGTGAGCATGTGTTTCTGTGGTTCTATAAAGTTCATGTGTTTATGTGGTGCTATAAAGATCAGTGTACATGTGTTTGTGTGGTTCTATAAAGATCAGTGTGCATGTGTTTATTTGGTGCTATAAAGAATGGCATGCATTTGTTTATGTGGTGCTATAAAGATCAGTGTGCATGTGTTTATGTGGTGCTATAAAGATAGGCCTGCATTTGTTTGTGTGGTGCTATAAAGAACAGTGTGCATGCGTTTGTGTGGTGCTATAAAGAATGGCATGCATGTGTTTATGTAGTGCTATAAAGATAGGCATAATGTGTTTGTGTGTTGCGAAAAAGATTAATTATTTTTTAGGCAAATGGAGTCCTGAGACAAGTTTGGTACAGTAGAAGGTTCTAGTTCAGCATAGTATCTTAATTCATTTTAAAATTTGGGCTTCAATGATTGAAATTAGATAGAATTAAGGCATATCTCACCTGGCAGGCAGTCACAATCTCTATTCTGGTAAGGGTCAAACTTGTCTAGCATAGTGTTGTAGTTAACTCCAGTGTAGTCTGGGAGACACTGGCAAACATAATGCCCTCTGGGGGGCATTTGGGGGTCCCTCTGTCCTTACAGGGGCTGATCTTCACCTCACAGTACTTGCCACTCCAGAGATCAAAGCACCGGCAGCACATCTGGAAGAACCACATCTAATTAGCTAAGAGCTAACACCAGGTAAATTTCATAGGAGATTAACTTTGTTGTTTTACATATCTAGATTAAAAGTTTGCTGGGAGCAAATGAATAGTGAGAAGAATACGCACAAGTCCATATCAACACATAAACTATGTGCCATCTATTTTGGTCAAGTTTGACGTTTATTTTGATGGGAGAGGCGCCCTATGGATCAATTTCCTCCCGGCAAATTTTCAATATATATTTTAGCCATAGATTTGGCCCAGCCACTTAGCCAGCTAAACACATCTTTGGCGGAATGTGAAGATTTCATTAGATCCCATGTGGATCTCTTGGAATAAAGTCTGCCCTAGGCTGACGAGAACCATTAACCAGAAACGATGTTCTCTAGGTGAACGCTTCTCAGTTTGCCAAAGCTGATTTTGTGGCTTTGTCACCGACCCGAGGCCGCTAGTTTGCGGTGACAGTCAATAGATGGTGTCAAGTTTTGACATTTATTTTAATGGGAGCGATGCTCTATGCTTCTATGAATTTTCAAATACTCTCAATGGAATTTGATGAAAATTCCTGCCATTAACTTTGTCATATCAATAAACTGAATTTTTGAGACACCCCCC
This sequence comes from Cordylochernes scorpioides, assembly GCA_030710605.1. Lineage (NCBI taxonomy): Eukaryota > Metazoa > Arthropoda > Arachnida > Pseudoscorpiones > Chernetidae > Cordylochernes > Cordylochernes scorpioides. The sequence goes on from CP092866.1 coordinate 58,108,145, forward strand.
TTATGAAAGGGGATTCAGGGTTTTTTCTATAAGCCCTTCCTTTGTGTTTTTGCTTAAACCTAGTAAAGCTCTTATTTACTCCCTTCTAAAAAAAATATTTTGGATCTCAATTCAAAAGCACATTTTTATTGTTGATATTTTATGTGCTGCTAAATGAGAAAAACTGATGTGTGCAAGTTCTTTTTTTTTGCTTATTCCTAGTACACGTGGTACAGGCCATGATAATCATGGTGAGTAGTTAGCGACTGCTTTTTACTGTAAGCGCACCACATGTCTACAGATGTGAAAAGCATTTTGACTTTGCACTTACAAATGCCAGAGCCCCGTTTGGTTACTTGTACTCGCTGGTGGGGTTGGACTTTTGCAAGAATCGGGGGCCATTGGAGCATTTTTTTTTTTTTAAAACAGAAAAAAGTGTCCAATGCGGGAATCGAACCCGGGTCCTAGTGGTCGAAAACCAAACAGTTTAACCAGCCTTCCACCGACCCCCGTGCGAGTACTTTAATTTGATAAACACTCTGAACCCAAGTATACAATTTACACAGAAACAAGAATGAATCACATTTTTAGACATAACTTGCAAAAGAAAAGGTAGCTCAGTACAAATAGGCATACCCCTTTACAACATAAAAAGGCTGTGGGGAATGCATTGGTGGACAAAGCTATATACAGGGTGTACCAGGTAAATTGGGACTAACTTTGACAGTCTATAAAACAAAAACTACTTGAGATTAAAAACTTTTTTTTTTTTCATTACGTAGGCATATTCATGTAAAATGCAACAGTACATGTGTGCGCAGTGTAGTGATGAAGAGTAACCGAGAATTTGAAAATCGAGCTGCCATCATCGTTGCTCTGCGCGCCGGAAGGATCCCCAAAGAGATAGTGGATTTTCTTAAGTTGCCCAAAACCACTATTTATCGTGTCAAGAAGCAGTTTGATGAAGCCGACAGTAACAAAGAGGGGATAGCTACAAGGAAAACGCACTCGCGTCGATCGGACAGGGTAAGAGGCGAAGAATTTGTCAAAAATGTCAAGGAGAAGATTGATGGAAACCCTGGGAAGAGCATGAGGGCCATAGCCAAGGAAATGGACGTTGGCTCTATGACAATTGTCGGAACTATCCATGAGGACCGTGGTCTCAAGTCTTATGCCCTTCGGAAAGGTCAGTTGCTGACTGAGAATATGAAGAATAACAGAAAAGGAAAGGCTGCTGCCCTCCTCAACAACCTGAAACACGACTCTTTTGGCATGCTAAGGTTCTTCTCTGACGAAAATAACTTTGACGTGGACCAAAAGGTAAATCCCAGGAATGATCGCTGGATCTGTAAAGACCCCTCAGAGATACCTGTCGTGATGCACACGAAATTTCCTGCCTCCGTAATGGTCCTTGGCGTTATCAGCAGTGAAGGTGATGTCATGCCTACCCATTTCTTTGAGAAGGGCCTTAGGATGAACGCTGACACCTACATCAATGTTCTGGAGACCGTTGTGAAGCCTTGGATGGACATGGTGGTCGCAGGAAGGAAGTATGTCTTCCAACAGGACTCAGCTCCAGCCCATAAGGCAAAAAAGACACAATCGTGGCTGACACTTAACGTCCCTAGTCACTGGGGTCCTGATATTTGGCCCCCTAATTCTCCAGATTGCAATCCCCTCGACTACTATGTATGGGGCGTTGTTGAGAGAGATGTCAACAAAGCTCCTCATACCACCATCCAGTCTGTCAAGAAAGGAGTTCACACGGTGATGACCCAAATGGACAAGGTCATCGTCGCCAAGGCCTGTGCTTCATTCCGCACTCGCCTCGAGACTGTTGTAGCTAATAATGGAAACTACATTGAATAAATAAAAACTATATCCTTTTATCTACTACTGTGTCAAATTTCATTCGGATATTTTAATTTTTACTTGCAAAAAATTTCAGTTAAAATACCATTGTTGAAATTCCCAATTTACCTGGTACACCCTGTACAGTAAAACCCCTCTATAGTGAACCCCAATGGGACAGAGGTTTGGTTCACTATAGCCACGGTTTGGCCATTTTTTTTTTTACTTTTCTAATTTTTTTGACAGTATAATTAAAAAATAGCCATACACACAGGAAAAGGCAGCCACTTAATAATGGTCACTTTGTTTTAATTCCCTAAATTGACCTATTTCTTCACAGTAATGCTGAATATCAAAAGAAGTCATTCGATAATAGGTTCTTCTTATCATTAGCATACATGTTATAATTTATATATCTATGTATAATTTAAAAATTAAGCCAAATCCCCTAGGCAAAGTTTTATTAAGTATATATTTAAAGGTATAAGAGTATTATAGAACATCTTTCTCAAATAATATAATGCTAAATTTATTTGAAAAAATGCCTCTAATACCTTGTTGTTTGAAAATCAGAATTGTCTTAAAATATCGTTATTTCCATATACAGTAAAACCCCTCTATAGTGAACCCCAATGGGACAGAGCTTTTGGTTCACTATAGCCACGGTTCACTATAGCCACGGTTTGGCTATTTTTTTTTACTTTTCAAAATTTTTAGACCGTATAATTAAAGGACAGCTATACACACAAGAAGAGGCTTCCTCTTAATAGTGGTCACTTTGTTTTAATTCCCTTAATTGACCAATTTCCTTACATTAATACTGAATAATAATAGAAATCATTAGATGATGGTTCTTCTTATCATTAACATACATGTACCTCTCTGTCTAATTTAAAAATCAAGACAAATCCTAGGCAAAGTTTTATTAAATATATATTCAAAGATATAAAATGATTTTAAAGCATCATTATCACATTATATAATACATTGTTTACTTGGAAAAATGGCTCTAACACCTTGTTGCTTCAAAGCACTCTTCAAGCATTGCACCATTCAAATAAAGTTAGTGTTTTTCTTCCATTTCATTTTCCCAGATATTCTTCTAGGTCTAGATTTCGTTTTTTTTTAACCTGTCATGCAAAACATTGCTGACTTTAAAACCACCATAGTTAATGGCATAAAAATAGTTTTTGTTTCATCACGGGACCATTTATTTGGATTTTTTTTTTTTAGCCCTAAAACGTACGATCACGATCGCGGCAAAAGTTGAGGTTGATTTCTCTTTGTAACAATTTTTAATAGCTTTATATTTTATCTTTTATAATAGAAAAGTTATATTATCTAATTTTAATATGTTCTTAACATTTTGCCTTTGTTGTTTCACTTTGAAAAGTTCTGAAAATGGCCTTTTTTATTTTTAAAAATAAATAACGCTTTTGTTTTTAAAATGCCTTTGTTTTCTTCATTTTGGAAGCCATTTGTAATTTTATATTTCAAATTTAATGGATGCAAATATATTCTATTTAATAAAAAGTATAATGTGTTAAAATTTATACAACATACAGCAAAAATAAAGTGCAAAAATCAAAACAAACAATGCCGCTAAATTTATTGTTTTGAAATCGCGATCCGCGAGCTGAAACATGCTAAAAATTTGGTTGTTTTAATTTTTTTTTTTAAATTACAATTCTAAGTTCGTTATAAGCATAGTATTTCAAATAGATTTTATTATTTTGGGACCGAAAATAGGTTCGTTATAGGGGTAGTTCGTTATTCTAAAAATCGCAAAGTTCGTTATAACGATGGTATTTTCAATGGAATGGAATTGGGAATCGGCGTGGGTTCGTTATAAGGGAAGGTTCGTTATATCCAGGGTTCGTCTTAGCGGGGTTTTACTGTATTCTGAATCAATTGAGGATGAATAAAAAGTTTCCGATTCAGAAAAATCGGACGTGAAACATGTTGATACGATTGCGCAATTGGTAAAATTGCGAATAAAAAAATGCCAATTTGCAAACATAAAATCGGTAGTAAAACGGCCGGCCAGGGGGAATATCTGAGAACCCTGAATGAGTCATATCCCTAACAAGGCTTTTGTTCTAAAAATAGAATTGTAGTGGTAGTTTTTGAGAATTTATAAGTCGATTTGTTTGTAGCCCGTGAGACATGATGCACTGACTTTTTTTTTTCTTCCAATTCCAGTTTCCACATATTCTTCTGAAGTATAGATTAAATTTTGTTTTTAACCTGTTATTCTTCAAACCATTTCTGGCTTTAAAATTATTTGTAATTATTTTTCAGTGTAGGTTAAACTTGATATAGAACGCTTCTAAAAGGGCATGTTGCCACTGTTTTTATAGAACGCCATTTTTTGTTTCTTTTCTTTTATTTTGGAAGGCATTTGTATTTTTTTCCATTTCAAAATTGTCGAATGCAAAGATATTCTATTAAATAAAAGATAATGTGTAAAAATTTATACAATATGCAGCAAAAATAGAATGGAAATGAAAACAAACAATGCTGCTAATTTTTTGTTTTAAAATCGCGATCAGTGAGCTGAAACATGCTCAAAATTTTTTTATATTTTTTTTACCACAATTTTAAGTTCATTATAAGCCTAGTATTTTTAATAGATTTTATCATTTTGGAACCGAAAATAGGTTCGTTATAGGGGTAGTTCGTTATTTTAAAAATCGCAAAGTTCGTTATAACGATGGTATTTTCAATGGAATGGAATTGGGAATCACAGTGGGTTCGTTATAAGGGAAGGTTCGCTATATCCAGGGTTCGTATTAGCGGGGTTTTACTGTATACAATTTACACAGAAACAAAAAAGCCCAGAATGAATCACATTTTTGGACATAAATTGCAAAAGAAAAGGTAGCTCAGTTAAAACAACAGTCCATAGAAAAGTGACAGATATAGGCATTGAATCAAATTACAATAGTTATACCCTCTCTTTGCAGCATAAATAGGGTATGGGGAATGCATTGGTGGACAAAGCTATTTATCTATATGTATGGATAGAAATGATTATATGATATGTATGAATAGAAATGATTATAAAGAAGAAATTCCATCAGGTACTCACACTCATATTGGCCATCTCCAAGGTCAGAACATTCAGAAGAACCAGGACATGGAGTGGTAATGTAGGGTTGTGCCAGCTCACAGGTCAGCCCACGGAAGTCTGAAGTACAGTTGCAGAGTTAGTTCCCACACACAGAAAACAACAGATAAACAAGAATTGAAAGCAAGAGTAAAATGTGAAATATTCTCTAAAATAATGGCAAACTTAAGCACAACTCAGGAGACAAGAGGAACTGATACCACAAGTTGAGGAAAATCACATGGCAAATACAACAGATTCCTGTTTAGAAAGCATTTGCGCTTAAGACAGATTCTAGTACCTTCTAGAAGAGATCTTTAAATCCACCTTTCTCAGGATGCATCCAATAACTAACTCCATGAGACCTATATGGATGATATAAAAGCCAAACAGTGCAATATTATAAGTCAGTAGGGTAGTTCAGAAAACATAGTCACATCAAACAATAATTTATTTAACTCCCAACATTCCAGTGACCTGCTGGAACTTTCCTCAGGGGAATAGTAGGGTAGATTAAATTGGTGAAACTGCTTAGGGTTCACCACTGATGAGCCAGGCCCTCTCATTATATTATCATTGCAGTAAGGGCAGAAATTACTATATTTAAAAGGAAACACTACTAATACATATCTAACAGTGTATTGTAATGGCTGTGGGGAATTACTGAGTCTCTCTGATAGTGTAAATGTTATAGCAGGTAGGTAATGTACTATAGCTTGCTATATATAGTAACAAAGGCAATCTGGAACAGTTTATACAGTAAAACCTCTCTATAGCAAACCCCAATGGAACCAAACCTGTGGTTCACTATAGCCATGGTACATTATAGCCAAAGTTCACTGTATTATAAAAAAAAAGGGGGGATTATCTCAGATTGGGTATAAGGGAAGATTTGTTGTATCACAGGTTGGTTTTAGCAGGGTTTTGCTGTAATTCTACAGTAGTCTACAAGGAGAGAAAATACACAGTCTCTCAGGGAGGTAGTCTCTCATTGAAGACTTGTCATGTGATGGATTCTTTAAGCCCAAACATTGTAGATGTTGTCACATTTATGTGACCTACATTAGCTTAATAACTTCAAGAAAATAAGACAGAATCCAAATAAACACTGTTGTTACCTTCATCAGACAATTTTTTTTTTCTCATTTATTCTTTTGTCTGATGATGGTAACAATGCTGTTACCGAAACGTCGCACACTATTAACTTATTTATATTTGGTCTTATTTTCTTGTAGTTTATAATCCAAATATTGTGCCTTATCATATTTAATAAGGGAACTGTCTATTGATTTTTTTTGTAAAAGTGAAAATAAATTGAAAAATAAAAATGATCAATTATAAATAAAATTCAAATATAGGATAAATTGCGATATCTATTATAAAATATCCAAACCCTTTCACAATAAGTTTCTTTATTAAACTTCTTAATATTAAATTAAAAATTAAAAAAGAAAATTATTACGAAAGGTTTTTGATACTTTATAATAGATAAAACTAAAAAGAAAATACTTTTATATGTGACTTTAAGGTTATAAGACCAAATACAAATAAATAGTTTAACGTTTTAGTAAGAAAATCTTTAGCAAAATCTCACACATTATTCATTTGGATTTGGTCTTTATTATCATATGTTTTATCTATAATTCAAATTGTGCCTAACACTTTACATGACTTTTTACAAAATTGATAATAAGAGTTTGTTTTGGACAGGTGTGTGTGTGTGAAGAATCTTTGTAAAATGATAAGGTACAATTTGGATTATAGATTAGAACCACAAGGTAATAAAACCAAATCCAAATAAATTAACAATGTGTGACATTTCAGTAACAGCGTTGTTACCATCATCAGACAAATGGTCTATAATCTATCATTCTTTTATCTGGTGATGGTAACAACTCTGTTACCGGAACGTCACATACTGTTCATTTATTTGGTTTTATCACCTTGTGAATCTTTGTACAATTTAAATTCTATTTTAATTTACAATTATAAGACTTACTCTAATGGCTAGTACAAACTAGTTGTATTGGGTGAAATTATATATTTTTAACTCCATTCCTATATAATTTGATGCACATTGTCTAAAAATATACCTGCTTATTGGTCTGGGAGGCCATTTGCTTCTAGGATGTCTAAAAATATAACAACTTTCTTATTTTGAGCTCTTCTTCTTTCTTATCTTCACTCAATCATATCAGGGTATCAATCTTGTAAAGCTTGAGATTTAGATGGTGTCTGCTGGGGATGAGTAGAGCTAATCAATGGATGAGTCTTCTTCTTTTTTCTTATCTCCACTCAATCATATTAGAGTATCAAGCTTGTAGAGCTTGAGACTTTTGATGGTGTATGCTGGGGATGAGTAGCGCTCATCAATGGATGAGTCAAAACAGTCAATAATGTATTTTGTGGTGGCAGGTTGAGAATTGCACTTAGTACATAGTGGGAAAACCCTGCAACCATTCTGGAAAGTCATTGTCCGTAGATGACCAGACTTAAGTCTGGAAATCAAAGACTGTTGTTCTCTTGGGAGGACAGAACTTGTCCCTCCTGCTCTGTACCAGTCATGTGCAGCATTAGAATTCCATTCCTGCAGGCATATTTTGAGTCTTCACCTCATCATTGAATAGGTTCGTGAATTGTTCAAAATAGGTGAAGTCATCCAAGTTTTTATTAGAAAATTAAATATATGAAAACCTGATCACATACTTTATAACACATAGGATTTTATCCATCAAAACTATCAAAAAGTTATTTGCCTTCTAATTTTTTTGGAAGTTTTACCACTAACTGAAGTTAGATTTGTTTGAATGATTTAAATACTACATGATAAAATGGCTACATTCATTCAAATTAAATTTTTCTGAATGAATAATATTTGCATAGATCAGTTCAGTTTTGTTTTCATTTTTGCATACTGAATCTTTTTATAAACTTTTGAAATAAAATAGTGGAAGCTTTGAGATATTTTGTCAAAATGAGCTTTTTCTTTATAGTGAAACTCCTGATAGTGGACATATTTTGAGACCCACATCTACAAACCATTTGTACATTAGCATATTAACCATTTCATCTTCAAATTTTTTTTCTTTTTTTTTTACTTAATTAATGTTAAGTACAAAATAATTTGGCTATCTATACATTAATAAATAATTTTTAAAATTCTTGAATGATCTTGATCTTCTTGATTAAATTTTGAAATTAGGTTTTATCAAACTAATAATTCTTTTGCAAGTTGTCGAGGGATAACACTAAATGACTTTTTTTTTTTTTTTAATAAAAGTTCGAAACCATTATTTTTTTCACAATTTAATAAATTATAAAAAAAAATAAGAATTGAATTACAAAGTAAATAACCAATTATTTTAAAAACGAATAGCAAACAAACTAAAGCGTAAAAATTTCAAACTATTCGAGAGAAAACAAAACCAGATGTTTTGAAATGACAAAGTGAGCATAGTTCTTTGTCCAAAAAGCGCTCGATAATTACGTCGCAGAACATTTCAAAAATATATATATATTATTTGAAATTTTCGAATATAATATTTTCAACTGTATATTATCCAATTTATTTTTAATAGTCTCTCATGAGAGACCAAAATATTTTAGTTGTCGCTGGTCGTTCATAAGAGACTACTTATTGTAAGTTTGTAATGGAAATTTGATTTTTGTATTTACAAGGATGCTCCCGCAGCTATGTAATTTTAATTTTTTTATACAACTATTTTATTATAATTATTTATATTTTTGTGAATTTTTCTTTAATATTTTTAAATTTAAATATATATTTTTTTTAAGATATTTTTTTTATTTTTTAACAAAGTGAAGGGTGATGGGGTGAGTTCAGCAACACTGGGGCAAGGAAGCAGATATTTTGGATTGATTTTTTTAGGAGGGTGGGGGGAACAGAAGACAGTGACAAAAAAGAAGAAGAGTTGCTGAAAGCGCAGGCCGCTGGCCTGGCGCGGCTCGGCTACCTTTTCTCCGATCCTGGACTTGGGTAGTTGGATCGAGGTAGATGGGATAGATGGGTGATTGTGGACTAAATAGGTATTTTTAGTTTATGTACTTTTAATCTCATACTTTTAAACTTTTATATATACCATTTATTTATTTATTTTATTTTTTAATCTTATATGCGAAATCTTATATATATTTCAAATTTAAGTATTTTTGTTTTTATCTGTTTTGATATATGTACATTGAAAGTTTATTTTATCAGTCAAAATAAAATATTTTAGTAGAAAATAAGTGGTTAATTTCCCCTTCAACATATTTTTTCTAGGGGTATAGCTTTAGGTCTCTACATGTGCCATGGATGAAAAAAATTGTGGTCTGCTTTTCTGAAGCCGCTGACGCCGAATAAGGAGTGCATGCAGAGATCTGGAAACAGCTTTTAAAGCTAACTGCAAAGAAAAAAAAGTTTGAAATCTCATTTTTTCCCACTTTGAATTTACAAAACCAAGAAATACTGGGCAGAAAATTATATAAATTTCAGTGTAGAGTAAGCTCACAAAGTTATGTAAATTATGCAAATTTCGAAGCTATCCTGTGCATATTGATTGGGATAAAAAAAGAAAGCACTTGCAAATTTACCAATATTCGTACCTCTCTGTCTGACAGGGAAAGCATTTGAAAAAAAATGACACATAGAAAACGTTTAGTAACAGAGAATGCCAGGCCGCCCTCAGCTGAAGCAGTTCCAGGAGATAGACAATTTCACGAAAGGTATGGTGATTGGACTCAGAAGGGCCGATTGATCCATACATAAAATATCTACAGACAGACATCTCGACGCGACCTAAGTTCATCAGATAAGTTGAAGATGGTTGGAAAAAGGAAATGTGGCACGATTGAGGGCTGCTTTTCGGTCAGAGTGAGATCAGCACGTGTTGACCAACACAAAGGCTGGTGAGTTGGCGGTACTACAGTCCATTTCTGTCGCCATTTTTCAGGATTCCCAGGACATTCTTGATTCTCCCTTTACCGACCAGAACCATTATACACAGATTGGTCGCCAGCGGCCTATACTCATGACGCTCGTTAAGAAGACTGTCATTGGCCCAATGACACAGGCACCATTTTATTTGCAATTTTGTAGGGATAGAGTCACATGGACAGCAGGGAATAGCATCGGATGAATCTCGCTCATGATTTAGCAATAAAAGCCACCGAATAAGAGTTTGATGGAGTTTGACGCTGTCTTGGTGACAGGTTCAATCCGGTCGCATCTGTGGATCTCCGCATCTCACGACAACGCGGCATTAAGGTTTGTGAAGCCACTGCTTATGATGGAAGATAACCTCTGATTCGTATTGAGCTAACTATGAAAGCCCAACGATACGTGGATGACATGCTGTGGCCGGTAACGTTACCCTTTCTTCAAATGCCATTTTCCAGTAGGAGAACGCCCGACCTCACACAGAATGTATCAGCCAACATGTCCTGCATGAAGACTCGGTGCTTCCATGACCATAAGTATCTCCTGATCTCTCACATCTAGGACATGTCTGGGATACCTAAGCGGGGATAGTTTCCGTGCGCTGCCCCAGTTGCGTTCAGATGAACTGTGGCTGATGGTTGACAGGGAATGGACAGCAATCCCTCAGGGCATCATCTGCACGCTATTTGAGTCAGTACCAAGGCGTTTTGCTGCCTGCATAGCCGCCCGAGGTGGTTCCATAACATATTGAGTAGAAGGCGATATCGCTCAGTGTATATAGATGTATTCTGTTCTAATAAATATCATTTATTGTTCGTTACTGGTACTCTCTTTATGCAAATTTTCACAACTTTTTACTCACTAATTCTTGGTGTATCAAATCCGGTGTCACAGAGTCTAGAAGCAGAATTTTACAATATAGTATTAAAGTGTAGAAAGCAGCTTGGAGGGTATCAAATTGGCGAAACCGCTGGGAGGGTTCACCATTAATGAGGTAATTTATTATCTCATGTTTCTCAATTTTGTTTTTGAAAAGTGTCCAATCTGTGATTTTTATTTTAGTATTTAAAAGTGCCAGTTTGAGTCTTGTAGGACAATTGATGCAGTAAGATGGTCAGATGTTAATTCATATAGCATTTTATAGGTGATATTCTTAGTTAGATTTTTATGTAGGGCAATATCAAGCATGTATGATGGGTATTCATGATTGGGTTCATCAGGATAATTGACTCAAAGATCCATATTTTCAATGACATTTTGGAGATGGTTTCCATTTGGATTTGTACTGTATGAGCCCCAAGCAGGACGCTTACAGTTGAAATGACTGGCCACAATGGTTGGTGTGTGGGTTGAGAAAATGATTTTAATGTCATCCTCATTTAGATTTATGCGTGTTTATTTATAGGCTGGATAAAAGTTCATTTGGGAGCCATTAATGCTCTTTATGGATTTACCAGTTATTTTCAGACTGAAGGTGTTTATTTTGATGGGTGTATAGTTGTAATTTTTATGAATAAAAATTGCTGTTCCTCCTCCTTGTTCTGAAAATTTATCTTGTGGGGTTGTTTTGTAATTTGGAATCTTCATTCTGTGGGCATGATTTAAGCCAAGTTTCAGAGACAAGGGGACTGTGTGTGTCTATATCATTCTCATTTATAATTTCTGTGAATGAGACTTTTTTATTTTGCAGGCTACAAGAATTTCAATGAATTATTTGGAGCCTGTTTTTATGAATGTTTGTGTTCATTGGCAGCCGATTGTAGCAATAACGCTCTTAACTATAGAAGTGATTATGTTGGGATCGCTTAAAAGAACTTTAAATTACACTTTCTATGGGTTTAATGGATTGGGTTACTGTGTGTTATTGACTCATTCGAGTATTATGATTTTACATTTCTTGACGCGTGTTCTTGATGGTATTGCATTATCATTTCTGTTTATTTTATTGTGAAAGGGGCGTCCACGCCAATTTGCTATGTGCTCTCCTTGGCAGTTAGCACATTTAGGGAAGGGGGGGGGGAGGGGATTGTCTGGTCTTTTTGCTAATGTTGACGTGAAGTGGTTTTCACCACAATTTATAGATCGTGGTATTTGTCGGCATTCGTACTGTAAGTGTCCATCTCTCATTTTGGCATCTATAGCATTATCAAGGACCTTTTGGCGCCAAATATGCCTCAACTTTGAAGATAATGTCACAGATGTGAGATAAATTTAAATATTTGTTTGTTCTGCGAGGTTTATTTTAGTTACCTGTGCTAGTAGTAACTCCACTCTAGTGACCGTCTTACGAAGCCTAGCTAGTTTCAGTGGTTCAAATCCTTGGTCTTCAATATCGTCTTGAATTTGGAATATTGTAATGCACTAGTGTCGAGTCCTCTTATCACAACTCTTAAAATTTTGTCTTATTCAAGGGTTCTGAAGTGGAAATTGTAATGACTTTGCTTAAGCTATTTAGAGGCAGCACGATAATCGTCGATACAGTGTACCTGGACATTAATATAATGTCCAGATGCTGAAAAGTTCAGCTTTTGTTTTGTACAGTTTTTGAGCCAATCACTCAATCCTGACCATTCTGCTACTCCACTTATTTTTATGGAAGGGATATTTTTTTCTTATTGGTTTTTAGTAGGGGTGGTCTATTAGATGTTAACATAGTTATGGGAAATGGCTGGCTTGTTTCAACTGCTGTTGTATCTCTGTACTGAGAGATTGTGGCACCAATAAGAGTGGTCTCAGGTTACATTTGTATTTCAGAGTGAGTGGTTGTGGCATCCACAGGAATGATCTCTAATTCTATTTGTGTTCCATAGCGAGAGGTTGTGGCAACAATATGTGTTGCCTCTGGCTCTATAAGTGGATCGGATGACTCTCTTCTTCAGTGCTTTAGTGAATTTTTACTTTTATTTCCATAGTCACTTTTTATTAGTCTTAATTCTCTCTTATAGAAATCAACACTGTTTATTACCTAAAAATATGCTTTCAACAGTTGTATAGAACTTTTTAACAGCTATGGAGTCTTCTTGGTATTTTACTTGGGGACATTCATGCAGATTAAATAGGAAAGTGTACCTACAGGAAATATTGGCAGTGATGAATTAGAGGTAGGCTGAATTGAAGTCTGGGCGCGTTCCATATTTTTTTTTCTTGAAATATTGAGTACCTTCTTTTCCTCAACGATCAAAAAAGCTGGTCTTTGGGGTATCCTGAAAAATCATGAAATATGTATTTAAGCCGGAAGGGCGTGCGAACGCCAGTGAACTGAATAAATATCAACTAATCTTGATTTTAAAAATTTATTCTAGAATTGGACAAAAGAATCTCAATTGGTTAATCAAACAAAGCTGAGCCCGTGCGATCTTTCGGCCTAAATACGTGTTTCATGATTTTTCAGGATGCCCCAAAAACCAGCTTTTTTTGATCGTTGAGGTACAGCTTGCACCACGCTGATGAGGGCCAACAGCCCAAAACGCGCACGTGGTTGGCTCTTCTTGATTAATAAAGGAAGGTTATTTTGGTCAATTCTGGAATGATAAAAAATCAACTATTAGTTGATAATTAATCCGACAGATGTGGCGAAAGATGGCACCAGCAACTTTTATTCGATCAGGAGATGCCTTTTTTTCTAAATTTATTTTGTCATTAAATTTCCTTTATCCGCCGATAATTCGGCCATATATTTCTTGGTATTTCTGGAGTTGATTTACACCAGTTAAAATATCTTGGCTGAGATTTACACCAATATGGAATATTGATTAAAAAATTTGATTTTCCACTTCCCGAAGAACGCGGAGATTGCAAGTTTCTTGGCCGCACGGCCGAGAGAGAGAGATTAAGATTGAAACCTCTTTATTACATCACTCATATATGATTATATAAGGTTAAATAGATAAATATGAGTAAATAAGATCATGTAATGAAAAATATATTTGAATAAATAAATGTAAATATATAAAATAATTGACAAATATACATATATACAAAATATATATACAAGTTATTTATTGGTGTCGCCAACCGCGGGAACGACTCCGCCACTGGTGGACTGCGAGAGTTCTTTCCCACAGAGTGGGTAGGTCTAGGTGTTGGCTGGCGTTGCCCACCTCAAGACCAAGATGGTACTTGTAGATGGTAGCCTTCGCCACACTTGTGATCTTCATCCCCTCGGGATGGAGGCCGACGCCGAAGAACCAGGCCTGCAGATCCAGGGGCATTTCGCAGGAGGCGAACACCTCCCGGAGCAGGAATCGCACGGCACGGCAACTCCAATATCTGTGGGTCAGCTCAAGAATGCTGGACACGGATTCCCAGGGACTCAGCAGCCTCCTTCTCCTCGGTGAGAGCCAGACGTCAGGAGCCGGCGATGTCATCCACGTCCGGCTACGGACCAGCAAGAGTAGCCGTTGGCGGCGCCGCGCAGAGAAGCCTGAACGCCCTTCAGGCAGGCGAGCCAAAGCTGGCCCGCGATGTCAAGCAGACCGACGCCACCATCGGAGACTGGACGAGACAGGATGCGCCCGGGGAGCCACGAGACTCAGCTCGTACCTCACACGAAGCGCACCAGCCGCTCCTGCAACCGGCCGATGGTGGTTTCAGGTGGAACGTAGCCGTGGAGGTGGTGCAGGATGGAACCCAGGACCAAGCAGTTGGCCGCGCGGGCACGACCCACCAGAGACAGTCCGCGAACGAAGGGAGACCACCTCGCGATGGCTCGCTCTAGCAGCCCCATCAGGTGGGAGGCAACGGTGTTCCCGGCGGTGATCGTGCAGCCCAGGATATTTACGAATTCGGACGTCCAGAAGATTCCCAGTGGAGAATCCGTCCGGTGCCTCCAGGAACCGCACCAGAGCCCGCAGCTATTGCTGAGGTTTACAGCCACCCCAGAGGCCATGCGGAACTCCTCGAAGATCAGGGGAACAAGCTCAAACTGAGCGTCGTCCCTGATGAAGAGTACGATGTCATCCGCATAGGCGACCACGCTGCCACGGCCCAAAATCTTCTCAAGGCGGCGTAGTAGAGGCCCTACTCCGATGCTGAAGAGAGCGGCGCTGAGACGGCAGCCCTGCCTCACGCCGTTGAGAAGCGGGAAGGCTGTGGTGTATACATCTCCTATCTGGATGGAGGCGTCTGCTTCCTTGTAGAGGACAGTAATCCACCCGAGGAAAGCAGATGGTAGGCCTAGTTTCTCCAGCAGGACGAACAAGTAGTTCCTACTCAGGGTGTCGAAGGTCGACTTTAGGTCTAGGGAGATGACGGCCAGCGGTGTGTCATGTCTCGCTGCCCAGGTGACGCTGTCTGCTACTTGCGCAATGTTCCTGGAGGATGACCGTCCTGGAACGGCGTACGTCTGAAAGTCGGGCACGAGGTTTGGCAGATGACGTCGTAGACAGCCCATGAGCACGCCGCTGAGAACCCTGTAGTCGGTCGTTGGTAGGCTGATTGGTCGGAATGCCTGTAGACCCGGACCACCGTGCGATTTCGGCAGCAGGATGACCTTGCTGCGCCTTGAAGATGAAGGCAAGGCCCCGCGGAGTCGAAAAGCCTCGAAGACTTGTCAAAGGACTTCGGCGAAGAAATCCTCAAAGGCCTTGGCAAACTCGCAGGGTAATCCGTCCCATCTGGAGGCACGGCCGTTTGGCAGGCTGTGAATGGATGCCGCTATCTGGTCGCGGTTGATGTCGGCGAGAAAGAGCTGGTCCCACTCGTCGAGCTCCAAGGGGGTCACTTCAACGAGAAAGTCGGCGATGGATTCTGCCGAGCTTGGAGCCTGGGCGAAGCGACTGCTTAAACGTTCCAAAAGGAAACCTCTAAGCTGGCCCGCGGAGATGGCGTTGTCGTCGTCGTCGTCTGTGAAGGTGGAGGGAGAGCGACGTCTGGCTCGGAGGGAACGCCCGAGGTCTGACAAGGAAGGATAGTCGGAGCGGGCAGTGTCGTCCTCCAGTCTCCGCCTCAGGAAGTGGCTTGCTCTTTCGATGTATCCATCGCCAGACTCAGCGTGGGCAGGTGCGAGTGATCTTATCTCCGCGACTAGTTCTGCCTTTATCCTGTTCCAGTGTTCCCATAACATCGAGGGTGAAATATTCGCTAGGTCGTCCGATATTTCATCGATGAACGTTGCCATTCGATCGGAAAATAGGTCTGACCGTAGCAGCTTGCCAATGCAGGAAAGTCTTGTAGGAGCTGGGTCTCCTACTTGGATCAGGACGACACGGTGGTCCGAGTAGGCATAGTCGATAGTTTGGTAGTGGGTGACGCGGTCGCAGAAGCCTGATGGAAGTAGGATTCTGTCCAGACGACGCGCGTCGATCCGGCTTCCGATAGTAGCAACCCTGGTGTGCTCCAGTGCAGCATTGAAGAAGGTGGCGACGTCGACGAGGTCGGCTTAGTCCAGGAGCTCCGCGAGGGCTTCTGCTGAATCCGATGCCAGGTCCTTCGCCGACTCATCGGAGATGTTTATATCACCGAGGATCCACGTATCTTTTTTATTCGCCAAGTTGCGATGATCTGGAGCTGGCGGCATCGTTCTTCAGGAGCATGAGAGACGTGGCGTTGACGCAGGTCATGGAGACCCCCCGGACGGTGAGGTCGATTACTGTAATCTTTCCAGGCCACAGGATCTGCTGCCGGTAAACAACAACCCCAGGTGCGAAGACGCAGGCGAAGCCTGATCCCACGGTAGTCGTTGCGGGTGCAACGACGGCGCTGTAGCCATGGCAGAGATCTCTTGCGTCGTCCAGGGATATGGAGTTCGTCTCCTCTAGGAAGCAGACATCAATTTCATGCTCCTTGAGAAAGCAGCAGAGCAGTATTCTCCGGCGAAGAGCGGCGATGCCGCGCGTGTTCAGGGTCGCAACTCCGAAGTTCATTTGTGCCTGCAAGCAGAGGTTCTGGCGCGCGATAGCTTTTTATACAGGGTACTACTCGTGTCCCCTCTCAGACCCATAAGCGCGGTGGCCAACTTGGCCATTCTCTGATCGTTGTTTGATTTCCTAATCAATCTGTCCATTTTCCCATTATGCGGGATTGCCTGAAGGAATTCTTCTCTCTACAGGCCCTGCTTCTGGGCACGAGCGATGACTTCAGACGTCTTTTTGTTCTTCAGAAGATCGTCCATCTAATTCTCAGCCAGAAAGCGCTTTTCTTGGTAAGATTCGGGCAGAGATTCGCTTTGATTTTCCGGTGGAGGAGGAGTCAGGACGACCGCCGCTTCTGTTCTCGCTGTGTCGCTGGGAGGAGGATCTGCGACCACAGCAGCAGCCGGTGGTGCTGCTGCAACAGGAGGGGCGTTCGAAGTGGAGGGCGGTTTGGTCCAGGCTTTAAGGCGTGCATCAGGAGCATCCACAGAGAGCATCAGCTTGTCCTCCTGGAGACCAGTCTTGCGAGGACAATTGGCACGCTTGTGTGCTTGTAGCACAGGGAACACTTGATGCCGTAGGTCACGTAGACGTGCGTGACCACTCCCTTGGCCTTGACGTCCAGCCGGGCAGGGATCTGGGAGAGCTTTACTCCGTCGCGCAGAGTTATAAAAGCTTCCCGACGAGCATCAGCCCAGCAGGAGTCCTCTAGTTGCATCATCTTCTGGATGATGGACGTGACCTGTCCGTAGGGCCGCAGCGCAATGAAGAAGTCAGCGTCCTCTACGAAAAAGAGCACGTTGCCGAGCACGATTCTCTCGGCCCTCTTCCTGAGGGGGAAGGCACGCAGGGTGGCGTCTTCGATGTTGAGATCCTCCTCTATTAGTTTGTCGGCGAGTTGCACGTTGGAGAGGCCGACCAGGATGTGTCCCTCCATCTTCGTAAGTTGGTAGATGGTTCCCTTACCCATTTTGGCTTCCAACGCACCGAAGTACTTTTCTTGCGTGAAGTCTGGGCACAACTCCAGGTAGACACATTGGTCCGCCTGCCCCGCTGCCGACCTTGCTCGGAAGGTTGCCTGCTTCTGCCTCGTGGTCTGGCACTCTTGCACCTTGCTGGGTCTTGGTGTGGCTCGCGGCCTGCTGCTGTTTGAAGGGATTCCCGGTGCCTGGATGTAGCCCTTTTTGGTCCCCGACTTGGCGTGGTCAGAGTCATGCGGCCTCTTCTTGGAGCCGCCCACTTTGGTGAAGCCCAGATCTTGTCTCTCGATAAGCTGGTCTTTTTGTTCCGGGCAACCAGCCCAATTGCGGCAAGAATTTGCATGTCCGCCGCCGGCTTAGTATTTGCATGCTTGTCATTTTTTAAATCTGAATGACTTTCAGGCATTTCAGATTCAATTGGTGATTCCTCGGCGGAAATTTGGCCGATTTTGGTGAAATTGGCATGAGATTGCAGCCCATTCTCTTGGCTTTCAGCAAATACCTCAAAGGGGTTACTAACTCTACATTCTCCATCTCAGACTCAAAAAAAAAAAAAAAAAAAAACGTGGAGCTTGCGCGCCGCGTGGCCGCACGGCCGAAAGAGAGAGAGAGAGATTTGAGAGATTGAAACTACTTTATTTCAATGTCCATATAAGATTATATAAGGTTAAATACAGAACAAATATAAATATGAATAAATATGATTATATAATGATAAATATATGAATAAAAATAGATATAAAAATATAAAATAATTGATAAATATACATATATATAAAATATATATACAAGTCGTCATTGGTGGCGCCCACCTCGGGAAAGACTCCGCCATCGATGGACTGCGAGAGTTCTTTCCCACAGAGTGGGCAGGTCGAGGTGATGGCTGGCATTACCCAACTCAAGACCAAGATGGTACTTGTAAATGGTAGCCTTCGCCACACCAGTAAATTTCATTGCCTCGGGATGGAGGCCGACGCCGAAGAGCCAGGCCTGCAGATCCAGGGGCACTTCGCAGGAGGCGAACACCTACCGGAGCAGGGGTCGGAAACTCCAATATCTGTGGGTCAGCGACCTGTCGCTGGGCCCACAGGCGGCACAGTTAGCACGCCTCGAGGCAGGATGGTCAGGATGGGGTAGGGCGTGGAGGGCCAGCCGTAGGGCGACATCTGCCTCGTGCCCCGAAAAGCAGTTGTGAAAAACACGTTAACTAATATAATCGAAGAACGAAAGGCTAAAGAACAATGTTTAATTAAGAAACAGAGATCTGAGGAGATGAATGTAGAGCGGAGGTTTGAGCTTGAGAAATTGAGAATGCAAACTACGCATAATACATTTCTAAACACTACGGAATCTGTTGCATCCGGAACAGATGTACCAAAAATTCAGTTTAAGAAGTTAATCCCTAACTTCAATCCAAAAGAAACGGATATAGCCACATTTCTCCATTTATTTTAGCGGCAATTCAAGTTAAAAAAAAAATCAAATGCCCAGTGGGTAGCGTATTTATTGAGTGTTTTACCTGGTGATGTAGCCAAATTTATTTATAGAGAACCTGAGAAGCAATCCCATGATTATGATCACATAAAGAAAATGCTACTTTCACGTTTTAAGCTTAGCGGCGATAGTTTCAGACAAGTGTTCTATAGACATCAAAAGAGTTCAGAAAACACCTGAAAGGATTTTTATTTTGAGTTACAGAACTTTTTCGAAAGTTGGTTACAGGATCTGAAGATTGACAATTTTGATAAATTGAAGGATCTAATCATTACCGAACAAATAAAGAAAAGAACCAGTCCCGAAATGAGAGACCATTTCTGGGAGGATTGGTTTGTTTGGGTTACTCCTAGCCAAATTGTTGTTAAATTGGACGCCTACAATAATTTGCCTTTAAAAGAGAATATGCCGCGTGAAAGATATATAGAATGGATTCGATGGCATACAAAGAGACAGTGTCTACAATTTATAGCAGACATTAACCTGAAGGCCAAAAAGTCACAATGCGCCGGTTCAGTGAAGTCTGAATTCATAACACAAATGAGGCTAGAGGTGGCTGTATTATATATCACAAAATTATTTAAGTCTAAACACTCAGACTCCTCAACTACCTATTCCGAAAGATCGCGACGATTCTCTATTACAGCTAAGTTGAACGTAGCTGTCTAGAGACTGAAGACTGCGTATGTTAACTCTGACAAATCTATACGAACACGAAGCCTCCAGTAAAGTTTTATACGCGAATCAAACATGCCCGTAGATCAATGCCTAGTTCTGGGTCGGTGGTAGTAACCCTGTCAATATTTGCGGATATAGTAGAATACTGATTGTAGCTCATGTGCCGAACTATATCTGCCTCTCCAATCTGTCCGGGTACAAATCCTCCTGGAGTAGGGGATGAATTTTCCAAGTTGTTCCGTTTATATGTGATGGAGGTTTTATAACGCAAGGACATGCATGCATTTGCCTCTATCATCTCTTCTATGCAACGTCGGGATTGAGCAAATTGAGCAGAGAATTTAATGCGCAACACTGCCACGGGATTTTCCTTTCCACTATGCGATGGAAGACGGCGGTGGAGCATGATCTGATTGAGAAGTTCCATGATCCGTTACAGCGGAAGGAATATTTCTATTTTCAGAAACCCTGAAGATCGTGATTTCACGATTCCATATGTGTAGGCTAGTTACCTTAGCTTACTGGTTTTATCGAACGTTTTCCTTGTGTCGTCAACAAGGATGGTGCAACTTGAAGACTTTGACCACGAATAACGTACATAAAAACCTTTATCAACCATAATAATTGGATCATTTAACCACGAATCTATCTGATTAAGCAATAATTTTTTTTTATATTTCAAAATTAATAAAGCGCGCCCTCTAAATACTTATTTGTTAGTGTGTCCTTTCCAAAGTCTGGAATAACCTTCATTCTATTAGACGGCGTTAGCACACATCGCGTCATAAACCTGTCTCAAACTAATTAAAGACTGTCCATCAATTATGTAAACCACCTCAACTCTACCGTGGAGAATGGTCTTCAATTATTGATGATGCGCTAAGTCTGGAGGCTCATTAGTTCTGACCAATCAATTCACCGGGAATTGATGCCGTGGGTGCGCTTGTTCCGATCTTATTGCATACTTGTCGATCTTGTAATATCTAATTTAATCAAAATATTGGTTTGTGTGTTTGCTCAGCGTACGTTTATACAATATTTTACCTTTACCGTGATCTAAAGTTGATCTGAGAGGAGTTACTAGCATAGTTTTGACGCAGAGTAGCGAAAAGGTGATGCTGCTAATAGACTGGTATTAGCATAGTAGATTGACAATAGTATTATAGTATAGTAAATTAATAGTTTTAGGATTATAATAATCTTTACTCATCCTACTACTCCTACCATCAGTTCAACATCAAGGTGACCAAAATGCCAGGTTTCGATTTCTTGGCCCTAATACTTAGCTAGGAACTTATCATCCACCATGTCCTTCCTTCAAAGTTTGGGGGGACTACTTCTATTCAAGAACTTGCCTTGTATTCATTATCATAGGATTGCGAATTTTCACAAATTAAAAAAAAAAAACGTAAGACGTCGCAACTCTTTTTATTTACTTTTGATTAAAGGAGGCTTTCAAGCAAGCCCTTCTTCAACTAACTAACACTGCTTGAAGAGGGGCTTGCCTGAATGCTTCCTTTAACCAAGTTTAAAAAAAAGTTGCGACGTTTCTTAGGCTTTTTTAAATTTGTAACTTGCCTTGTGTAAATATATCAGGACAATATGAGCTATGCTTGAATGTAACACCTATAAACACGGAGACGAAATAAATAAATTTAAAAATATATTATTTTATATTTTTGTAAACATAAAATAACTTTCCATTTTAATAAAGACGGTATTTTGAAGAGAATTCATCTAATGATGGAAGCGTGGTTCAGTAAACACTGCTAACAACTCACACAACAGAGTTAGAAGTGTGTGTGTAACTTTTTAAATACAATATTTATAAAAAAAACATATTACTGGCCATTCCATTTTTGAATATTTCCAGCTTTACCAGAGAGTGAACAATATGTGCAAACTTATTCCCAACGTCTTTCTATTTAAAGAATATAAACACTTCACCGTATAAAAACAAAAACCGTTATGAAATAAAGGGATACAAAAACCGAACGAACTTTCTTTACAACCCAATAAATACGTAAATTTGATGAAAAGCTTTTATTTTAATAGAAAACATATTCGGATCTTGTGACTGAAATTTGCCAATGACTTGATCCATCTCTATCGGTATGCGTATCAAATAATCGCGTTGTGATTTTCCTTTATTCCAGAATTTAATTCAACCACCTGATCACAGTATACAAATTCCCTTTCATACTATTTTTATTTTCTATTCGAACTACACCTGTATTTTTCTTTCTTCCCTGAGAGATATTGGCCTCCTTATTAAAATTCAGACAATCCCGACGGTAATCTAATGTTGAAACTCCATCCAGTAGGAGAATTAGCTTAGGCAGTAAAGATGGGTCAATATACAACGTGTGATCAATAATTTCCAGAAATGAGACTGGATCACATAAAATATTCAAAATAATGAAATAATTTTATAAGGATCTTATAGATAAAACATTTATCAACACGTAGAAAAATAATTCATCACACAGACGCACGCGCTCACGTTTTTTTCGAATTTATAAGCTCGAGTATATCAGAACATTTTCTAACTTCAGTTTGGACTGTATCGAAAAACAGCGAGTCTGCATAGAGTTTTGCTTTAAATTAGGGAAAACAGCTTCCGAATCAATCCAATGTTGAAGCAAACTTTTAAAGAAGATTCCCTATCACAATCGAGGGCATTTGAATGGTTTGTACGATTTAAAGCTGGTCGAACAAGCGTCAAGGATGATCCACACACTGGCAGACCTTTATCGATAAGAAACCCCAAAAATGCACTCAAAATCAAGTCATCGATCAAAGATAACCCAAGAATAACTATCAGAGAGCTATCAGAAGACTTGGATATCTCTTTTGGAACATGCTAAACCATCATAAAGAATGATCTGCATCTTAAACGATCCCCGGCTAAATTTGTCCCACATCTCTTAACGAATGAGCAGAAAGAGCATCGCAAAGAAACGTGCAAAAACATGGTCGAAATGTTCAATTCTGATCCCCATTGGCTCAAAATTTTATCGCGGGAGATAAAACATGTGTGTACGGATATGATCCAGAGACTAAGAGGCAATCAAGCCAGTGGCTAGAGCATGGAGAACCAAGATTCAAGAAAGCAAGGATGATCAAATCGAAGCTTAAGTGTCTTCTTATCACTTTCTTTGATGTGAAGGGATTGGTACACTACCAATTCGTGCCCGAGGGTTAGACCATCAATCAACATTACTATCTTGATGTATTGCGACGTTTAAAGGAGACTGTGCGTCAGAAACGACCCAAAAATGACATCAGAATAATTGGCTCTTGGATCATGACAACGCACGGCCACATACGGCCGTCACTGTACAACTATTTTTGGCTAAACACAGAATTTATTTACTACCCCAGCCACCCTATTCTCCTAACCTTGCTCCCAACGACTTTTTAATTTACCCTATAATTAAAAAGTCTTAAAAGGACGTCGATTCGAATCAATACCTAAAATAAAGGAGAATACGAAGAATATTTTGAAAAGCCTGAATGATGATGATTTTAAGAGGTGTTTTGATATCTGGAAAAAAAGATGGAACAAGTGTATAGATAGTGACGGTTATTATTTTGAGAAATTTTAAATAAAACTTTATTATACTTTTGTACTTCTTTAAATATTTAGCATTCTTGGAAATTATTGATCATACTATGTAGTTTAAAGTTGAAGAAAATAAGAGAGAAGCATGTTTTGATGAAGAAATTTTGTAATAACAAATATATGTTGTTTGTGTGTCTGTTCCGCACACGCCTCCACACTATAGGAATCAACGGAATGAAACTTATCAACGACATAGAGTATAGAGAAATGGGTCTGAAATGAATAATTATCATAATTTAGACTCTATATATGCATATTAGCAAGATGACATAAGAATTTGCATAAACAGAGATCGAAAATGAAAATAAACAATTAAAGAATTCTTATCATCTATCCAACTCTATTAATGATAACTATAAAATCCAACTTTAATGATAATAATGAACCTTCTCAGTAAAACAATCATGGTTGGGAAAGCCTTTACTTAGACCCTGCCCTGGCGAAAAGAGAACCAGATCATTCGTACATAATACGCTAAACATTATTAATTACTCTCAGATTTCTGGCCAACATACAACCCTAGCAATTGACCTCAACCTCAAGGGACATTTGAAGATCTACTAGAGGTAGAAGATATTAATAATTAAGAGGTAGCAGCGGCAAATCGGCATGGCAATCTGGTGTGTCGATGGTTGCCATGGCGACGGTGTGTTGGTGCACACCCGTCCCAGCCATGGCAGCCCCCAACTCAGCGGAGATGTGGTCCCGGAACTTTGTGGGGTGAGTCAGTCCACGTGGACCTTTCACTCAACCTCCATCACCAACCTTACATTCATAGCTGATAAACTCGCTCATCAAACGACGCGTATTCAACGAAATCTTGATCAAATCACGTATACGTGATTCAAAACGAACTTGTTATATAAGTCGTTTCTGATTACCTAAGGTACAATTATTGTAAATATCTTTCTAAACCTCTATATATAGTTTACACTAATTTCATAGTCAACTATAGTTTCAATAAGTCTAGGATATGAACAAGTATTGCACCGTTGAAGGCACCTAAGGAAGTTGCATAGATTACAGTTATTATTTGCTTCCGTAGCAATAAGATAGGGTTGATGACACAGTTATGTTGACGACAGACTAGGGTAGGTTTCTCTCTCTCAAAGCTATTGGTAGCTTAATTATAAACAAGAATAGATTAATAACGCAGTTATTGTTATGTCGAAGACAACTAGAAGCTGTGTAGTTCATAGTTATTTGTGGCTTCGTTGAGAAAAGGAATAGGTTGAGGGTATTCATTGTTCTATTGAAGACAGCTATGGAAGCAATAAAGTTGTGATTTGTGGTCTCAGCATAAATCCGTTATTATCCAGTATTTGGACATAAACAAAGATTTTTAAATTACAATGATAGAAATGCTTCCACCTAAGTCTCTTTTTAACCCACCAAGTTTTTTCAAAATTTAATGGTTAACCAAAATTTCATTTTGTAATACAATATTTCTTTTGTGGCAAAATACCCATTAATCAATTAGTAAATATGAAATAAAGTACATGATCTAAAATAAATATATAAAATATAAATTAAAATAAAATAAAAAAGTTACATTTTTGAGGGCTATATCAGATAAAATTGGAGGGCATGACTAATCAGTGGTGAACCTATAGTTCACAGTTCCTTATTGGAAAACTGGGGTTTGAAAGAAAATGAGGAGAGTAAAAGTGATTGACACGAAGAGGAAATATCGATAATATGCTCAAACAAAGTAACTGATTGATAACTGATAGGCATGGAAAGAGTTTTGCCATTGCTGCCAGTGGAATCCAATGAAGAAGGAATACACTTCAAATAAATACAAAGCGGTGTATTAATATCTGAAGTTATAATCACAGAACAGTTAGTGAGAGAACAGCCTTGCAAAATAAATATTCTTGAGATGTAAAGGTTTCGTGAGAAGAAATTTCAATATGACATATAAGAAGAACCAAGCTTTTATAAGGCTATATATTTCCTTTTTATATGTTGGTATGTGAGACTTGGATTAATGTATATATTTTTAATATTATTGACACGCGAACGTATGACGTTCATTGGATGAAAAAGATGAAGAACGGCGCCTAGAAAAGATAAAATTCCAACTACACCCTCTTGGGAACATAGCTAGAGAAAGGACGTTATGACATGTTCTGAATAGAACTTTGAGAGAAAATCAAATAAATATACTGGAGGGGTTACAGCAGGAGATGTGACCTCAATAGAGGAAGAAATTGAACATCCTGGATTGATAGCGTGAAACATGGGCCAATATCAAACCAAATCTCTACCATAAGATACTATCAAGTTGATAGAGAAAACTGGGAATGACTGAATTAACCACGCTTTGAATCGAAGAGGGCATTTTATATGATGTAATGTAAAAAAATTAGAGAAGGGCCTGGTTCTCTTTCTCATCATCATTAAATTCTCTCAGATGTTTTTCCAGTTCATTTATCAAATAAATTAAACTTTTGTTTTCGGAGAGAGGTTCTGTAGTTCATATTTATAATAAAGGTTATTCCCTGTTTTTACTATTTGACAATATCAATAAAGAATCTAGGGCTATATAGGTTTCTTTTTATACTTTTTTTATTTCTCAATCTTTCAGGCTAACATCCCCTAAACACGGAGGCCTAGAAGTATTACTTCTAGACGTGTTATAATTGGCTATATGGCTAGGTCTCCGTGTTGAAAGGCATGTTAATACGAAACCTTGAGAAGTAAAAAAAGTGTAAAAAGAAACCTAGAAAAGTGTTGGAAAGTGTATTTTAAAAAAATGTGTAAAAGAAACCTAGAAAAGTGTTGAAAAGTTTATTTTTAAAAAATGTGTAAAAAGAAACCTAGAAAGTGTTGAAAAGTTTATTTTAAAAAAATGTGTAAAAAGAAACCTAGAAAAGTGTTGAAAAGTTTATTTAAAAAAAAAATGTGTAAAAAGAAACCTAGAAAGTGTTGAAAAGTGTATTTAAAAAATGTGTAAAAAGAAACCTAGAAAAATGTTGAAAAGTGTCTTTAAATTGGGGTACATTGTATAAATTAACAATTAAAAAGAGTAACTATTAGAAACCTATTTAGATAATTCACCTTGAGGCACAGTAGATTCAAAAGAACTAGTTTTCTTCTTTTCAAGTGTTATAACTTTTTGGTCAATCAACAAATCAATCGACCTTCAGTCTTCTATAGTTGATTCTTCTGACAGATACAGAGAGGAGTAGAGATGAAAAAGAGAGAAAGTTGGAATTTGCAAATTATATGAAAGAATTATAAAAATATTTGTATCTAAAGTTATGATTATTTTTGATTTAAAAGTATGCGCACATGTAATAGGTATTCTTCTTTCTTTTTAAATATAAAAATGATCCTAAGTCATGGGGAGGAAAGAGAAACACAAAGACGCACCAAAAAGAAAAAAAAACATCCATTGAGCCTATATACATTTGCGCTGTATACAGTTGAAGTTATATAGATAACCCTATAGTCAAATAGAAATCTCTTATTTAATTAGGATATATATTTCGCCCCGAATGTACAACGCTGAACACAATCTAAAATTGATACGAGGTTACACATGAAAAATAAATATTGTTGCGCTTCTAAAATTGCAGCGACAAACATTGAGCTGGAATATTGTTACAGTGAAGGAAGTTTATGATTAAATGAGTTGTGTTTGTTTGCTATATGTATATCTCTATGGCGACCACAGCCTTTCAACAACGGTATAGGCCACAAACAAATCTAATAATGATAATTACGCTATAAATAGCACTGTGTTTTAATTTATATAATTTGTGTGTGGCACAGTTGTATGTGTGTGTGAGTTATATATTTTACTTCACAGAAATAAACAATATATCGAGGTTTTTAATTCGAAGTATTAATATTCAATAAAATTGAAATATTTAAGTTACGAAATTTGCCTATATACATAAATAAAATCAACATTATTGGTAAGCTATATAATTAAAACATATGAGTTTGTGATTATATAAAAGGGCGTACCTGGATCTGTAAATTAAAAAAAATTTTTTTTTTCTTAAAACATTTCGAGAGATTGCTCCCTCTTTATCAATTTATTGCACAATTGATAAAGAGGGAGCAATCTCTCGAAATGTTTTAAGAAAAAAATTGTTTTTTTTTTCTTTACAGATCCAAGTACGCCCTTTTATATAATCTTAATTAATGTGTGGATCGCCTTTTGACTCAAAATATGAGTTTATGTGAATCAACTATTTCATAAAAAGAAAAGTCACCTCAAAAAAAGGTCACGTAAAAAAAAAAAAGACGCAATAACTGATAAAAACTGTCTGTTGACTGTCTCTGCTAGCTAGCAGACTCAGGTCGGTGACAAAGTCACAATTCCATCTTTGGAGAACTCAGAATGCATAACTGGATATCTTGGTTTCAGGCTAATGGCCCTCGTTAGTCCTGGACAGACTTTGTTTTCGTGTGATCCACAAGGAATTAATGAAATCTTACAAATTTACCAAATAGCTGGCAAATTGGTTAAACAATTTCAATGATCGAATTATATTAGATAAGAATTTCTAGCTATTTTTATGGGATAAAAGTGACCGTTTTTTAAATAATAAAGATCAATATCCTCCCGAGAATATTCACATTTAACTACAGTCTATTCTCGATTTGACAGTAGACCTGGAATTCCGGGTCTAAAATCCTGGGCTTATAATATTCATATTAGTACACTTGTAGAAAGGAGGCCCTTAAATATGTTTACTTCATTATTAAATATCAGAAAGGAAATATAATTAATACATAAGTAATTATAAATAAAAATTAGAAGGTAGTAATATTACTTTTTATTAACAGGTTAATAAAGACAAAACATAGTGAATACAATAATATTGTAGCAAAATATTTTTTTAAATTTATGAACAAATTATTAATTTTGATAATTAAATTTTGCATCCCTCATTGCCTCTGGTATTTTATAGGCGTTGATTTGTACTTGCATTAAATAAATTGCCATGCCATCCTGAAGTTTGCCTTTCCTAATATTCTATGTGAAATTTTGGTGGAGATGCTGGGTAGATTAGTGAAGTCAAACTGAATATCCCCGAGAAGACAAGCTTGAGGCCATGGGTGATATGAGCTACATGCTCCGCGACTGACTCCAGGATTCCACCACCGTGTCAAAGTCAAGACCTCCCTCCAAGATCACGATTGTCTCTATAGACGATTTGACAATAAAGCCGCTCTTCACGCGGCAAGAAATAGGGCACAAATCTATTAGGGACAAATTTAGGAAATCTCCAAGGAAATCCTTGACAGAAGAACGTCAGCTCTGTGTCAGTAGCAAATAGGATTCAAATAGTATTACGTTATATTTATAACGGCAAATAGCATTTAGTTTTTGAAAATGATGTAGATTTCATACAAGTATAACGGCACATGGCAAGATCTATGCATTGCACATGTGACAAAAGGTTCTTCAAATACATATGAGTACTTGGGAAATACTAGTATTTGCCATGTAGTATTTCTATGGAGTATTTGTGGAAGTCTTTGGAAACCCACTTTTACATTTCAAAGGACAAAGTTCTCTTTAATATTTCGATCAATTCTATAAGAGATTTAGAAAATGTTGGTTATTATCAGCAAACATATTCCATATGGCAAATTGACCAAGAATATCTTCAACATATTTTTAAATATCGCTCAAAATTTGATTCAATATTTTTATATCATTTAAAAATGGAAAACATTATTGTTGACTATTCCCATTTCCAAGATGATTTTTGGATTGCTAATTATTAAAATAAAATACTCGTTAAGCATTTTTAGAATATTCAAAATTCACTTCTCTTTCGGATAAAGATAAAGTTTAAAACTGAATCAAAAATGGTTGAAGAAAATAATCAAAATCGCACACGTGTCATCATTGCTTGAGATCAATCATTTTCTACAGTACAAATTTAATCTCTTATGAGATTCAAGCTTCAAAATCATAGAAGCTTAGTTGACCGCCAACAATTAAATGCTATTAAAACCGTTTGAAAATATATATCTTATTTATATAAAAATAATTTAGAAATATTTATTAATTAAAAATTTAAAATTTTTTTAATCATTCATTTAGTTCTTCTTTTGAAAAGTCTAATTGATTAATTTGTCCTTTCTGAAGTTAGAAAAAAAAAATGACGTGAGTTACATAGAGCTGTTGAATTTGATAATTCGAATATTGTTTGTATACCATTAATTAATCAATCAATTAATTAATATATATATGAAAAAACAATAGATATATATATATATCGCGAATAAAAATATATTTAAAAAATAAAACTGGAAATATTAACTGATAAAAATGGCACACAAAATATCTATTATGATCTTTTTACAAGATGCCCATGTAACTAAACCTATCTTTGCTATATTCAAAAGAATCGTACATGAAAGTGAATTGAGAATTCGAGAGAATTAATACAAATTCAAATAAATAAATAATTCAAGTGTTTTAAGGATGGTTAAAGGTCTTTTTGACCTGAATGCTAGCCAATCAGAATTAATAAATAACTTCTCATCCTTAAAATGAAATATTTTATCGTTTCTACCTAATTACAAAGTGGAATTGCTACAAGGATAATTGTTACCGTAACTCTAGTTCATAGTGAATCTATAATACTAGCAGCTCTCTCTTCTCTATAACGTCTCTATCACATCACAATTTATCATGACCTTCATATAAATAATAACAGGATGTTTTCAGCGAGGGGGAAATGTAAGGTGTGTGATCAGAGCGGGCAATGGTTGAAAATTTAACCATCCAGAGAAGCGTTTCTTTTAAATACTTCTTCCCTAGATGGTTAAATTTTATTTAAAGAGAAAATTAAAGATTTTTATTTTCTTTAACCCAAGCAGAACATTTCAACTGATATATTTTCACAGCTAGAGCACATCACTATGCAGTGAGTTTATAGACATCTTTTGTAGTTCTCTATTACAGACGGCTCCTTGAGTTTTATAAAGTTTTAACAAATTGTTTCTAGAGGTTTCGAAAATTCTTCCAGATTGCATCTTAGTGATTTCTAGAATATTCTTGAGTGTGTTTCTCCCTCTTCTAGAAGATATTTAGAGTTTTTGAGATATATTTCATTCTAGAGTTTTCTACAGTTCCTTTGGTAGAGGTTTTATAGTCAACATTAATACAAGAGTTCATATATGTTATTTTGTAGTTTATTTAACACATAAATATACTACAAATTAAGATAATATCTTATTTTATTATCTTTACCAAGATTACAAACATATTAATTAGAGAATTATTTACAACTAACTAAAAGGTAAACATTAGGGCTATACACTTTCCTTTATTCTGTACTGCCAGGGTTGCTGAAACACATTTATTTTAACACCCCCCCTCAATTGGCATTTTCACAAATGTCAATTGCACAATTTTCACCCCATGTTGGGAAGTTTCATGAATTTGTTCAACATGTCCTTACATAAGGGTTTAGTTAACATGTCTGCTATGTTTCTGCATCCCTCAATGTAGTCTATTTTGTCTTTGGACAATAAATCCTTTTTGTATCAATTGGTTTGATATTTGATTTTTCTCCAAATTTTATTGAAGACCATGTTTTCAATTCTTCATGAGATCGAATTTCTTTATCAATAGCTTCTTTCCATTCTTTTTGCCAAATTGCTTGATTGTAAGAAACTGGATCTTCACCATTTGTAAACAAGCAATATACTTATTATAGTTCATAATCTTCTTGATACCTTGGTGATTTGATTATTCGACCCGATCTTGTAGTTACACTTTCTTCTTTGTCTGATTGTTCTGATGTTTGTGGGGTTTCTTCCTCATCTTGAGATTCAGTTATTATTATTTTAGGTTCTGTTTGGTCTGAGATGATTTCCTTATCAAATTTAGTTAATGTTTCATCAAATGTTACATCTGTTGAAATCATTACTTTATCAGTTTCCGGATCCCAGATGCGATATCCGCTTCCACTGTATCCAACCATGATTGTTGATTTTGCTCTAGCATCTAGTTTTCTTGGTTTGGGTAGAATTAGTCTCCAAGCTCTTGAGCCAAAAACCTTAAGTTTGGATAGGTCATTTCGTTTATACCATATGCTAGCCGGAGGTATTCCTTTGTTCGCACTTTTTGGACTTCTGTTTAATTCGTATGCTGAGCAGTAAATGGCTTCTCCCCAGAGATATTTTGGTAGATTTGTTTCTGCCAACTTTGTTCTCACTTTATCAATCAATGTTCGGTTCATTCTTTCAGATGTGCCATTTTGCTGTGGTGTGTAAGGTGAGGTATATTCTATTTGAATTCCTTTTGTTCTGCAAAACTGCTTGAAGTTTCCAGATGAAAATTCCTTACCATTATCTACTCTAATTTTTCTTGTTTTCTTGTTATGTTGAGTTTTTATCAACTTGATAAAATCAATTAAGTTCTGTTCGGCTTCACTTTTTGATTTGAGAAGTCTCACTACTTCAAAGTGTGAGTAGTCATCTATTAGTACCTGAAAATATATTTCTCCATCATATGTTGGTGGATCAATTGGTCCCGATAAGTCTGAATGTATCAGCTCTCCAATTTCCTTAGTTGTTTCCCAGGTTTTCTCAAATGATCTTCTTGTGCTTTTTCCTCTGATACAGGTTTCACATTTCTCTTGTGAAATTGGTAGCCCTAATTTCTTTAACTGTATCTATTCAGATGTCCCAATCTTCTGTGCCACAATGTGTCATCAGTTTTGACTGCATGCGCTGTAAAACTTTCAGGGTTACTGTCTA
Source organism: Cordylochernes scorpioides (assembly GCA_030710605.1). Lineage (NCBI taxonomy): Eukaryota > Metazoa > Arthropoda > Arachnida > Pseudoscorpiones > Chernetidae > Cordylochernes > Cordylochernes scorpioides. The sequence continues at coordinate 58,140,396 of CP092866.1, forward strand.
TTTTTATTTTAAGTGAGTACAAGTTTCTATAATTATTACACTTAAAATTATGGTTTCTTGTAATTATAATTACTTCATCTTGCTTAAATATCACTTTGTGGCCCTGTTGTGTAACTTTTCCTACTGACAATAAGTTCTGTTTAATACCATCAACTATTAGTCCATGGATTGCTATTGGGATATTATTGATTTTTACATTTAAAGTTCCACTTTTATTAGCTGACATCTTCTCACCATTTGCCATATGAATTTCAACCTTATGTTCTAAAATCTTCACATCTGTCATATATTTTTCTAATTCACTTTTGATCAGGTTCTGTGTTGCTCCTGAGTCTAAAATAAAATGATCATTTTCATAGTAATCTATAGCATTCATTGCTACAAATGATAGTTTTCCATCCATCTGATAGGCTTGTTGTCTAGGTTGACTCTCTCTTTGTCTTTCATTTCTCTCTTTTTGTGTTTGATTCTTTTCTCTTTTGAAATATTTATTTTTACTTCTACATTCTGTAGCCTTGTGACCTTTCTTGCCACAATTATAACATGTAAATGTGAATGATCCAAATGTCATTTCTTCATTCCTAGGTTCCCCTTGTTTATTTTTCCTTTTGAGTTCTTCATCCAGCAATCTTGCCTTAACAAATTCCATTTTGATTTCAGTATTTAATGTTTCTATTGCTGTGATTACGTTTTCATACTCTTCATTCAATGACAATAACAGATGACATATTTTGTCAGATTCATCCATTTTGGAACCTATATTTTCCAATTCACGAATTATAGAATCAAACTTAAGAAAATGGTCCTCTAATTTTTCATTATGTTTGCATTTTAAAGTCAACAACTTTCTTTTTAGTGTTAGTTTTGTAAATACGCTTTTTCTTTCAAATATATTTTCGAGCGCTTTCACCATTTCTTTAGCTGTTTTTGCATTTTTAATTATGTCTAGATGTTTATCAGTTAAACATTGAACAAGCGTAGATTTTGCCTTTGCATCTTTAATTGCAAATAACTCGCGTTCTTTTTCATCGACAAAATCATTAATTTCCTTTTCTAATGTTAGATGTATTTGTTTTTCTTCTAACAATAGTTTAACTCTAAATTTCCAGCTGTTGAAATTTGTACCAGTCAAAATTGGCAAATTAGAATTAATTACGCTCATTTTAAAATATATTTAAAGTTGTACTTACTAAACACGTTCTTGATATTTCTTTGTTATTATTTAAACTTCAGTCTCATAATCTGTTATTTTGTAGTTTATTTAACAAATAAATATACTACAAATTAAGATAATATCTTATTTTATTATCTTTACCAAGATTACAAACATATTAATTTGAGAATTATTTACAACTAACTAAAAGGTAAACATTAGGGCTATACACTTTCCTTTCTTCTGTACTGCCAGGGTTGCTGAAACACATTTATTTTAACAATATATAACAAATGAAGACATTAAGACTCGAATGTTTCTCTTAACAAATAAATAAAATTTTATTGTCCTTACTCCGATAAAAAAAATATTGGGAGGGCTTGGCTCATCAGTGGTGAACCCTCCCAACGGTTTCGCCAATTTAATCTAGCAGACCACTTCTTTAGAGGTCTAATACTGTATTTGGATCATTCTGCTTTTATACGTTACGCTAAACCACTAGATTTCGAGAATTCCTTTGAATAAGAGGATATTGGCTTTACGCCATGTCAGAAGAGAAGATCGCGTGCCTCTCCAACTTTTGTAGCAATCGAGTGTAGTAAGAAATCACTTTTCAGTTTTTTACGCGATAATGTCAGAACTGCGAAATATTCTGTTAATATTATTAGCTTGTAACGTCAGGCTGAAATTGGCTGTCTCCAATATCCTTCACTGTATATATACACATAGCCATAAGTATAGCCAGAAAAATCCCTTTCCATTAAAAAAAGCAAATAGTTGTTTTAATATTTATTCTTATAGATAATTAGCCACAATTTTTGATTTTATAAATTCTGAAAACGCCAACCTTTGTGAACCGGTGATGAATCAACTCCCTGAAATAAATCTGCAGGTTATGTGTACAGAAGGTTCGATTCAAATAGTTTTATTTAATATTAAAAAAATAATAATAATAATGCAAGAGAATCTTAGACACGAGCTAGAGAATCAGACATTATGATTATATAATTGAAGAGGATGAGAATTCTTGAAGGAAATTTTTTTAAAGAAATTATTGGAGGTACAAGATGGATTGATTGAATTGGAAAAATGATCGAAATGACCGCGGAAAACTAAGAAAGTGCTGGATGAGGATAGAACGAGATGGAAAGAGTTCATCAGTGAGGTCACGAACCTTTAGTATAATGGAAGAACTAACATTGTGACTGGTTCATATTATTGCATCAATTTTGATGTGCCCTGCATTTTTTCAAATTATTCTATGATATTAATTATTTATTCAAAACAGAATAGTGACTGTGGTATCATCTTTTGATAGTTTCATTCCTTTTGTAATATTGTTATTGTACATATATCTTGATTGTTTATTGGAGAGAGAGAGGACCTAGACGAAGACTCAGGACCTCGACCTACGAGGAAGATAACGAATAAATATAAACACAATAACTTTAAACTTTATTTGCTTTAAGTATGGAAACCCGCTTGGGAAACGTGTGTAACACCAAGAAAGAGGAAAGCAAGGTAGATAACCCTACAAATCTGCAACTTGGTTCAACAATAGGCAGTATAAATATTTTAAGATATACTATATTTATATATATGAAGCAAAAAAAATTAACACATATATTTAGAAAATAGTACATTCCAGACACCCCAGTAGTTTTAAATTTCGTAAACTTGCATTGTTAGTTGGATAGAGCGAATCTAGAAAATTCCAGACTTCTAAGTGGTATAGAAGTAAATCAAAACTTGATTACATAAATTGGAAGGAAATATAGAAATTCCCGACCACACCGATGACATTTTTATGGAACCCCAGTCGCCTATTACGTCAGAGAAACGGCTGCGTCTATCTTTGTTCGTTTGAAATGAATTCCTAGTCTATTCCCGACCCTCACGGACACCTAGAAGTCTGAAATTTTGTACAAATGTAATGTTAGTAGTAGTGAACTAGTCTATTAAATACCAGAACTCTACATGGTCAGGAAGTATATTGAAAATTGATCACAAAGTTTTAAACGGAATATAGAAAACGGTCATTATTGATCACCCAGAAGTCTGAAATTTTGCCAAATTGTATTTAATAGAGCGGTATTGAGCGAGTCTAACAAATTTTAATATTTCCGTGTCGTCTATAGTATATTAAAATGGCTGACAATTTTTAAAATTAGGTATAGAAATTAAAATTAGTTTATCATCGACCACGCCAACCACCCAGAAGTATGAAATTTTGTCAATTTGTATTGTCATCAGGTTTGAACTAATTTCCGAATATTAAGACTTATAGAGAGGTGCTCTATAAAAGTATATAAAATTGATCACAATATTTGTAGACAGACAGATATGGAAGTAAGTTTAAAAAACTTTAAAAGTGGCGCTTTGCGCATCGTGAAAAATTCTGCCTTATAATAAGGAGGCATCTCTTTGTGCCTCTATTCACATATTATATCTAAAGGTATAAAGAGAACACGTTACATGCTTTTGCTCTGTGTCAAATAGATTTCTTATTTACTTTTGTATATTTTTATATCTGTCTATTTCTACTCGTATAGTTTTTGTATTTTTAATTATTGTTCACTTATTTGATATTCGTTGCATATATTTTTGTATTTGATTGTATTTATATTGTTCTTGGCTACTTATCGTTCTAAATGTATGGCTTAGTATCATGGTGGTACCTGGACGAAAAGAGGAAAAAAATCAGAATTACGTATATCCATTTTAAGAACATCCTTGCCAAATTCCCAGAATTGGTCTTTATGGATTTCTTTTTGTGTTTTGGCTTGTTAAAAACTGGTCTTCGATATATAAAACCGATAACGCTAGATGGTCTCTGGAAAGTCATTAAGGACTGTTGGGATGGTATTGATCAAAATATTCTAAGACGAGAGAAGCCTTATTTCCTGGGAACATCGGTACAGGGCTGTTGCTAAAAGTCAGGTCTTACACAAAGAAACCAATAAGTTCTACAAAATTTGTAAATTATTTTTACTAAAGCAGGAGCAGTCGCTAACTACCCACCATGATTATCATGGCCTGTACCAAGTGTACTAGGGATAATTAAAAAAACTGAAGCAGTAAAATCGTCTTTTAAAAAATGGAACACACACACTCTCTGTAATTATTAGTTCGCTGATGAATAACTAGGATTAGCTTTTTTTTATGAAAAAAAAAGTTAAGTTGTATCTATATATGTGAAAAAAATAAGAGAAAAAATAAAAAATAAAAAGGTCAGGGGTCGATATAAAAAATAAAAAAGGCATATCCAAATATCAGGGAACAGGCTAAATCAATGTTTAGTTGATTTCTGTTCCACCAGATGGCGTTCTGCCTTCTGAAAAGCACAGGTGCCCCTGGTCAAGATATGCCTTTTTTATTTTTAATAATTATATATATGAAAAAATAACATAAATATGAAATTGTACTGGGATAAGGTGAATAAATTAAGAAAAAGGCATCTCCTTATCGTGCAACGGGTTGCACGTCAGTTGTACGATAAGGAGATGCCTTTTTTCTTAATATATATATTGTAACAAAGTATTTATTAATTTTATTATTTTTATTAACAGAGTGGTCATTTTATGTTTTTATTTTGCTACTCTGTAAATATCCCTCGTGGCTTATCTTTTGTTTACCATTCAAAGTTTGTCCTTGCCTGAAATAAATTGTTCTCTCCTCCTGAAGTTTTTGTCTTCCCTAATTTTCCACGTGGCATTTTGGTGGAGATGCTGGGTAAGTTAAGGAAGACAAACTGAAGACCGCCGAGAAGACATAGAAGCCATGGGTGCTGTGATCTACATTTTCGGAGACTGACTACAGGATTCCACCGCCGTGCTAAAGCCAATACTTCCCTCGAAGATGACGATGTCCCTATAGACGATACGACGAGAAAGCCGTTCTTCACGCCGCAAGAAAAAGGACGCAAAGGTACTAGGGACAAAGTTCCAAGACTTCGATGAAAACCTTGGCGGAAGCACGTCAGATCCATGTCAGTATCTACAATAATTGTTAGCTGTGGGTCACAGCTCCTGTTCGTGTTCGTTTTAAAAAACAAAAAAAGGGTGATCGATTGAAAGGAAAAACAATGGGGGAAATAAATGCACATAAAACACAGTATAACAAAAGGTTTTATTTAAAAATTAAAAAGGGCTAAAAACTATTATACTTATATATATATAAAGAATTATGCATAAAAAACAAGATAAAAAAGGTTAAGCAAAATTATACTTATATATAAAGAATTATGCATAAAAAACAAGAAACAAGGTTAAGCAAAAAAAAGTAAAATTAACTAATCTTAGGGAAGGGAGATAAAAATAAGTGTCAGGGGGGGTATCCAGCGTTGTGTTCACACAGTACCTCGAGTGGCAGCACCGTCGCTGGCTTAGCTTCCTCTTGGTCGCGGCTCGTGCGATGTCCAAAGCGTCCTTTACGTCCACGAGACTCTGCTTGTGGGATACTCCAAGACGTCCTTTCCGTCCACGAGACTCTGCTTGTGGGATACTCCAAGACGTCCTTTCCGTCCACGAGACTCTGCTTGTGGGATACTTCTCGGACGTCTTTCCGTCCACAAGACGCTGCTTGTAGGATACTTCTCAGACGTGTCTGCTCCGCCTGGTCCGCTGCTTCTAACTAACTAAGAGAAAAAAAAAGAAGACGCCACATGGCGGGCTGTCCCGGGCCTGCAGAACAACCAAACAAATTCAAGACGTCCACTTGACTTTTGCCTCCCCGGGCCATCTGGTGACCTTTGCCCTCGGTCGGTTCCAGCTGGGAGTTTCCCCGACCATGTCGATATCTTGCTCGTCTCCCTTCACCTAAGTCCTTCATTCTATGTACAAAGTAAAAGAACGGTAAAATAGTTTTAACATTCTCCCACAAAATTTTGCTCCGAAAGAAGCCAAAATTAAGTATAAGACAAAAGAGCATATATATACACAATACACACAAGAGTAGCTATGCCTATTACATTACATAAAATACACATAAAAGAATACACATATTACACCTTTTTTTTTTCATACAGGTACTTTCACTAGTCCTTCGAGTCATACCTTGCAGGCTTTCTGATTACCCTACCATATCTATTTCTAGAGTCCCTGGATTCAATATTGGGCCTATTTCCTAAAAATGCTTCAGATTGGGGTTCGGTATTTGAATTGTCCATTTGAATCGCCTTAACATTCGAGGATATTTCCAGAGGGTGTAAGCGTTGTAGAGCCCTGATCAAGGTTCCTGTGGCTGTTTTAACATGGGCCACTCTCACTATTCCATCTTTACCTGGTATGAGATTTACTATTCGCCCTTTAGGCCAAAACATTCTTTTAAGATTTTCTTGCCCGATCAGTACAACGTCTCCTACTTTCAACTGTCTTCTATCAATATTTTCGGATTTCTGAATCAGCGCGCCTAAATATTCTTTTAAGAATCTCTGCTTCAATTCTCTCTTCAGTTGACCTAACTCTCTGTATCTAGTGTGCAACATTTCTGGCTTTAAATTTTCAAATTCAGGAAAGCTAGACTCTGGACCATTTTGTAAAAACTCATTAGGAGTTAACGGTTTTAGATCATTGTCGTCTTCAGAGACATAAGTGAGGGGTCGATTATTAATGATAGATTCGATTTCACAAAGGGCAGTCTGCAGTTGTACATATTTCAGCTTCCTGTGACCTAGCATCTTTATCAACATTTTCTTTATTGTCCTAACCATTCTTTCCCAAAATCCTCCCCACCAAGGAGCAGAAGGAGGGATAAAAATCCATTGTATCCTTTTAATTGAGGTTTCCCTTTCAATTCTAGTCCAATCCAATCTCTTGAATATTCTATTAAGTTTTGCGAAATTGGTGCCATTGTCGCTATATATTTTCTCGGGGCGCCCTCTCCGACAAATAAACCTATGGAGGGCCATCATCAAGACTCCTGTCTCTAAACTCTTCACCAACTCCAGATGAATAGCGCGATAGACGGCGCAAGTAAAGGCGGCTACCCACACTTTCCCACCTTCTTTCAAATGAAGAGGGCCTAATAAATCAACTCCTGTAATTTGGAAGGGTTTGCCCAGTCCAATTCTGTTTTCTGGCAAAGCTGCCATTGGTCTTTGCAGAGACTTTTCTTTAAGTCTCTTGCAAGCAATGCACTTACTGATAATTTTCCTTATCGTTTTCCTTCCCCTGATTATCCAAAATTTCTCTCTCAGCTTTGATAAAATGAATTGCACGCCTACATGTCCATTCTTCAGGTGCACTTCCCATATAAGTTGCTCTACGAAGGGATGGTCGCCTGGTAGAATGATAGGAGTTTTAAATTCTTCTGGGACCTGTCCATGTAAAAGTTTGCTTTCTACACACCAAAGTCCGTCAGTGTTTTTTAATATTTTAAAACTCTTGGTTGCATTCGATTTCTCTATGGAGACTTTCTCCTGAATCATTCGGATAAGCTTTTTTTCTGCCAAGTCTAATTCTGAAACTTTCAAAGGTCCTGTTTCAGTTGACTGTTTTTTAAGTTTCCCTAAAAATCTTAAAACATAGGACATTACCCTGATGTTGAGAGAGTAATTAGACCTCCTTGTCAGTATCCAGTCTTTAAAATCGATGTTCAAATTAATGTTGGTTTTCATAATGTTTTCTTCAACATTTCTTTCTTTTGGATTTATCGAGAACTCTGAATTGGGCCAGAATTCTTTAGGTTTTTTCAACCATTCGGGGCCCTCCCACCATCTGCTTTGCACAAACTGGCTTGGAGGGCAACCTCGAGACAGAAGATCGGCCGGGTTCAACTGACTAGGAACGAACCTCCAATCTTTCAAATTGGTAGTGGCCTGTATTTCTCTGACTCGGTTTCTCACGAAAACTCTCCACTCAATTTCTTTCTTTATCCAACTTAGCGCGGTAGTAGAGTCAGACCAAAGATTTGTTTCACATTTTCTCTTCAAGGCAGCTTGGATTGCATTGGCTAGTCTAGCTCCTAGTACCATGGCCATTAATTCCAAGCGAGGGATCGTAATACTATTCATAGGAGCTAATCTGACTTTGCTCCAAATCAAAGTTAGAGTATTTTCTCGTCCCGTTTCGCTCCTTAAATAGGCTACAGCTCCATAGCCTATTTGACTAGCGTCACAAAAGATATGAACTTCTGTAGGGAAAATGAGATCATTCCACATATATCTCGGTATCTTTATTAACTCTATTAATTTTATTTGATCCAACCAGGTTCGAAATTCCTGGGCCATACTTTCGGGTAGAGGTGTATCCCAACCTAGTTTCAGTCCCCATGATCGCTGCAGTAACAACTTTGGTGGCAAGAATACTGGAGCGCAAAATCCAAGTGGATCAAATATCCGCTGAACCATGGATAGTACCAACCTTTTCGTTAATTTGGGTTGAAGACTCAAATTGTCAGGGAGTTCGCATTTTAATGAATCTTCCATTTTATTCCAAACAACACCCAATATTTTTGTACAAGTCCCCTTTTCAGGGTTTTCCTCCAGAGAATATTCCCACTCTCGTAAGTCCATTTTAGCCCTGTCCATAATTTCAATTGCGGCCTTTTGAAATTCCTGCACTTCCTGCTTTGTTTCCAGCGAGGTAATACAATTGTCCATGTAGAAGGATTGAGCTAAAATCTTTGCCCATTGAACAAGTGGGCCTCTTATTGATTGAAGATGGTATTCTATTACGGCGTTCAGCACAAAAGGACTACAGTTTAAGCCAAATACAAGTCTCTTATGCCTGTAAGCTATTAGTTCTCTATCGCTCTCCTTTTCCCACCAAAGGAATCTAAGATAGTTCCGTTCAGATTCTTCAATCGCCACCATCTGGAATGCTTTTCTTATATCTGCCGTGACTCCAAATTTATTTTCCCGAAATCTTATCATCATTTCAGGGATTCTTTCCAATAAATTCGGTCCCTTTTCTAAACATTGATTCAAAGATAGTCCATTATGACCTAGACAAGAAGCATCGAAAACCGGACGTATGGGCGTCGTTTTAGATTCCATCTTGTACACAGGGCGGTGAGGTAAATAGTAGCCTCTTCTCTCGAGAGGATTTTCCTCGACTCTTTCAATGAGTCCTTCAGTCAGCCAGTCTCTAAAGATCTGACTATATTCGGTCAACTTATTCTGTGAGGTCATTTTCTTAGTGCTTATATCTAACCTTTTTATCGCTATGTCAAGATTGCTGGGGATTGACTCCTTTTCTACCTTCCAAGGTAGACCTACAGAATATCTCTGATCACTTTGTCTTTGAATTTTTGTTATAAACTTTTCTTTTATTTCCTGGTATCTGGTCTCTTTGGAGCAAGTTTCAACAGGATCCCTAATGCCTAGTACTTCTAGATCCCACAAATCCTTTAAATCGCATCGCGTTGTTAGCAGATTCAAAGTCTGCTGCACATTGTCATTGCTATCAATAATTGGCGAATTGCCCATTAGTGTCCAACCTAATTTCGTTTCCACCGCAGTTAAATCTGCTTCAACTTGAACTATTTTTCCTGTCAAAATCATACCTAGATAGTTAGCACCAATCAATATGTCAATCTCTTGTCCTTTAAAATTGTCCTGAGACAATATTATGCCCTTAATCTTCAATTTTTCTAACCAGTCTCCTTTTGGCAAAGGTGGTATGGCGTCGCAAATTTTACGTTGATCCAGCGCCTCAATATGGATCACATCTCTTTTATTACCTAAATTCTCTAATTCTAACATAAATTTACCGTGCTTTTCTTCACCAATCTTATTACCTCCAAAAAGACTTTTAGCTATGGTTATTTCGCCTTTTCTTTCTATTCCTATACTCCAGACTAACGACTGTTTGATATACGAAAACTGACTTCCACTGTCGAGGAGAATTCTAACCCTTCTAGAGGCATTTGGGCCTCTTAACAGTGCTACCGTGGTCATCAGCAAGACCTGACCGGTGCAGGCTTGACTAGAAAGCGATGCAATGGGTTCAGGTGCATTTTCCTTTAGATTTTCTCTTCCTGGTTTCGTTAACCGGTTAGAAGAATTTCCTTCACATAAAACTTCCAAGTGGTTTCTCCCACAGTTTTTGCACTCCAATTGTTCTCGGCACTGACTCTGTATGTGTCCCTTTCTTAAGCATTTGAAACATAGATGGGCACTACGTATTTTATCATTTCTCTCTCCCGGAGACATTTTCATTATGGAGCGGCATTGATGACTCGCATGATTTGTTCTTTCACAAAAGAAGCATTTTATATTAGTTCGCCCTCCGAACAGACTAGACACAGTGGCGGGTCTGAAATTGCTCCTTGTTCTGGTCCCATCATTGTAAGACCTTTTATAGGGTTCCTCCTGCTTAAAGCCTTTTTCCACAAATTTCAGCCGTTGAGCACTCCTTACTTCGGCTTTTAGAAAGTCCAATAATAACCTTAGCCTTTCTTGAGCTCCTCCAACCCCTTTATCTGACTCTTCCCGTTTTGCTAACTCTAGACCATAACCCGAAGAAGGATGCCTGTGCCATATTTTCAAAATATCCGAAGGTAATGAAGACTCGACAAGAGGGTATAAAAAAATACTAGACAACTGGGGATCAATGCCCAATGTCTCTAACGACCGGAGGTGACTGCTCAGTTCGTCGTACAGACTGCTTAAATTTCTATTTTCTTTCTTTACATTAGATATAACCGAATTCAATAGACGTCTGACATACAGTTCTGTCAGTATATTCGGGTCACCGAATCGCTCCTGTAGGGCTTGTACTGCCAAAGCATAGTTGGCGCCTGTGACGGGATAGCTTGCTACAACACGATAGGCTTCTGAATTTGGTACAATTGCTTGACGCAAATATAAAAACCGGTCGCTATCGGATAAATTCTTATTTTCGTGAATTTTCGAAAACTGCGCCCACCAAGGCAACCAACCTTCCAGAGAGCCATCATAGCTTTTTAGGGCTAACTCTGGTAATTTCACATTTATTACAGTGTCCTCGCTATAGCAATCGGGATTGTTTCTTCTTTATCGGGATTCCGTAGTACACTGACTTTCTGTTGAATATCAAACTTTTCCTCTTCATATTTATCGCATTCTTGCCATTCCCTATCAATACTTTCCTCTGTAATCCCTTCTTTCACTACCAATAAAGCCTGATATTTTTCGTTTAGATCTACAAGTTTCGTGTGATAAGACTCTAGTCTATTAAACTTAGAATAAATATCATTCCTATCAATTTGAGACTTTTCAAATTCTCCATTTATTTCATTAATAATTCTAGTGAAAGTACCTCTTATGGCTTTTCTGCGCTTTTTAATTGCATCCATTTCCTCCATATTTCCTTTAAATCGATCACGTCCGGCTCACCAAAATGTTCGTGTTCGTTTTAAAAAACAAAAAAAAAGGGTGATCGATTGAAAGGAAAAACAATGGGGGAAATAAATGCACATAAAACACAGTATAACAAAAGGTTTTATTTAAAAATTAAAAAGGGCTAAAAACTATTATACTTATATATATATAAAGAATTATGCATAAAAAAACAAGATAAAAAAGGTTAAGCAAAATTATACTTATATATAAAGAATTATGCATAAAAACAAGAAACAAGGTTAAGCAAAAAAAAGTAAAATTAACTAATCTTAGGGAAGGGAGATAAAAATAAGTGTCAGGGGGGTATCCAGCGTTGTGTTCACACAGTACCTCGAGTGGCAGCACCGTCGCTGGCTTAGCTTCCTCTTGGTCGCGGCTCGTGCGATGTCCAAAGCGTCCTTTACGTCCACGAGACTCTGCTTGTTGGATACTCCAAGACGTCCTTTCCGTCCACGAGACTCTGCTTGTGGGATACTCCAAGACGTCCTTTCCGTCCACGAGACTCTGCTTGTGGGATACTTCTCGGACGTCTTTCCGTCCACAAGACGCTGCTTGTAGGATACTTCTCAGACGTGTCTGCTCCGCCTGGTCCGCTGCTTCTAACTAACTAAGAGAAAAAAAAAAAGAAGACGCCACATGGCGGGCTGTCCCGGGCCTGCAGAACAACCAAACAAATTCCAGACGTCCACTTGACTTTTGCCTCCCCGGGCCATCTGGTGACCTTTGCCCTCGGTCGGTTCCAGCTGGGAGTTTCCCCGACCATGTCGATATCTTGCTCGTCTCCCTTCACCTAAGTCCTTCATTCTATGTACAAAGTAAAAGAACGGTAAAATCGTTTTAACAGCTCCCATAGGGAAGAAGCTATGAAACAAAGATTTTATTAATTTTATTATTTTTATTAACAGAGTGGTCATTTTTATGTTTATATTTTGCTACTCTGTAAATTTCCCTCGTGACTTATCTTTTATTTACCATTCATAGTTTGTTCTTGCCTGAAATAAATTGTTGTCTCCTCCTGAAGTTTTTGACTACCCTAATTTTCCACGTGGCAATATATAAAGTCTACCAAATTGATTTACACTTGGTCGTGATAGGACTCAATGTCGCACAGATACTATCCATTTTATTTCACCAACAAAGATAAAATACTAAAATAATTTATAAAACATATTTTAAATCTAAATATTCAACTTGGACAATCTTTTGACTTCATTCGAGATTAAGAACTAAAGTGTACTGAATAAAATAAGGTTTTTATTGAATAGAGACACAACAGCCAACAGAACATAAAACTCTTCATATATAATAAAAAATAAATAAAGGCATGAAGAAATACACCTGATCACAATGGTGAAATTGTTGTAATTCGATGGAATAAAAGAAAGAACAATGATAATAACGAGAGAGAAAAGTTCTTTTTATTCTCTAGGAAGAATAAAATTCTATGTATTGACTTTAAAATGGAAGATAAAACTTTATCCAGATGTGTGCTATACCCGTTAAAATAAGATATTAATTACATACTAATCTCACCTTATCAATACCAAAAATTTTCGCATGCTGAACTGGACTTATACAGAAACACCTAACATACCTTACTTCACGACAAAAAATCACTATATTTTGTTGCATAAGCGCGCCATCTGTTATGAAAATTGGAAACTATTATAAGCGCGTATGTATTTTTTAATTAAACAATTTATATTGCCCTTACTGCAATGGAAAAATTAATGGGAGGGCCTGGCTCATCAGTGGTGAACCTTCTAATTAATTTTTCCATTGCAGTAAGGGCAGTAGAAATTGTTTATTTTTTAAAAAAATTATGTGCGTCTATAATATTTTCAAATTTTTAAAAGTCACTATATAAAGTCTTGAATACAAATTATAATAGCATATCCAACAATGACAATAAATAAATATCAGTTTGATTATTCATATTATTATTATTGAGAAATGCTCACTTCCTTCAAACAAAAAGTAAGAAACAAAAGCATCTCCTTGTCATTTAACTTTACGTCTCTGATCACAGATACCATCTATCGGAATAAATACTATCTGAACGTTGATTCATGTTTATGGAAACACAATCATATTTAGTTGATATATAGTCCGAAAGATGGAGCAAGCCATCAGTAACGTTCAGTTGCACTCTCAGTAAATGTATTTTTCTAGAATCCATTGAAATCAATAAATTTAAACTACAGTATAAAAAACAGCTTCAATAAATTACTCTTAGAAAAATACATTTGGGGAGCTCGGTTTGAGAATAACGTTTTAATGAGTTTAAAATATTTCAGACACAATATTCATCAAATTGACAAATCAATTCAGTGTTTAGTATACCATTACTGCCACGGCTATCATATCAATAAAACTGTAAAACGTTTAAACCTAAATATATAAAAATCTCTGGACATCAACTGAAGTTGTGTCGGGAAAATTTTACAGAAAAGTAGGCTAGGCAGAATCCATGTTTGAGAACTTACTCTTATACACTTTAACTTGATTTTTCATAAAAAAAAAAAGAGAAGTTTGCTTAAGTCGTTGTACGTAATGCAGCTTAAGACCATGACTGAGCAAAGATATAAATTTATAAATATAAATTTGCATATATATAAATTTGCGTATATATAAATTTACACATCTCCATCTTGAAATTAATCCATTAATATATATAAACTATGTGCAACTGAGATAGTTACCGCTTATGCAAATAAATACGAATGAATTGTTTGATATCATCTTACGACTAAGGAAGTTGGTGGTGGGATGGTACAAACCGTCGAATCATGCCAACCAGGAACCGGGATCCAATCCCGCATTGAGCCTTTTTTGCTTTAATGACCCATGATTCTTACACAAGTCTAACCCCACTAGTGAATTCGCGTAATTGAACAGGGATCTGATTACTTATAGTTGCGGAAAAAGAAATGCGTCCAATTTCGATTCCAGGAAGCAGTCGAATCATTATTTCGGCAATGGTGACGCGGCGATCTGCTTCCACCACATTTCGAACGGCTGCATTGTCCTAGCAGTAACGGGCCTGCCGATTCGCTCGTAATCATGCAGGTTTTGCCGTTCTTCCAAGAACCATGAACGCCATCGGCGAACCATTTGGATGATCATACATCTTTCACCATACAATTACACTAAATTGCGATGAATATTGACCGCAGTTTCGTTTTTCGCCGTGAAAAAAAAACGATTTACAGAACGGAGTTCGCAAGTGGACACGTTCACCAGTGGTAGCTCCATGGAAACTGAAGCGCTACGGACTTGCGCGTACGAGTAGCGTGATTTTGAAGGTCACGCGCTTCCAACGCATCCTAGTGACCATTTCTTACACTACTAACTAATTTTTACAACGTTTCGTTCGCAGAAGAAAAATAGGGAAATCTATTTATTGGATGGCCCTCGTATCTAAACATATTTTGTAATATTATCAACATATATAGTCACGACCGTCATGGGTTCTGTCACGGATGCGCGCGCATCATCATTATGATCATTATCATTATCTAATGTTAATAATAATAATAATAATAATAATAATAATAATTATTATTATTATATTATTATTATTATCCATCAACATACATAGTCACGACCGTCATGGGTTCTGTCACGGATGCGCGCGCATCATCATTATGATCATTATCATTATCTAATGATAATAATAATAATAATAATAATTATTATTATTATATTATTATTATTATCCATTAATCAACATATATAGTCACGACCGTCATGGGTTCTGTCACGGATGCGCGCGCATCATCATTATGATCATTATCATTATCTAATGATAATTTATTTTCCAAAAGGTTACAAGTTTTTCTCTAAAAAGTGTAGCGAATGGTCAGTCTATTTACATATTTTTATTTACAACTTCAATAAATGACAACAGTAAAAGTAAACAAAGATATTTACATTTGCTATCATGACTCCTGGTCAGTGCTGTGGCCCTTGCCGTTATGGTCCCCTGATGTCCTGCAGCTCTCCAGCAATCTTTCTATGGCCTCTACTAGTGGCTCCTCGATAAGATGGTCCCCTGGCCTTGATCCATTCTTGTCTGTCAGGTCTCCTGTCATCTGCTCTAGGTCGTTCTCCTGGATCTCTTCTATGGTCGTCGTATCCCTGTGCTCCATGTCCGGTGTTCCACCTTCCTCGTCATCACATGCCAGCTCCCTACATCGTTCCAACAATCTATCCATGGCTTCCATTTCTTTATTTCTCTGTAACTTATCGTAAGGTTCATTCTTCTTTTCTGTTGAGATAATTTCCATCGTCTTTTTTAGCACCAGGGATTGAATATATGCAAAGTCCCTTTTTCTTATGTTTATTTCCTTCCTGTATTGTTTGTTATATTTGGTTACTATTCCATCCCATGTTAAGACTATCGGCACCACTTTTACGGGCATTTTTTCAGTTTGGGCCATTTCCCTCGCCAGTAGCTGGTATCTTCTTTTCTTTGTCAGCTCCGTAGTTTGGATATTGTCTTGGGAGGTAACCCCTATCTCTATGATTGTTATGTCTTTTTTTATTTTGTCATATACAGTCTACTCTCGTTATAACGCCACTCGATATAATGCCACCCTCGCCTTACGCCGCTTTTTCGTTTTGTCCCAATCCACATCAATGTATTTTTCTCGATATAACGCCACTCCCTCGCCGTTCGCCTTCCGCCGCTGATTTTTCGTATCCCAAGTAGCAAAAACCACTCGTTATAGCGCCGCTCACAACGTCCCTCACCCCCCCCCCCCCCCCCCCGCTCCCCCTTTCTTGTCTGCATTTTTTACGCCAACGGCGCCGGACTTTGTTTGCTGTTAACACAACAGATAACAGATTGTGTGAACAGCCAGCAGACCCTTTTCCTGCTTGTTCCTGGGACATACACAGTCGCTTCATCCTTTGCTAACGTCAACACAACAACTTTATTGTCGTATCATGAGTTCCCAAAAGCGTAAACGTGAGTCGATCACCATTGAAAAGAAGAAGGAGATATGCCAGTTGGCAAGAAATAACCTTACGATGTCGAAGAATGAGATCGGAAAGCGTTTCTCACTTCCACGAACAACTGTCCGTGATATTCTCACTCAGGCTGAGAAGTGGGAAAATTATACTGTTGGTTCTTCAAAGAGACAAAGAGTCGAAAATTTTAGTGACTTGGAAGACGCTCTCTTCAACTGGTTTACCCAAAAGCGTTCCAATAATATTATTATTACTGATGATCTCTTAAGAGAAAAGGAAAAAAACTTGGCGAGCATTTGGACGTACTAGAAAATTTCGCGTACAGCAGTGGGTGGCTGCAGCGATTTAAAGGGAGATTCCATATTTCGCAACGACGGCTCTGTGGGGAAGGCGCATCGATTTCTCCAGCTATCATTGATGAACATCTTACAAATTTGAACAGTATTATGGCGAACTGCGGATATGATCCAGCTAACATATACAATGCAGACGAAACAGGATTATTTTTTCAGCTTATTCCTGACCGAACACTTGCTCACAAAGATGAAAACTGCCGTGGTGTCAAAAGAATGAAGCAACGAATCACTGTTCTACTGTGCTGCAACTCTACTGGAACAGACAAGCGGCGATTGCTGATTATTGGAAAATCGGCAAAGCCTCGATGCTTCAGAAACTTTAGTCCACACTTCTACTGCACTTACACATCTAACAGCAAAGCATGGATGACCTCTAGCATCTTTCAAGAATGGCTACTGCAGTTCAACAAGCAGCTTGTCTCTGAAGGACGTCGTATCCTACTGTTGTTAGATAACGCTACTTCTCACTGCGTCCCTAATGATGGTCTCAGCAACATAAAGATACACTTCCTTCCACCAAATATGACTGCCAGTCTGCAACCACTGGATAGTGGCATCATCAAAAGTTTCAAGGCTCAATATCGCAAGCTTCAACTCCAGAAAATGATGGAATTGGCGGATGCCCATCTACCCACAGAATTATGTCTGGATTACGCTGTGCGCTATTGTAAAATGGCTTGGGATTCTGTGAGCCCTGATTCCATCAGAAACTGCTGGAATCACACAGGCATTATTCGCTTCACTACTACTGCTGCAGTTGAGCTTATAGAAATCTGCTCGATCGCATTCGCGACATCTTCGCTATTACACCAGAGAATTTGATGACTGAAAGGGAGTTTCAACTGGTTGATGATTCCCAGGAGGCGGAAATGAAGCTAACAGATAACAATTTTTTGGTGTCCACTGTTACAGCGAAAGAAGAACTTGGCGAGGATGATGATGCAACAGTGACCCAGCGCCTACCAACGTTAAGGGAAGCCAGAACAGCTGCTGAGACAATTTTGTTGTTTCTTGAGCACTCCAAGAGAGCAACATCTGACGACGTCAATCTATCTGCGGATTTGTTACGCCGTGTCTATGCCATAAGCGAGGGAGAGAAAACACAAGTTGTGATCACAGACTTCTTCAAGAAAATGTAATTACTTTTTAATGAATAAATTATAAATTAATTATTCCAATTTGTCATATTAATTAATTAATGCCGGTTTTGCATTCTATATATTAACTTAAAGTATAAATTGTTATTAGTAATTGTTATAAATAATTTATTGTATCTTTAAATTTCACATTTTAAACGTGTTCGATACAACGCCACCCTCGCCTTACGCCGCTTTTTTTGCAAAATCCGGATGGTGGCGTTATAACGAGAGTAGACTGTACTATTATATCAGGTTTGTTAGCTCTGATATTGATATCGCTTATCATTGGCAGGTCCGTTATTATCTTGGCGTATGAATAATAATATGATAATAATAATAATAATATTAATAATAATAATAATTATTATTATATTATTATTATCAACATATATAGTCACGACCGTCATGGCCTCTGTCACGGATGCGCGCGCATCATCATTATGATCATTATCATTATCTAATGATAATTATTATTATCAACATATATAGTCACGACCGTCATGGCCTCTGTCACGGATGCGCGCGCATCATCATTATGATCATTATCATTATCTAATGATAATTATTATTATCAACATATATAGTCACGACCGTCTTTCCACCGTCAACAATTCCTCAATTCCTCATGTCACGGATGCGCGCGCATCATCATTATGATCATTATCTAATGATAATAATAATAATTATTATTATCTACTTATATAATTGCCTTATTCTGTCTGTGTGAAGTTCACGGATAGATTTTGGTCATCAACGCCCGCATCATCATTATGATCATTATCATTATCTAATGATAATTATTATTATTATTATACTTATCTACTTATATAATTGCCTTATTCTGTCTGTGTGAAGTTCACTGTGTGAAGTTCACGGATAGATTTTGGTCAGAATGGATAAAATAAAAAAAGTGTCAAGGGATGGGAATCGAACCCACGACCTTCCGCTTACCGGGCAGATGCCATGACCACTAGGCTACCCTGGACATATTTTTCCGTTCATAAAGTTAATATATGATGCCAATATATATAATAATTGTATAAATGAATGCAAGACAAAATCACCGCGAATGTTTCCTTTTTTTTTAAGGCAATTATCGTTTTGCACAATTACTTAATATTTTAAAATAAATAACAATACTTAAATGAAAATATGTTTCTTTAAATAAAATAAAATAAACTTTTAAATGGGTAACCTTTTTTATGAGAACCTTTAAATATATATAAGTACCTTATAATTGTAACGAATAGTATTTTAATTAAAACATTTTAAAAACACACAGTTTGGAACGGGACGATTCCCAAGAGTGACATCCATGGCGCCAATTTATAATTGTAACGAATAGTATTTGAATTAAAACGTTTTTAAAATATATACGCACTCGGGTAAAACCCGGGCGTTGCCCGGGCCATTCGTCTAGTATATACATAATATAATATTGCTTTGTGTTAACATATTATTTCATAGAGGCTAAAAATAATTTATAAGATTTATTTCAAAAACCTGAAGAGAACAGATAAAAACAACCAGAAGAAAAAGAGAGAAAACAATTCTATAGGTAAATATGTGAATAATTTATTTATATATTTTTAAAGCGAATCGTCATTTGCTTATTAAGTAATTAATTAATTTTTGCTTTTTTGCTTATTAAGTAGGTCTGTAGAAGAGTTAAAGCCCGAAAGATTACCGAATATTTGATAAAGAAGCATATTGCTATTACCATTTTACTTTTATGTCGTATTTGAAAGTAAATATCTTCACAAGAAAACAATAATGTAATAATACTTAGTTAACTACAAGAGAGAGAGCCACCATTCCAATGTTGGCTTAGCAACATTACAACGTGGAAATGCCAACAGCGCTGCCAGACAAAGGAACAAATAAATTCGACGCATGCGTGATCGCGTGTTACGTCGGGTCAACGGTACGCAGCAGACTTTGTTTTTTAATGATTTTTTTAAAATGGCTTCTGTCACTTCCATCCTAGGTCAACTCACTTTAGGGCATTTGTTCTCTCTGTTAAATTTCTTAGAAAGGCTTCTGTGGTCCGGATCTATCAATTCTATTCTAGAGGTCAACTCACTTTAGGACATTTGTTCTTTCTGTTAAATTTCTTAGAATGGCTTCTGTGGTCCGGATCTATCAATTCTATTCTAGAGGTCAACTCACTTTAGGACATTTGTCTTTCTGTTAAATTTCTCAGAATGGCTTCTGTGGTCCGGGTTTATCAATTCCATTCTAGAGGTCAACTCACTTTAGGACATTTGTTCTTTCTGTTAGAATTCTTAGAATGGCTTCTGTGGTCCGAGTCTATCAATTCCATTCTCTAGAGGTCAATTCACTTTAGGACATTTGTTATTTCTGTTAAAATTCTCAGAATGGCTTCTGTGGTCCGGGTCTATCACTTCTATTCTAGAGGTCAACTCACTTTAGGACATTTGTTCTTTCTGTTAGAATTCTTAGAAAGGCTTCTGAGGTCCGAGTCTATCAATTCCATTCTAGAGGTCAACTCACTTTAGGACATTTGTTCTTTCTGTTAAATTTCTCAGAATGGCTTCTGTGGTCCGGGTCTATCACTTCTATTCTCTAGAGGTCAACTCACTTTAGGACATTTGTTATTTCTGTTAAAATTCTCAGAATGGCTTCTGTGGTCCAAGTCTATCAATTCCATTCTAGAGGTCAACTCACTTTAGGACATTTGTTCTTTCTGTTAAATTTCTTGGAATGGCTTCTTTGATCAGGATCTATCCATTCCATTCTAGAGGTCAACTCCCTTTAGAACATTTGTTCTTTCTGTTAGATTTCTCAGAATGACTTCTGTGGTCCGGATCTATCAATTCTATTCTAGAGGTCAAATCACTTTAGGACATTTGTCTTTCTGTTAAATTTCTCAGAATGGCTTCTGTGGTCCGGGTTTATCAATTCCATTCTAGAGGTCAACTCACTTTAGGACATTTGTTCTTTCTGTTAGAATTCTTAGAATGGCTTCTGTGGTCCAAGTCTATCAATTCCATTCTAGAAGTCAACTCACTTTAGGACATTTGTTATTTCTGTTAAAATTCTAAGAATGGCTTCTGTGGTCCGGGTCTATCAATTACATTCTAGAGGTCAACTCACTTTAGGACATTTGTTATTTCTGTTAAAATTCTAAGAATGGCTTCTGTGGTCCAGGTCTATCAATTCCATTCTAGAGGTCAACTCACTTTAGGACATTTGTTCTTTCTGTTAAATTTCTCAGAATGGCTTCTGTGGTCCGGATCTATCAATTCTATTCTAGAGGTCAACTCACTTTAGGACATTTGTTATTTCTGTTAAAATTCTCAGAATGGCTTCTGTGGTCCGGGTCTATCACTTCTATTCTAGAGGTCAACTCACTTTAGGACATTTGTTCTTTCTGTTAGAATTCTAGAAAGGCTTCTGTGGTCCGAGTCTATCAATTCCATTCTAGAGGTCAACTCACTTTAGGACATTTGTTCTTTCTGTTAAATTTCTCAGAAAGGCTTCTGTAGTCCAGGTCTATCACTTCTATTCTCTAGAGGTCAACTCACTTTAGGACATTTGTTATTTCTGTTAAAATTCTCAGAATGGCTTCTGTGGTCCAAGTCTATCAATTCCATTCTAGAGGTCAACTCACTTTAGGACATTTGTTCTTTCTGTTAAATTTCTTGGAATGGCTTCTTTGATCAGGATCTATCCATTCCATTCTAGAGGTCAACTCCCTTTAGAACATTTGTTCTTTCTGTTAGATTTCTCAGAATGACTTCTGTGGTCCGGATCTATCAATTCTATTCTAGAGGTCAAATCACTTTAGGACATTTGTCTTTCTGTTAAATTTCTCAGAATGGCTTCTGTGGTCCGGGTTTATCAATTCCATTATAGAGGTCAACTCACTTTAGGACATTTGTTCTTTCTGTTAGAATTCTTAGAATGGCTTCTGTGGTCCAAGTCTATCAATTCCATTCTAGAAGTCAACTCACTTTAGGACATTTGTTATTTCTGTTAAAATTCTAAGAATGGCTTCTGTGGTCCGGGTCTATCAATTACATTCTAGAGGTCAACTCACTTTAGGACATTTGTTATTTCTGTTAAAATTCTAAGAATGGCTTCTGTGGTCCAGGTCTATCAATTCCATTCTAGAGGTCAACTCACTTTAGGACATTTGTTCTTTCTGTTAAATTTCTCAGAATGGCTTCTGTGGTCCGGATCTATCAATTCTATTCTAGAGGTCAACTCACTTTAGGACATTTGTTATTTCTGTTAAAATTCTCAGAATGGCTTCTGTGGTCCGGGTCTATCACTTCTATTCTAGAGGTCAACTCACTTTAGGACATTTGTTCTTTCTGTTAGAATTCTAGAAAGGCTTCTGTGGTCCGAGTCTATCAATTCCATTCTAGAGGTCAACTCACTTTAGGACATTTGTTCTTTCTGTTAAATTTCTCAGAAAGGCTTCTGTAGTCCAGGTCTATCACTTCTATTCTCTAGAGGTCAACTCACTTTAGGACATTTGTTATTTCTGTTAAAATTCTCAGAATGGCTTCTGTGGTCCAAGTCTATCAATTCCATTCTAGAGGTCAACTCACTTTAGGACATTTGTTCTTTCTGTTAAATTTCTTGGAATGGCTTCTTTGATCAGGATCTATCCATTCCATTCTAGAGGTCAACTCCCTTTAGAACATTTGTTCTTTCTGTTAGATTTCTCAGAATGACTTCTGTGGTCCGGATCTATCAATTCTATTCTAGAGGTCAAATCACTTTAGGACATTTGTCTTTCTGTTAAATTTCTCAGAATGGCTTCTGTGGTCCGGGTTTATCAATTCCATTATAGAGGTCAACTCACTTTAGGACATTTGTTCTTTCTGTTAGAATTCTTAGAATGGCTTCTGTGGTCCAAGTCTATCAATTCCATTCTAGAAGTCAACTCACTTTAGGACATTTGTTATTTCTGTTAAAATTCTAAGAATGGCTTCTGTGGTCCGGGTCTATCAATTACATTCTAGAGGTCAACTCACTTTAGGACATTTGTTATTTCTGTTAAAATTCTAAGAATGGCTTCTGTGGTCCAGGTCTATCAATTCCATTCTAGAGGTCAACTCACTTTAGGACATTTGTTCTTTCTGTTAAATTTCTCAGAATGGCTTCTGTGGTCCGGATCTATCAATTCTATTCTAGAGGTCAACTCACTTTAGGACATTTGTTATTTCTGTTAAAATTCTAAGAATGGCTTCTGTGGTCCGGATCTATCACTTCCATTCTAGAGGTCAACTCACTTTAGGACATTTGTTCTTTCTGTTAAATTTCTCAGAATGGCTTCTGTGGTCCGGATCTATCTATTCTATTCTAGAGGTCAACTCACTTTAGGACATTTGTTCTTTCTGTTAAAATTCTTGGAACGACTTCTGTGGTCCGGGTCTGTCAATTCCATTCTATAGTTCAGCTAACTTTACATTTGTTTTCTTCTATTTTAAATTTAAATGACGCTTTCCTTTGTTCAGATCTATAACTTTCACTCTAAAGATCAACTCCCTTCAGAAAAATTTTATCTTCTTTCTATCATAATTCTTTAAATGGCGTCTTCGTCGTCCCGATCTATCACATCCATCTTAGATATCATCTAACTTTAGAACATTTATTTTCTTTCTACTATAATTCCTAAAGTGGCTTCTGTATGGTACGGATGCTGTCATAAAAACTTCGGTGCCATACCCCTAGCCCACAATATCCTTTAAAGTTCAATTATACTTCTACAAAACTTGAAGCTGCATCTTAGTTAAATTTTTATTCTTGAATATATAATCTTTTGTGTAGATTTTTTTTTCAAATCCTAAATTCTAACTTTGTGTTCATATGTAAATATATATATATATATATATATATATATATTTATTTCTTATTATTGTAATTTTATTTTTATATTATTATTTATATAATATATATTTTAAATCTTACAGGTTTTGCATATTCAAAAACATTTTATATCAGTTGTATAAGTACTTAAAGTGAGATGAAAGCCTCTCAAAAACCGTTGTGTTCCCCGACGAAGTTTGGCGCGCAACCATACGGAATTTTCGAAATATTGGAAATATTGATCAAAATAGGATTTTAAAATATGAATTGCTCAGTTTTCAAACATATATAAGGCCTGTATTTTTTCATCCTGTCCTATAATTTATAAGAATCTGTAAATAAAAAGGAGTACAGAGGAGAGAATACCTATATACAGTGTATATGATATTGTATCGAAATAATTATAACTCTATATGTACATTTTCATATAGCTTTTTAAATTTGAATTTATATATATATATTTACATATCTTTTTTTCCAATACTTTTCTATATCTCTCAGTAGAAAATCTGTATATAAGCTTAAAGGTCTTGATAAAGCTTTTGTATGATTGATTAATAACCTTAGGCACTGAGTTCAATTCGCTTATTTACACTTGTTCTTTCTGTTATATTTCTTAAAATGGCCTCTTTGGTCTGGATATTGAATTTCTAGGCTTGGTTGGTCGTTCTATCCCAGGATATTGTCTGGGTGCACACGGTTCTATGCAACTCACCATCTGGTGTTTGGAGGAGGAATAGTGTCGACAACCACACGACCTGGGATCGAATTTTGCACTAATCACTTTTTTTATGAAGAAAGGAATGCTTAAATGTCCCCTGATCTTGTACACGCCCAACCTTATGAGTGATTTTGATAGGAACTGATAAGTAAGTTTATTTCGATAACGCAGAAAAAAAAGTTTCAGTGCTTGCTGCTTTCTGATTGACTGATCTAGCTTGAGCGTTCTGGAAAGATCTACTCCTGGAGTGATAGGGCAGTGGAGAGCGGGGTAGCTAGGCAACACTATAATTTAAGTTAGTGCAAGTAACCAAAAGTGCTCTTCTACTGTGTAATTGTAAATGTTGAAATGTTTTCTAAATGTATACATTTGTAGTGTACACTTACAGTAGAAGCAATAACTACTTCAATGACGGAGGGTGTTTCCTTTCAAATGAAACGATTTCAAACGTCCGTTAGAACTTTATTTTTCGAACGTGAATTTTTTTCATGTGTTCTATGTGCTTCCCCTTCTTCTTGGCTATCTCCCTGCATCGGACTTTCCAAGCTGCGAACACTTCCTTGACTTTGGAGAGCGAAACATTCGACCACTCCTCTTGTGCGGCTTTCCAAAGAAGGAAACAGTTATAGCGTCATAGTGAAAAAGCTAAAAGCAGAAGGACTAGATGTTGGCAAAGCTACAATATGTAGGGTAGTAAATGGCATCGGAAAGAAAAGGGAAGCTGAATCCAATGGGCAAAAATTTCAAGTCGATCGACCACGTCCGGTGCGGACCCCCGCCACGGTTTCCAAGGTAAAGCGGCTAGCAACTACTGAAAATCCACCATCTCAGCGCCAACTTTCCAGAATGTGTGGAACATCGCTAAAAACGATAAATAACATCATTCACAAAGATTTGGAACTGGATACCCGACGAAAAGGCAAGGTTCACAAGCTCACCCCTTTTCACATGAAAAACCGTGCAACGAATGCCCGGAAGCTCTACGAGGAACACCATGCCGGTTCCAGATCGGAATATACTGCAACATTGGACGAAGCATGGATGTATGTGACGTATTGCAATGGAATCCGGAAGATCTGTTACATCAAAAGAGGCAATCAGGTCCCGGATAATTGGGTTCACCAATGCTCCGAAACTTTCCCTAAAGGTTTCATGGTTGTCGGGGTAATGACTGGCCGTGGAGTCCTTCCGCTCATAAAGGTTCCATCGAAGGTGAAGGTGAACTCAGAATTCTATATAGAATGCGTTCTGAAACCTGTCATCGAACAACTGAAGGACCTTTACCCAAGGGAAATGGACAAAGTGTTCCTTCATCACGACAAAGCCTCTTCCCATACCTCCAACAAAACCCAACAGTTCCTACAAGAAATGAAGGACACCCTAGGCCTAAATTTTATCAGGAACTCGGACATTCCAGTGAAGTCTCCCGACGCCAGCCCACTGGATTTTTACGGGTTCGGTATGTTGAAACAACGGCTCTTCAACCGACGTCCCAAAACTGAGGCCGGACTTTGGAAAGCCGCACAAGAGGAGTGGTCGAATGTTTCGCTCTCCAAAGTCAAGGAAGTGTTCGCAGCTTGGAAAGTCCGATGCAGGGAGATAGCCAAGAAGAAGGGGAAGCACATAGAACACATGAAAAAAATTCACGTTCGAAAAATAAAGTTCTAACGGACGTTTGAAATCGTTTCATTTGAAAGGAAACACCCTCTGGATTATCTTTAAATGTACTATGGGTGATTAGGATAATTGTTCAGAATAGACCTATAGATATATTCCAGGTGTGTGATGAATGACAAACTCCGGAATTTGTTGATGTTACTGGCCTTCAATGCACTGATAATATCTAGATATGGAAATCAAAGAGAAAATAAATACAGAAAGAAAAAAAATCTTAAAAATGTACAATTCCACGGCGAACAAAGTATGTAGAGTAAAGACTGAGATTAGATAATGAATTCAAAGCTAATTTCGTTTTAAAATTTTATTAAGGTTTGTTGTTATCGTTGAATTTCTCTGATATTTGCGACGATATAACACAAGTATGTTCTAGAAATTTCTATGAGCGCTAAAATATATATATATATTTTTGACGAACAAATATGATTGTTTGTTGAGCCGTCGAAAAAAATACGAAAAAAAAGGGGAGGGGGTGCTTATTAGCGAATTGTCTATGATAAAAAATAGGAAGTTGTTATATAATTATTCATTTAGTTATCTACAGGTGTATACTGGGCACGAGGTCTCTACAGTTTAGCAATCAGCAAACTGCTCGATATGGCCAGATTTATTGAACCAGTTCTCTTTATATTGATTGTCATCCAGTCGGTTTATTCTGGGATAGAGAAAATCGGTTTGGACCCAGCATCTAAATTGTCGATGGTCTGATGATATCTTGTACAGTTTATACCACAGATATAGGGCTCATAAAATAAGAATATGGGTTCAGGGTGGTCAGAATGGGCTAATTCCTATTTTTACGTTCAATTTTAGTGATCAAGTTTTAAAAAACTTCCAGAACACATAGAAGTCTAAAATTTTGTATAAACAATCAAGCTAATAAGCCAAATCTACAAATATTAGACTTCTATATGGCATTGAGGTTCTGGAATATAAAGACAATAGAATAGAATTTAAACACTGCGTGACATTGAAAATGGAACACTAAGAAAGAGGGTCCAGAAAGTGATAAACATGGCAAACAGAGAGAGACAGAAACGAACAATAAGTGAGCTTTATTTCAAAATGATAGTCATAATACAGAGCGAAAACGGCGTCGGCTCAGTAGCAAGTAGGACCACCGCGGACGGCGATGCACGCAGCAACACGTCTAGGTAGAGAGTCAATCAGACTACGGATGGAATTCTGAGGGATGGCTCTCCATTCCCTTTCAACCATTTGCCACAGTTCGTCTTCTGAACGCGGTTAAGCAAGGCATGCAATGGCGTCCAATAATGTCCCAGACGTACTCGAGTGGGGAGCGTTCAGGATAGTAGGGTGGCCAGGGAACTATATGTAAATCTTGCAGAGTTTTGTTAATTTAAAACTTTTTTCACAATTTTATCATGAATAGAGTTTGTTGGCTAATGCGGCTGGGCGTTATCCTGATGATAAAAGGCATTGGATATCTCCTGAAGGTAGGCGAGTGTCACCGGTCACAGCACATCATCAACGTATCGTTGGACCGTCGTTGTGCCTGAATACGAACTAAAAGTGACCTGGTATCATACGCGATTGCGCCCTAAGCCATGATTCCGCGTTGTCGCGCGGTGGAGCGTTCCGAAAATTTTGCTGGATTGGACCATCGCCATATCGACGCTACACGCGTACACGGCGACTATCACTGGACAAACAGAAGCGTGACTCATCTGAAAACACGACCCTGTGCCATTCCGTCATCCACGTCGATCTAGCCCGGCACCATTCCAAACGTTGTCATTTATTCAGTGGGGTCAATGGCAGTCTTCTTATCGAACGACTTGAATGTAAGCCATTAGCAACCAATCGACGGGCAATGGTTCTGGTCGAGATGGAATGATCTTGCCCATGTCTTGCACAATTGAGAAGCGTCCACCTAGAGACCATGGTTTCGGTCTAATGGCCCTCGTCAGCATAGGGCGGACTTGATTCCATGAGATCCACAAGGAATTAAATGAAATATTCACAATCTGCCAAAGAGCTGGTTTAGCTGGTAGAGTGGCCTCGCCAAATCTATGGCCAAAATATAGATGTAAATTTTCCAGAGAGGAAATTGAACTATGAAATAAAGGTCTCCTCTCCCATCAAAATAGACGTAGGAGTTTGTGCGTAATGAGAGGCTGCAGTGCATTAAAATAAATCGATAGCTCGCGCATGTACTAGAACTATAAATAATCGTGACAATTTTTCCATAAAATATAATAATCATTTAAAATAATTGGAATGTAAATATACTCATTCAATATTTGTGGAATATAACAATTTATTTGCATAAATATAATATGTAAATATAAATTGTTGCATAGCTTTACAATAATTATGAAAATTAGATAAAAAATTATCGATGAAAAATAGTTTTAAAAATATTTTATTAACATGCACTTAAAATTAAAAAAATAAATATTTCAGCACCGCCATCAAACAACTAGATTTATATGATTATAAAAAAAGGGTGTACCTGGATCTGCAAAGTAAAAAAAAACATTTTTTTAATCAAAATATTTCGAGAGATTGTTCCTTCTTTATAAATTTATTGCACAGAGATGGATAAAAAGGAAGCAATCTCTGGAAATATTTTGATAAAAATTTGTTTTTTTTTCTTTACAGATCCAGGTACACCCTTTTATATAAACTTATTTGATGGATAGTCTTTTGACTCAAACAAGATTTATACGAGTCAAAATAACTGCAGGGGACGGTCTCATTATGAATTTCAAACTACATATGGAACAACTTGATGATCAACTTTTTATTTTTCACTAAATATTCTACCTCTTCGCTCAATATACGATGATGGTATCTCGACGATTTTTCTAACTCTATGAATCTAATTGTTTTATGGCGGAAAATCGGAAATATTTATTTTCTCATTTTTAGTGAATTTAAAAAAAGTTTTTTAAAACTATTTTTTTAAATCAATTAATTATTTTTTATATATGTGGATGTACTTACAGTAGAAAGTAGTCGATTATAATGGTGTAATTAGAATATAAACAAATAGCCACAAAACAACGCGTAGCTTTTCGATTGTCAATTATTTCAAACCATGATCAATTTTAATAGTTGTGGGTACATCATAGTGTGTACTGTGAGTAAATTATACGTTACTAGATATGTAGAGATTTGTTGAAGTTAGATTTTTCCTATTCTTTATTAGTGATTATTTATGACATTTATTTTTCTCTTACTCTCTCTTTATTAATAAATTAAGAAAAATGCATCTCGTGTCTATCGTGTATATGAGAGTTGCTTATGACTTGCGCCATCTATTGGAATAAATATTAACTATTCTCGTTGATTTTTAATTATTTCAGAATTAGTCAAATACCCATTCTTGATTAATCAAGAAAAGCTAACCACGTATACGTTTCGGTCTGTTGGATCTCGTCAGCGTGGTGTAAGCTGTACCTCAACAACAACAACAACAAAAAACTAGTCATTCAAGCATCCTGAAAAAGTCAAGAATGGGTATTTGTCCAATTCTGGACTATTTGAAAATCAACGAATACTTTATATTTATTCCGATAGATGACACAAGCCATCAGCAACTCTCATTTCCACGATAAGGAGATGCCTTTTTCTTAATTTATTCACCTTATCCCAGCACAATTTCACATTTCTTTTAATACTTCCACTATAATACACCTTTTTCATCAAATCATTTATCACTTCCATCACATTCTTGAAATACTTTAACCCTTCTGTCAGTACCTGCGATAAAGACTATCTACATCTATTCAGATCTACCTACATTGGTAACACAGCAAAGAACCAGGAGAACTTTGAGTTCTAATATCTCGCTCAGTAATTACACAGCTCTTCCTGAGCTCTAAAGAAATCTTGAGAAAGCTAGATGTGTCCAACCTCTAAGAACTGATATGAAGAATGGAAGAAGCGCTACACACAACCACCGCTGGATGATCAGTATAGTGTTCATACATTGGTCTACAATTGTGGGAATTGTCTCAATTATTATATTTTAATTATAACTAATACAAAAAACACGGAGAATACAGGCCATGATAATCATGGTGGGTAGTTAGCTATTAATTTTACTGCAAGTGCACCACATGTCTATGCATGTAAAGAGAAGTGCGAATTTTGCACCTCAGGTTTACCATAGACCGGAAATATATTTATTTACGGGGCTGCTAACCAGAATGGATGATTTTTGAGCCCCGATAGACGCATAAAGCGGAATATATACAAAACACTATGTACAAAATTACCATATTACCATAGACCTGTTTTCTTACTTGTACTCACTGATAAAATTGGTCTTTTTCAACAACCAGGGGCCATTGGAGCAAAATTTTCCATTAGGAAAAAAGTGTCTAATGCAGGATTCGAACTCGGGTCGTTATGTCGAGAACGACAGTTAATACCAATCCTCCATTTTGCCTGAGTTGTAATAGGAGCTAGTCTTGAGAGGGTCGGAAGCTCTCAGTAAACAAACAATGTTTGTGAACAAATAGAGCTTATTGAACAGTCTTTGGATCGATGGTATCTCACAATTGATTTATTCATTACCATAAATTTGAAATTTCAGATATTAATATTCAGAGAAAAATTTATATTAAAATGGATCGATTAATTCATACATTAAATTCAGGTGTTAACTCGATAGAAAAACTATTTATTAGTTAAAAGCACCTTATTTCAGTTTATAATTTCAGAAATTTGCACTGATTAATTATCCGCATTTAGAATGCAAATGGTCTATAACCGCATATATGGATTATAACATTTATATCCAAAAGATAAATATAAAACAATAAGGCGCCATCTATATATAAAAAAGAAATCATTAAAGCACGAATGCTTATTTTACAAATGAAACAAAATTCTCTTGTCCTTACTGAGCTGAAAAATATTGGGAGGGCTTGGCTTATTAATCATCAACCGATGGGAGGGTTCACCTCTGATGAGCCAAGACCTTCCAATATTTTTTCACCGCAGTAAGGATAGTAGAAGTTTTTTCCTGTATATAAGAACTCCAATGATTTCATATTTTAAATATAAATATGTTTTGAATATATTAAAATATTGACAGAATTTAATAGAATATTGACTAATACAAATACTAATTACAACTAGGGGGGGACTAGTAATGCGCAGCTTTATTAAAAGCTGAAAATCTGAAAAACGAGCGAGTTTTTGAACGAAAAAACGACTTTTCGATTGTCTTTTATGATCGATAATATTGGAAACTGTAAGTGCGCTTGGTATTGAATGGGTTTGTTATATTCATTTGTTGGTTTATTCTGAGAAACAAATTAATCAATTTGTCATCAGCATTTAGGTTGTCGGCAGTCTAGGACATTGAGGGACAATCTATATCACAAAGTTGGTTTATGACTTCCACGGCGGAGAGCTGTAAATATAGCAGGTTTAGACTATGAGTGGCTAAATGTGTCCTCTACTTTATTCTGGGACTTGCTTTTCCACATCGCAGGGTCTAAAAACTTACATTGTGAAAGACAATAGAGGTTAGAAATCATTTACTACTGTGGGTTTGTTACGCAACAAATCTGTATTGACTTCATGTCTTGTCCATCCTGTGTCAAAACAACTGCGTAGTCTCCGATATTCTTAGCGGTCTTTTTCCAAATACTCAGGTTTTCTTTACCTTGCTTCTAATCCCCCTAAAACTCTTTACCTCCTATTTTCCCTAGCGTATAATACAATATAATGCGGCTATGCTTTATAGAACGACGTTTGACAAATTTTACCGCAAATGTTTCTTTTTACAGAACTAAAAATCGTAATTTTTATTATTTAAGTAGAAATAAGGATGATGTATGCATGGATGAATTGTGAAGAGTAATGATGAACGGAAAAATAAAAGTTTCCGTTTATTTTTCCGTTCATCATTACTCTTCACAATTCATCCATTCATACTTCATCCCTAAGGATACTTGTCAAATTCAGCCCTGATAAAACCAGATGTATCGCCAGTATTTTCCCAATATATATAGGACAATATCATGTGCTATCGAATACTGCCCTTTCTGAAACAATTCACAAATAATCCAGGTGTTGACCATACGAGTTTTATATTAAAACATTCTATAAATTGAAAACATTTTAATTCTCATGCGCACTAATTGGTTTTATTTATGACATCAGAAAGATTCACAGAGAGGGTTTTAAATTATTAATAATTCGCGCGAAGCTAAGAGGTTTTCAGGAAAAGAACAAATCAGTAATTGCTGAAACTTACAAAGTACAACTGATGAATGATTATCCGATAGCGGTGCACGCTAGCACGCAAGCTCGTTCATCCGCCGGTTCCTGCAGAGTTGAGTGCCATCAACATAGCAAGTGCCAAGCCTCGGAGGCTTCTGTGAAGTAACATCTCTACAACTAGCTAATTATCTATTAGAATCTATCAATTTTAGAATGATTCCAAGATAGGAATGTTCTTTGAATTTCAATTTTAAGTTCTTTCTTCGCATGATTTTCAAGAAAGGGGCATTTTCTATCCCGAATTTATTTAATATTTTTGTGTCACCATTTGCTACAAAAATATCCGATGTTTTAGAACATATTTAATTGGACTGAAGAATAACAAGAAATACCCATCTTTTAATTCAAAATAAATTGCAGGAATTTATCAAAACTCATGCTTTATAATACGTTTATCGTAAAAAGATTATATGTGCCTTATATGAAAATTCAAAACTATAATAGACGCGTATGATTATTTTTAAAATAAACAATTTCAACTACCCATATTGCAATTGAAAAATTAATGGGAGAGCCTGGCTCATCAGTGGTTAACCCTGCAGTTTCGCCATTTTAATCTACCATACCGCTGTTATATTGCATTTTTCGATCTTTCTTTTATAGTGATACTAATGCTAGACTCTTGGAATGTGTATTTTAGATTAACTATAAACACAAGCTTTGAGGACAGCAGAATTACATACAATTATAAATATATAATATGCTTCGAGCAATCGCTCTTCCGCAAATATCAAATTCAGTCTTTTATTAGAACAATACTGATGAGCCAGGCCGCCCCATTAAATTTTCCATTGCAGTAAGGGCAGTAGAAATTGTTTAATTTTAAAAATAATCATACACGTCTATAATAGTTTTGTATTTTCATAACAGATGACGCGCTAATGCATCTTAATATAATGTGCCTCATAGTTATATGATATCTAGACAAAAATGATCCTTCTTCACTGATGTTCTCTCAAAGTCGATGTTTGCTCTACCGATAGTGTGTGTTTTGAAAATGTTTTTTTTTAAATATATATTTTATCATTCTATTTTCTAATATTTATGGGGAAGTAGTGTAGAAATTACAATAGAAAATATCGTTTAAATATGATTTCCATCCCTTTTAACCTCAAATTATGCACTATAGCAACAATCAGACTTATTTGCAGTTTTCTATTTCTAAAATATGAAAATGAATCTTTTAAAATCTGAAACTAAATACTGTTAAAACTTCATCCAGATAAGTAAAATTGGTGAAAATATATTCCTAAACGACCACGTTACTTTTTATTTATATAGATACATCTATACATGACTAGCGAATGTTCGCGGTTTCGTCCGGTTTTTACCAGAGTAAAAGTTTGCCTAACGAACATTTGTCAAAACGATTCTAGAAAACATCCAATCCCTACTTAATCTATACTTGTCAAGATAACTTTATGTTTGATACTCTGCTCCACCTAGCTGTACCTATTCACACGTTGCTGTGTTTGAAAAAAAAGGCAGTTTTGAGACCTCAAACAAAATTTATCTAAAATTTTCTAATTAAAAAAAGGCCATTTAGACCGAAACAATAAATTATTAAAATATATATTTGTTTTTCAAAAGTGTTGAATAAGGTATCTATATAAATAAAAACGTTGAAAAAATCGTCAGGCAGTGACGCGTCGTAAGAACCAATCACGTGTATTGTTTACATCGTGCGTCACCGTGACGTCACAACCAATATGAAGCCAGGTTTCAGATTGGGTCAAGAATCCAGTAATCACCCCCATTTTACCATTCCCAATATTGTTTGGCAGTATCTAGAACCCCAACTCTGATTTCTAAAAAACTTTCAAAAATCTTCCCTAATAATTTCCCATATTTTCACGGCGATTGGATGTATGCTTTATTTATTTAATTATTTTTTATTTATTTATTTTTTTTGCTTATCCCTAGTTCACGTGGTACAGGCCATGATAATCATGGTGGGTAGTTAGCGACTGCTTTTACTGTAAGCGCAACACATGTGTACACATGTGAAAAGCAGTTCGACTTTGCACTTACAAATGTGCCAGAGCCCCGTTTGGTTACTTGCACTCGCTGGTGGGGTTGGACTTTTGCAAGAATCGGGGGCCATTGGAGCATTTTTTTAAACAGAAAAAAGTGTCCAATGCGGGAATCGAACCCGGGTCGTAGTGGTCGAAAACCAAACGGTTTAACCAGACTTCCACCGACCCCCTGTATGGTTTATGAATCAATCGAGTACATACAGACATTTGTATGTACTATACTATACTTAGTATATATACTATATACTTAGTATAATAGATTATGATACTATATATATATATATATAGTAATAATATAAAGATGGAAATTCGGTGGAATAACATTGATCTATAAAAGTAAAGGTCGCCTCTTCCGTCAAAATATACACTAAAACCTAAGCGCTCTCTGTCCGCAAACTAGCGTACTCGGGTCGGTGACAAAGCCAGTTTTGGCAATTTGAGAAACACCGACCTGGAGACCATGATATCGGGCTAATGGCCTTCGTTAGTCTAGGATTAGCCTTGATTTTACATGATCCACAAGGGATCAAATGAAATCTTCACAATTTGTCAAAGAAGCATTTAGATGGTAAAGTAGCTATATCTATTGCCAAAATATAAATGTAAATTTTTCCGGGAAGATAATTATCTATAAAAATAAATGTCACTTTCCTTTCAAATTAGACGCTAGAACTAAGCCCCATAGGACTAAAATATTTCACATATATGAAGATTTTTTATTGTTAAGCGTTGGCCTATACCTTATAAAAAAGATGCAAGATAGGAAGGATCTCGTAAAATCGTAGCTCACCTTGGATTTACGAGCGCTATATCCTGGAACCATGCTCCAAATGGTCGTCTTGAATTTTACAAACCTGGTGTTTTGGCTTTGTCACCGGATCGAATTTTCAATCCTAAATCCCTGATATCGTCATGCTAACGAATTTGACCGATCCTCGGAGACTTTTTATATATTTTCGCGTAAGAAAAATATCGTATGAAAGAAAAACAAAATGTGTACCATATTTTAAATTAATATCTTGATTTTAGAATTTTGACACAAAAATAAGAATTTTAATTTATATAATAATTTTTTAATACCCTGAAAAGTTTTTTATTAAAAAAAAAAACTGTTACCCCTCCGGTCTGCTAAATATTTTCACTAATTTTATTAGGGCTAAAAAATTATGAGAAATTCTGTTTTAGATTGCACTGAAGATCAATAATTGGCGCCTAGTTTTTTTCCTATTTTGACGGAGTGGTGATTTTATCTTTTAAGATTTCATTGTATATTTATTTGAAGTTTTAGTGTGTGTCTATGTGGAATGCAGAAGTTGGTGCGAGTTGACGGTTTGTGACGTGCAGGGAACAATGGAACGCCGCTCCACCTCCAGGCAGCATGGAGGCCCCTACATCTCCCTCAGCCATGAGAAAATACAAGATAGAGAGACAGGTGAGTACTGGAAATCCTTTAAAAATATTGTTATGACGCTTCTCCAGGCGTCATTGTTTGTGAACAAGGTTTCTAGGAAAACAATAAAGTTCGTAGTGGATATACAGCCTAATGCGATATACTTTAATACAAGGGTTTTAAGCAGAATTAATAACTATATAGAGTAGATGGACTTGCCTTCATTGTCCGCCACCAGAGGGATCCTCCTCGTCATCGTCTTCCCGGTTATTACATACGGCCATACGCCCGGAGCCCACTTGCCTCATCTTCTCTCACCGCAGATCTGATCAAAAACTGCTTATTCTCCCCTTCACTGGAATACCATCCTGAAGCCTTTTCCCCTCACACGTGTGCCATGGACTGGAGTCCATCCATCTTTCTCCAACTCCACTCTGGGATCTTGCCTTCTTGGTTAGATTGTAATAGAGTAGTGATAAGATTATCCATATTACACTATATTATTAATCTAGTGTTTTGACAACTTCCAGTTATTCAAATCATGTTCATTTGGTGGTTGAAGTTGTTGTCTGTGGACACCAGAATTTGAATTCAATTCCAGTTGGCGATTCTCAATTAAATTATTGTTTCTCTAACAAATTAGAAAATTCCAAATTTTTCTATATTTCCCAATAAGAAAATTAAACAATAATTATCAATAATATTAAAGTGTATAAACATTTCATTTTACAATATTATCATTGTAAATATCAATAAAAAATATCGTTTTTAAAGGTATTGAAACGTTGCTATTTTGGTCTATGAACGCTTGTTAGCTAGGAGAATAAAACTTTGAATCAATGAGGGAGGTAAGTCCGGGTTTACATCATGTAATTAATGTGTAATTAACAGGGTGTGGCGGTCATGTCATTGACTTGCTGAGCACGGGTTCATTTCCCATGTGGAGGTGGTTTAGCCAATGCCATAAAAAATGACCTACGTGCCACGTTAAAGGGTGTAAAGATAAATGAAGATTGTTGCAATATTTTAATGTTAATTAGCGTGTAAGCTGCTTTTTATTTTGATGAAAAACCTTTTTTTTTAAACTCGCAATAGACATTGAATTATAGTGGTAGATTTTCGATCGTAATAAATAATAAAAAGGTGTTAATTTTTTAAAATATAAAATTGAGTTTCAGAAAAAAATCGAATAAAAAATATGCAAAACAATATTTTTTTAACTCTCAATTTTTTACTACGATTGCAATTTCTTCCATAAGAATTATACACAAGTCGGTGGATGAGAGGGTAACACGCTCGATTCCCGACAGTCATGAACCGGGATTGAATCCCGCGTTAAAATTTGTTTAATATATGAATGGCCTTCACATATTATTCATTGTTCAATTATCATGAACTAGGTTGCTCTTGCTGAGCGGTACCTATTTATGTGAATTTGAACCATAAGAATTATTCAGACGAAAAGACGCAATAAAGAAGAAGAGTTTATTTTATTATAAATATTATAAAAGAAACTCTTCTTCTTTATTGCGTCTTTTCGTCTAAATATTTCCAAGAAGAATATTATAATAATCATAAGAATTATACTAAAATACATATCAATGGTTTTAATTATGTGTCTTTTTCAAAAAGTCTTTCTCTCTAAAATAGTTTTTTTTTTGTTTTGAAAATAGAGCAATCCATATTTAAATCGTTAAATAAAAAAAAGGAATATATTGGAATGAATAAAATATTTATTTGCCAATATTTCAGTTGTCTGAACGTCAACCTTTATCAAGACATTACATTTTTGTATAAACAAACTCAGAGCCGCATAGTGTTATAATATCACAGTTGAAATAATTTTAAAAATACAAAGTAGGTGGGGGAAATTTGTGCATGCAAAAATAATTATAAAAGTTACAATCATTAGGTATGCGAATATATATATCTTATCATTTTATACATTACTACTACTTGTTTTTTGACGCACACATTTGATTTATAAAATAATAAATGAAAAATTTAGTTATTGCTTCAGATATTTAGGCAAACCTTTTTACATTCTCTCAAAATAACATTCTGTTAAAGCAATATTGAGCATATCACAAGCGATTGAAAAATTGAAGTATATCTAAACCAGAAAAATTAACTTGCTTTTTATCTTATAAAAAGTTCAATGAGTTTAAACTAATATGGGATTTATATTGATTCGATATTTGTTTCAATTTAAATTGAAAACTGGAAACAAACTTCATTAGACATTCATTAATGACACCACTTCTTAATATGATATCTACAGCTATTTCGACCTCGAGCTAGTGCGTAAGGCCCCTCGACGTTTATACCCGGCGGGATCCCCACCTCCCGGGTGTGCTAACTTAACGGTGACAGAAAGTAAAATGAACTGCGCATGCGTCGTCACCAGATGGCGTTGGTAAGCAGGAGAGAGCCAATAAGCGGGGAAATTAAACGAATATCGCTTAAACCGATTATAGCTTGTGGTTTAATTATACGTCAACATATATAAAAAAGGAAAAACAAAGTATATGTGTACTATACAATACTACAATATTATATATTCATGTATTAAGATATTTTTGATGAAAATAATATTTCAATTTGAAAACCTTAAAGAATTACATGGGGAAATATCTTTATTTACGGGGCTGCTAACCAGAATGGATGATTTTTGAGCCCCAAAAGAATCACATGTGATCGCAAATGCATCAAATGTAACAATATTCATTTAGTGCCTAGGTAAGATTAGTTTTAACAGGAAACTATATTTTTCATAATGGTTAAAATGAAATTTTAGACTTTTTGAAAGAAACTTGAAGTATTAATAGATAGACTCTCTCACAATCTCGACATTGAAACAAAAATTTATTTGGAGAAAATGTCAAAAGTTATTTTCAACCTTTTACTCGAGATTTATTTTAACAGTGTAAATAATGTTTTCTACCTATAAATAAAATTATTTATAAAAATATAAGAATTTCCTCTACAGAATATCTGACTAATATGAATATTTTAAAATTAATATATGCATCTAAAAATTATATATATATACATATTACTATCTTTTTTTTTTTTGGTAAATAACATAAACTTATAAATCGAAATAATATTATAATAAATATGTCAATAAAAACAAATTGATACGTATTTCCAAAAGATAAAACAATTAAGCCAAAGCTGGGAATGCCGAGCGTGTTCCAAGAAGTCCGATACAGAGTAGTTTGCTAAGAAATTAAAGAAATTATTACCTGTAAAGTGTCTACTGTCACGAAATGCCAAACTGTGTCTTACACATGTTGCCAATAGATTTGGCTACCCTGGTTCTGAAACATTTGAGAGAACTAAAGATTGTTTTACATTCGTATGACAAAATTTATGTTTTAAAAAACATATATCTATGGGGTTATTGTAAAATATAATACGTTGGCTGTGGGGTTTAAATTTTAGTGATTTTAAGACGAGCTCTCTTAAAGTAATTGTAACATTGGTTTATTTAAATTATCTATAATTTCCAAACACTTTTACATCTCTAAAAAATGTAGACATTTGTCCTACAGATATATTTAAAAAAATAGAAAAAAGTGTGCAAAACTAATCATATATTTAACACAAAAAAGACGGAATTTTTATTATTTTTATCTCTTCTGATTTCATAGATTTGATATAATTGACATAATCACATTACCAATACGTTATGAGAATTGTATTCAAAATGATAGTACCAAGTTTGATTGAAAAGACATCATTTTGACCTGGTTATTACTTATTTATTCAATATTTACCGAAAATACATTGTTTATGGGGAAAACAAATACTGGCGAATATAAGACATCTTCATTCTCTTTTTAATATGTAATAAACATTAAAAAATAACAATTAAACAATATGATAATCCTGTTGAAGGATTGACAAGTCCGAAAGCTTGAAAATAAAAAGATATACAAGAAACCTAGCCCTGGAAGCTTTGTTTATTTTATAAAATTAAGCACTATATAAAACAGAGCACAATATTGAAATTGCACTGGGATCAGGTGGATAAATTAAGACATCTCCTGTTCGTGTAACTATAAGTTCAAGGAAGTGTATTTAGACAATTCTGGGATAATGAAAAATCAGCGATTATTTGATATTTATTCCGACAGATGGCGCAAGCCATCAGCAACTTTTATTTGAGCAATCAGGAGATTTACTATATAAAAAGTTTCTATTTTTACCTCTGATTAAGTAAGAATCTTTCAAAAGAATGCTCATAGTTCAGGTAAAATTAAACTATTAACTAGAGTCATATCTATCATAATGTATGTCATATCTGTGCAGCCAAAGGAAATTTTCCGAAATTTCCTAGTTTTAATCTAGTAAATATGTATTGTCACAGTAATTAAAGTTACGAGTCGTTTGAGTAGAATAATATAATAATTTATTAGATGACTTTAAATAGTTAAATTATTTTGAGGAATAAAAAAGTGAAGAGATAAACTAAGTTAAATGGATATAAATAATTATAATTTAAGGAAGTAATGTCGGAGACCCAAACGGCTGGCTATCGGCTACGCCCCCAAGATGGCGGCTAATGTTTACAAACTTCCCGCTTAATACGCCCGCCATCTATCGGAGCTTAGGTACATAACACTTGCCGAGCTGACAGCGCGCGCCACCTATCGGGGCTTAGGTACATAACATTCACCGAGCTGCTTATGTATTATTTACAGTTACACGCTATGTAAATTTTTGGTTATGGCAATATGTTATATGAATGGAAATCATTTTTTTTAAGTCCTCCGAAACATTAAGTTTTTTTTTTTTGCCAATTCAATTGTGTTTTTCATTATATCGTAACACATTTTTATCAGAATTGAAAACGAATTTGCATAATTTGGAATTATATATAAAATGATATAAACAACATATATTCTTAACCATCAAGCATTATTTTATTGTTAATACTACTTACTACTACTACTAATAATATAAATATATTAATTAAAATTTGTTGAAACAATTTTGAATAAACATTAATTTATTCGGAAAAAAACCTAGGAGAAGCCAGGAAATTCGGATAGTTAGTGTACAAATGATCTCTCTAAATGTTTATTTCCGTGACAACACACACTCTCTCAAATGGGCAACAAATTTGGTCTAGTTTACATCGCTACGGTTGGAAATTCAATTAATATACATGCGTATTAATACACTAGCCTCTTTGAAACACGACGACTGAACTTATATATGTATGAACATTTTCTTGAAGGAGATTGACCTATAAAAATTATCGTCGTCTCTCCTGTCAAAATAGACACTAGAATTAAGCACCATCTATTGGCCGTCTCTAGCGGACTTGGGTCGATGACAAAGCCACAACATCATCTTTATCAAGCTGAGAAGCATTCACCTGTAGACCATGGTTTCTGGCTAATGACCCTCTTCAGTCCTTGGCGGGCTTTGATTTCATGAGATCCACAAGGAATTTTCTTCACGGCTCTAATCCGATCTATTAGGACCGTATAAGGGTATTGGTGAAAAGCTATTTAGTTTGGAAGCTCGTGGCCCAGTTTTATCAAAATAAATAAACGAATCGCTATTTTTAATAGCGATTTACGTTTATTTTTTCGTAATTATGTTTTTTTTTTTTACTACAGCTATAATTGCTTGCTCCCTGAACAGTTTGCAAACATAT
The DNA here is from genome assembly GCA_030710605.1 of Cordylochernes scorpioides. Lineage (NCBI taxonomy): Eukaryota > Metazoa > Arthropoda > Arachnida > Pseudoscorpiones > Chernetidae > Cordylochernes > Cordylochernes scorpioides. The sequence continues at coordinate 58,181,951 of CP092866.1, forward strand.
GGGTTCTTAGCTTGATAGAATTCTAGTCCATGGTAAGTGAATATTTCAGTAATAGGTTTTGACTATTTTGTCCTTGCTGCCTTCCATGAATTTTGATGGAGTTATCCAGGCGACACAATTGTCACCCCAATGTTCTTTATTAAGATCTATACAATATAAATATACCCAAAAATGTATCAAAATAATAAGATAAGGTAGATACTATTTAATATATGTATAGTCTACCTGCTGGGGAAAGAGTTTCATATTAACCTGTAGATCCATCCGCCTGAGTTCTCAAGGTTGACACATGGTCTACACGTTCGATACTTGGAGTTTATCGACAAACAGGTAATGCCACCTATCTGATGCAACCAATCGTTAGATATTCTTGGACCTATTAGAGAATATCTTCAATACACACTCTTTTTTAATTTTTAATTTTTAAAGGTATAGGGTACATAGTTTTTTTATAACATTATATTATGTAATTTAAAAAACATTGATAGCGTAGTATTTTTTGCCTATTCTAAGAATTATGTACACACACAAAAATACACATCTCCTTTCAATCATGCATTAGAACAATGCTTTATGCTCATCACCCCAGTAAAAAACTTGACAGTGGTGATAGGAATTTGCCAAAACTAAGTTATGGCAAATTCAAACAAAAATCTGTATACTATGGTTTCGGACTATGGCCTTCATCAGACTAGGGGCGACTTCGATTGCAATACATCCTACGAGAAGAATATTGATATCGGTCGAATTTGCCAAAATATGTGTGAATTTGTATATTTGAGGATTATTAAGATCATGGTTGAAAATTATCTGAGTTGTTAATTCTCAAAGCGCCCACAGATAATGGTGCCAACCAACTAAAGTAAATCAAATATTCAACCATTTGATGCTAAAATAAGGGCGAAGAAAAACAGAACCTGATAAAATATCATCTAGTGATAATTTAACTAAATGTTGGCTCAACATCCCCGAACACAGATAAGAAGTGTAACCATATCATATACTATAATATACATCATAATGTTTATTCGGTATCTGTTTTATATATTCTCCTGGTAATTGTTCCTCAAATATCACGTGATCTTAATTAGCCAATTAGTACTGAGTTCATTAGCCAATATCAGCATGTAATAGGAATTTTACCAACGATATCAAATATAGGTTGTGGGCTTGATTAACGAAACCTCTCTCTTTTTCTTTGGTGATACTAAAACTGCTTTTATTTTTGCCATTTGTACTTTTTAAAACCAATTTATTCGAGAGTGAGAGAGAGGGTGTTCCATTTATTAACAATATTTATTAGATTTTTGATATTTGTATTATGACGGATCTGACGATGAATATTTATATTCTGAAAAAAAAATACATTTTTTTTGTTTCAAATTTTTAAATCATAAAGGAAATGTGTGATTTCGGACATAAAAGCAGAGAAAATAGCGCGCGCTTAATTCAAAATACGAAAAAAAAAACCAAACAAATTTTGACAATTTTTTCATATCCTATATTTGCAGACGTATGTATATGGTTGTATAAAAATACAAACTTCATTCTAATACAACACATGAAGCTGTTCTTTACTCGTACAATGTATGGATAAACATGCAGAAGTCCTGCTGTTACAGAGGCAGCTACTGGAGCAGAAGCAGCGCCAGAAACGTCAGACGTCAGGAGTGATGAGGTCCTCGGCCTCCAGGCCAGCTTCAGGCAAGCCCTGGCCGCGGGAGGATGCACGGCCGTTGGCCCCGCAGGCCGCCCCGGAGAACCCCCACTGCTACGACGGCCCCCTGCAGTACTCGTCCAACCCCGACATTCTAGACCTCTCCCCCGCCCCACACGTTGTCGGTAGGTCCACAAATATTTTTGCCATCCTAAAAGTTACAATATTGAAATTTAAGTAAGAAATAACATGTTTTTCTATTAATTTTAGTCTCTTACCAATGGGTACCCTACTTCCGAACATTTTGGAACATTTAAATACCTTTATAGCTGTCGTCCTCTTCAAAAAACAGGCTTTCGATGTGTTTTTCTTACAGAGTTACTTTCAGAGTAGGGTTCACGTTCCTGCCTTAGCTATAGACCCGACAACAATATCACAGCGCACTAGGTGAATACTTCACTACATATACAAATATCATGGCAAGTGTGGAATGTCCCCGCTGCTTCAGTCAAGGTGAGAAGACATTGACTCGGCCATTTGTTCAAACAACGCATTAATCTTCCTCTTTCTTAATAACATACCAGAAACTTAGGCAAATTCACAGGAATGCGATTGGTGTTGATGAAGTCCATCACCATGCATACTCTGATGGCGTAGATTACAGTTTGTACATAAGCAAAGTCTACCCAGTAATCGGCCACATCAACTGCCAATCTCCAGGAAGTTTATTGGTTTTCAGGGACCAGGTTAAGAAGTAGAAGATGAACACACCGTTCGAACACATGGCCGTATTCTTTTCTCTCGGCTTGGCTGCAGCTGAAGCATTGCTCCCTTTTACACCTGGCGATGATGAGGTATCATATAACGAATTTAAAAAGGTCTTGAATAGAACTTGGTTTATCTCATACGAATCTGACTTGTGAATATTTTAAAAACAATTTAGAAGACTGTGACAATGTATAAATATTTTATCAAAGAGTTGATATGATGTTCTTGACCCAGTACTTGCCAATGGAGATGATCCAAGGAGTATTAAAAAAGACATCTCTAATACCTGTCTCTTAAGTTTTCTCCCAATCATTTCATTCAGAGTTGTCCATAGTGGATTGTCTCAACCCAAATGTTTTTCTTAACTAAATTGTATCTTACAGAATCCCAGGAGCTTGAAGCCGGGGACCGCGAGGACTCCCCCATCAGTCTCTCACCTCCGTTCCTCTCCAGTCCTGACGGAGGAGAAGTCGGGTCCCTCACTCCGCCAGTCTTACAGGTACACTCCTACTTCAAAACTAATGTTATCTAAATTTACATTGCCATGATACTCAGTCAGCCAGTCTTCATTGATAACAATCAATTGGTGGCTATGATAATCATGGTAGGAAGGAACTTCAGTCCACTGCTACTGCTCTTAAAAGCTAAAACATGTCCACACATGTAGAAGCAGTTAAACCATTGCCCTTTCAAGGTACCAGAGTTCAGTTGCACTCACTGGTAAGGCAATGTTTGTATAAGAACATATGGCGCGCCGTTTTTGCGTCAACGGGAGAGGTGACCTTTCGTTTTATAGATTTATAAGAATCGTTCAGGATGAAAAGTGATTATTTAAAAAGTCTCTGATGTTATAAGGTTGTCTTAAAAGTTCGTAAACACTTGCAAAAAATTGAAATACCAATATTATTCGCCGTTATGTATAATGTCTTTGTATTATGTATAAAGTAATTGTATTATGTATTTTCCGTGACAATATTATTTATCAAGTAATAAGAAAAACAACGTTTTAAGAAAAATACGACCTTTTGGGGCAACCTTGTAGTTCAGACTCTATTTAGTTCATCTCTTATCAACTTATTTCTTTTAGAGTATTCCTAATGTGAATAACCTGCATTATTTATCAGAGAGTTTATCTGAACTGGCCCAATATCAGAAGCAGGTCTGTACACAATAAACTCCATCGAAACCAATAAATTGGATTACAGTTATTTATATTTATTTTAATGGTATTTATGCAAACTACGCATTAAACGGACCACTATAAACATAGCAGGTAGTTATATACAAGGTGCGTTCATTAATTTCCAGGACTGCTCTGTATCTTTTAAAAAATAAAACAAATAAAAAAACTAATTTAATATTTTTCAAAATATGCCCCTCATGCCTCAATACACCCGTTCCATCTTTTTTTCCAATTGTCGAAGCAGGAGATAAAATCACTTTTTGAGAGGTTCCTCAAGGTTGCCTTCGATTCAGCTTGTATCATATAAACGTTGTCAAATTTCCTTCCATTCAAGTTCATTTTCAATTTAGGATAGAGGAAAAAGTCATTGGGGGCTAAGTCGGGGGAATAGGGTGGATGAGGGATCTGTATGGTTGAATGCTTGGCCAAGAACTGCAAAACAACATGGGCTGTGTGCGGCCGCGCATTACCGACGTGAAGTATCCAGTCATTGTTTTGCCATCTTTCAGGTCTTTTAAGGCGCACTGCCTCCCTTAAGCACCTCATTATCCCCAAATAAACAGATAGTCCAGTCTCTGAAGATAGTCTTTAATAGAAATTCTTCTGTTAGATTTAATTAAATCCTTTATTTTGAGCTTGTTTTCCTCGCAACGAAATGATCTTGGACGCCCAGTATGCTGATCATCGTTTACCTTTTCCCGACCTTTTTGGAAACGTGAAAACCATTCAAAAGTTCTTGAACGGGATAAAGCTGCATCGCCAAAAGCTTCTTTAATCAATTCATACGTCTCTGTAGCACTTTCTTCAATTTAAAACAAAACTTAATGCAGATTCTCTGCTCTTCGAAAATGGCCATTTTAAAATTAGAAATGCGAACCTTACAAGGAAGTTGTTTTGTTCTATTTTTAGATCGGCGCGTGCGCCACGAGACTCGTGCTTTCAGTCAGGTGTGGTCGAATGTCCAATATTCAACTCTGTAAAAAAATATTTTCTCTAGCTTTTTTATTTATTTTATTTTTTAACCAGTCCTGGAAATTAATGAACGCACCTTGTATATAGAGAATCAATTTCGATTTTTCACTTATCAGATGCCAGGTTACTCTTTATTTTCATGCACTCATGAGTAGATTTGTAATCGTGCATGAATTACGAACAGTGTTTTCAGTAAAGTAGTTTTTGATGTGGAATTTGAATATCGAAATAAACAGTGTATACTACCGCGCTACTATTTCATCTATATATATCTATCAGAATCCCAATATTTACAAGATAATCTATCGTAACCATTATCTTATACAGATATATTTACGTATAATATTCAGTATATAATAAAATTAAGTCTCTCATTTTTGGAACCAATAGTGGTGGAGTATCACCTTTATTGTCACCACAATAAAAATATCTATAAGAGCTAGTTTATCCGATGTAACATCAACACCACAGATATCTTGATTTTGGCACAAGCCAAACTCATCAGTGAGTGGAAGTATCCAAAAGAGGCGCGAACACCTTGTAGTTCAGGGCCAAACTGTTTCTTCCTGTGTAAACATGTGGTATACCTACAGTATAATCAGTCGAAAACTCTCCATGATTATCATAAATTGCGCAAAATTGTTAGTGATATGATAATAAAATCTGTAGAGTTATCTTGTAACCATCTCTACCTGAAGATAGAAAAAGGATAACATCGATTAAAATTTACTTTTATGTTAAACGCGACGCATCAGTGCTTCCCTGTCATCATTGATAACATTGCCACTAAAGTAATCTGTAAATACGGAAATATGTTAGGCATATAAACACAGTTGTAATATTTAGATCTTTTCATAGATAAGCACGTTGAGGGTCGAACCGGTCATTTGAAAGTTTGTCAATTTTTCAAAATAAAGAATGGTATTATTAATATCTTTCCCGTTATATAGATTATTTTTAAAAAATTAAACAAATCAATGCAATGATAATAAAACACTGTGGGTTCAGAGTCCAGTAAGGGAGTCCCCGGGTAATGGAGGGGACAGCGGACTGCCCCCATCAGCCCCCCAAGACTTGGGGGTCCTTGAAGTCCTGTTGGACAACATGACAGCCTTCGTGGCTGCCCCCTGCCCCCGCGGGCTCACCGTGCGCTGCCGGGTGACCAGAGACAAGAAGGGGGTGGACAGGGGACTGTACCCTACCTACTTCCTGCATCTGGAGCGGGGAGGGAACAAGAAGGTCTGTCTTCCTGAATGACCGCAGCTGCTATATCGTACTTTCTGAGTTTTATAGGAATGTATTTGTTGAAGAATTTTGGACACTCATGGACAAAACTTAAGGAAGTTGTACCTTCTAGCATGTATATCGGGATTCAGACAATAACTCTGAAAGATATTTGATATCCAGTGACGTTTATGGAAGACAAATGAGATAATTAGGTGTGAAAAAAATTAACTCTGTCTTCGTTATAATAAAAAATATACAATAGGCGAAATCAAATTATGAAACGCCCTTAAGTTTTGTCCAGAGAACAATTATTGGCTTTCTAACATTCTTACATTATAATTTCGGTATCTATTCATATGTCGTGGGATTATTACCCTGGGATTATTGTTTTGTACTGTTGACGAAATCCGGCTAACAGAGCCTATGCTGGAGCAGGTGTTCCTGCTGGCTGCACGTAAGCGGAAGAAGAGCGCCACCTCCAACTACCTCATCTCCACGGATCCCACAGACTTATCGCGGGGCGGGGACTCTTTCGTGGGCAAGCTGAGGTAGGACGCGGATCCTGGCAGATCCACAGGTCCGTGACGTGTTCTGGAGCGCAGGTCCAACCTCCTGGGCACCGTCTTCACTGTATACGATGGCGGGGAGAATCCAAAGAAGTTCGGAATCCTGTCCGACCAGGGCAACACCCGGTGTGAGATTGCGGCTATCATCTATGTGAGTGGTTGGTTAAAACTTCAAGTCTAGGTTCAACGTTATCTAATAGGGAACTTGGTGTTGTGAACAGGTCTAAGTAGCCCATTGTATATTAAGGAACCTTGTTGTGGCTTGATCCAAGTCTAGGTAGCCCGTTATCTAATAGAGAACTTTGTGTGGTTAACATATTTAAATCTAGGTATCCCGTTATCTAATAGGGAACGCTGTTGTGGCTTGATACAAGTATAGGTAGCCCTTTATCTAATAGGAGAGACTTGGGGTTGTGAACAGATTTGAATCTAGGTAGCCCGTTATCTAATAGGCAACCCCGTTGTAGATTGATTCAAGTCTAGGTAGCCTATTATCTTATAGTGAACTCCGTTGTGAATTAATTTAAATGTAGGTAGCCCGTTATCTGATAGCGAACTCCGTTGTAGATTGTTGTAAATCTAGGTAGCCCGTTATCTGATAGCGAACTCCGTTGTAGATTGTTGTAAATCTAGGTAGCCCGTTATCTGATAGCGAACTCCGTTGTAGATTGAATTAAATCTATGTAGCCCGTTATCTGATAGCGAACTCCGTTGTAGATTGTTGTAAATCTAGGTAGCCCGTTATCTGATAGCGAACTCCGTTGTAGATTGATTTAAATCTATGTAGCCCGTTATCTGATAGCGAACTCCGTTGTAGATTGTTGTAAATCTAGGTAGCCCGTTATCTGATAGCGAACTCCGTTGTAGATTGATTTAAATCTATGTAGCCCGTTATCTGATAGCGAACTCCGTTGTAGATTGTTGTAAATCTAGGTAGCCCGTTATCTGATAGCGAACTCCGTTGTAGATTAATTTAAACCTATGTATTCCGTTATCTGATAGCGAACTCCGTTGTAGATTGATTTAAATCTATGTAGCCCGTTATCTGATAGCGAACTCCGTTGTAGATTGATTTAAATCTATGTAGCCCGTTATCTGATAGCGAACTCCGTTGTAGATTGATTTAAATCTATGTATCCCGTTATCTGATAGCGAACTCCGTTGTAGATTGATTTAAATCTATGTAGCCCGTTATCTGATAGCGAATTCCGTTGTAGATTGATTTAAATCTATGTAGCCCGTTATCTGATAGCGAACCCCGTTGTAGTTTGATTTAAATCTATGTAGCCCGTTATCTGATAGCGAACCCCGTTGTAGTTTGATTTAAATCTATGTAGCCCGTTATCTGATAGCGAACCCCGTTGTAGTTTGATTTAAATCTATGTAGCCCGTTATCTGATAGCGAACTCCGTTGTAGATTGATTTAAATCTATGTAGCCCGTTATCTGATAGCGAACTCCGTTGTAGATTGATTTAAATCTATGTAGCCCGTTATCTGATAGTGAACTCCGTTGTAGATTGATTTAAATCTATGTAGCCCGTTATCTGATAGCGAACTCCGTTGTAGATTGATTTAAATCTATGTAGCCCGTTATCTGATAGCGAACCCCGTTGTAGTTTGATTTAAATCTATGTAGCCCGTTATCTGATAGCGAACCCCGTTGTAGTTTGATTTAAATCTATGTAGCCCGTCATCTGATAGTGAACCCTGTTGTAGATTGATTTAAATCTATGTAGCCCGTCATCTGATAGTGAACCCTGTTGTAGATTGATTTAAATCTATGTAGCCCGTAATCTGATAGTGAACCCTGTTGTAAATCTAGGTAGCTCGTTATCTAATAGATTGTAGATCGGTTTAAATTTAGATAGCCTGTTATCTGATAGTTTATCCTATTGTAGATTGATTTAAATCTATATAGCCCGTTATCAGATAGTCAAGCCTGTTGTAGACTGCGAACCGACTTCGGTCTAAGTTACTCATCATCAAAGAATGCCTCTTATGAACTGTTAAAAGGCAAATTGACCTCACTCTGAGTAACCCCATCCAAGAATACCTCCTGTTACAGCTAAAGACGTATTGATTAGTCTAGGCAGCCGATTATCCAATAATCTCCCTTTCAAAATGAAAGAGATGAATTGTGTTTTCGGTCAAGTAATTCCCTATCTAGGAAGGAATTTTGTTGCAGGCTTAGTTGTGTATTATTTGTAGAAGAGTCATGCTCAATGTAAAATTTGTGAATACTCTAACCATCCCAGAGCTTGTGTCAATAACATTAGCTTAAATACTTTAACCATGAATTCCTCTAAACTATATAAGCAAAAAAGAAGTATAGAGAATTAGTCTAGTGGTAAATCTGCCATCTAATAAAATCTTCCAGAACATCTGGAAAGATTTTTCTCTAAAGATAAAAAAAGCCAGGCCTTTTCAATACTTTTAATATTGTAGTAAGAGAGAAGGGCAGTAAACTTGACTTTATAGTTGATAAAAATGATAAGAATTGTGTGGGAATTACATTATTTCCTATTCATATATTGTATCTGATATGGATCTTGGTGTCAAGAAACCTGTTGTTCAAGGCAGTTTACTTCCTCGAATATCTCCTGCGGCGCACTGACGCTACAATATATTTGGCAGAATCTTGTGATATATTCAGCAAAGCTAAATTACTAAATGATAATAAAGGCAAACAATACACAGCACACTCTGTATATGGCGTATTGTTCTGTAATTTTCAGTGCTATTTCGTTTTAATTATAATAGGACAAATTTTCTATAATTAGTGGACAAATTACAGAAACCTCTTTTGATAATTTCGCTAAAACATCAAGAACAAACATTCCAATTCACAACGATGCAATAGATGTGACCTAGAAAACTATAGTGGGAAAATTTCTGGGAAGGTTCATTATTGTGTATATTGTGTGGGGCAGGAGACAGATAGAGATAAGCCAAACCTTCACAAATATTTTTCACCTGCAGTTCACTAATTGTAGAAATATTCATCCTATATTATTATATAACAAGATAAATTTAATTTAAACTCATCAATCATAACTATCAACCAACCATCAAAGCTATATGACGAAATCCCAAAATGTGAAAATGTGCAATTAACGAGAACAGAATTACCTATTGAGTATCATAACCATGTCTTTCTCATAGCTAATAGTATCAATAAGTGGACGCTACAAGATTATAAACCTTACATATGATGGCTCTCATGATTCTTTCTGAAAACTTGGAGAGTTCCACGACCCGAGGGACAGCTGTTTTTATGTAAAACCGTGAAATTTCTTTAACCACTTTGTCTATTTGTTTTTACAGTATTTTAAAATTTTAACATATTCTCTCTCTCTCTCTCTCTCTTTGTACGGCAATATACAAAAAATAAGAATATTATATTATTTTTAAAAGGAAAGAGCGTTGAAGAAATCCATCTTCACAGGAACAGAAGTAAGCATAGACGTTAAGATCTAATCTATCCTGGTGTCATTCCAGGAGACAAATGTGCTGGGCTTCAAGGGACCACGGAAGATGACTGTACTGCTCCCCGCCATGACCGCGGACAATCGCAGGGCAGAGATCAAACCCCACGGGGTGAGTATCACACACACATACTTAGTGTCCTTTTATTCTCCCAAGTAATTAACTATTCACCCTTTTACAATATTGTCACGTTTGTGAATTTTATAATTAATTATTTATTTTATTTGTTTTTTAAATTATATATTTTTCACTGATTTTTGTATATTAAATTAAAAGGTCATTTTGTTATCATCATCACATGCAATGTATTTCTTTTAAACAAACGATAATAAACAAAAACCACAATGCTATAATGAAATAATTAATTTTAAAATTCACAAACGTGACAATATAATTATGTATTCATCATTATATGTATTCTACTGTCTTCAAAGCTTATATCTATAGTTCATTTACAATAGCAATTCCACAAGAGATCAGCTTCAATATCCGTATAAAAGGAAAACAGCAACACGCAATATTACAGCGGTATTGTAGATTGAACTGGCGAAACCGTTGGGAGGGTTCACCACTGATGAGCCAGGCCTTCCCATTAATTTATCATTACAGTAAGTGCAATAGAAAATTGTTTAATTTTAAAAAGAATCATAAGCGTCTGAAATAGTTTCAATTTCATATAAATAATATGTAATATAATAGGCACACAAAAAATCTATATAATTGTGTATGTCCCGCATACGTTTTTACACAATTTGACCATATAAACGAAATCAGACAAGGAGTCACTCATTATATCGCGCTCTGACTCTTAAATGCTCGTGTGAAGAATGGTCAGGATATGCTTTTTTAAACATACAATATTCATTTGCAATGTAATATGCAAATAAAGGCTATTCAAAAGGTTGTGATAACGATTGGATTGATTGCTCCATCACCAGTTTGAAGTTCTTTTAATTCTAACCTGAGTAAAGCATAATTGTTATACTTAACACGACGCTAAATATAAACACACAACACAATTCAATATAATAAATATTGAAACAAAGAGCACAAGAAAAATTATTATTAAATAGTTTATTCAGCAAAACGAGGGATTAAAGCGCTTTCGTGCCTAGAAGTTTTCCACTATTAAATTAAATGTGTAGGAGCTAGTTATGTGCATTTCTTTTAAAATATTTATATGTGAAAAAAAAAGAAAAAAAAAAGACCATGTGTCGATATTAAAAACTAAAAAGGCATTTCCTAACTGCTCACATGAGCATTTTTAGATGGAAAAGCGCCATCTAGTGGAACAAAAATCAACTAAACGTTGATTTAACATATTCCATGATATTTGGACAACTTTTCTTGATAAATCAATGAGGTACAGCTTGCACCAAGCTGACAAGGGCTTTTCTTGATTTATCAAGAAAATGGGTTGTCCAAATATCATGAAACAAGTTGAATAAACGTTTAGTTGTTTTTTTTTTAACTAGATAACTCTCTACTATCAAAATGCTCAATTTGAGCGGTCATGAAATGCCTTATTTGTGTGTGTTTAAAATATATGAATATGTTGATAAAATTGAGCAATATGTGAAATATGTTATACAACTTAAAAGCTCATTTTGGAACACAGCATCATTTATTCCGAATGTCCAATGTTTCGACAAAGCAGTTCGCCTATCTCTTCTTCAAGGATTCGACTCTAGTGAATGTTTAATCTTGCATCACGTGGATGATGAGCTTACAAGAGGTGAATCCCTGAATAGAATGGACGAACTGCCTCGTCGAACTATTGGATGTTTGGAATAAATAATATTGATCCAAGAAGAGCTTTTTATTTTAAAATAAATATATTTAAATACTCTCATGGGGTAAACTTAAGGAAGTAAAATATTTGATGTCGCCGGTAGCCTGTTTATTAAAGAGGAAGACAGAGGCAATTTTGTTCACACTTGGTTATCTCGTGTTTCTTCAATAAAGGTTACTGTGTGGCAAATATCTTTCAGAATTATTGTCTGAATCCTGATATACATGCTAAAAGGTGCAACTTCCTTGTGTTGTTAATGAGTGTATAATCACAGCTTATCTCTACATTGTCCTTTTTTACTAATAAGCCCATTTAAGAGCTTTAGGCTCGAAGCCATGCTAATTCTTTATTTTCATAAAGAATCTTTAGCAACAATTTCCCTCTCTATCTTTTTATGTTTCGATATCAATTTTTAGAGATTTCTAATGTTTAGGCAATAAAGATATTTATAAATGACTGCGGCGTATAATTATAAAGCTATACAACCAGTTTAACCGCATAAGTTTCTTTTTATTTATGAAAAATCATTTTTAATTTCAAAGAGAAATAATTTAATATTTCTAACTTTTTGGATGACGTATGAAAAGGTTGAATATATGAAGAGTGATGGTCTATATATGAATGGATGACGTATGGAGGGTGAAAAATTCATATATAGACCATCACTCTTCATATATTCAACCTTTTCATACGTCATCCAAAAAGTTAGAAATATTAAATTATTTCTCTTTGAAATTAAAAATGATTTTTCATAAATAAAAAGAAACTTATGCGGTTAAACTGGTTGTATAGCTTAATAAAGATATTATTCCACGATTTTGTATTTATTATGAATTAGTGGAATACACTCACACACATGGACAAATCTTTAGCAAGTTAAAGTATCTAATTTTGCCGGATGTCTGCTTTTTTAAAAGGACACAAAGGCAATTTTGATCATACTTAGTTATCTCGCATGTCTTCAATAAAGGTCACTGTGTATCAAATATCTTTCAGTGTAATTGTCTGAATCCCGATATACATGCTAAAAGGTACAAATTTCTCAAGTTTTGTCCATGAGTATATATAAAACAATATTGCCCTTGAAAAATAAAATATATTTCTAGATTTTTCTAAGGGCTATATTTATTCAAAAATATATAACGATTGTTATAAGGGCTGTTAAAAACAAATTGATGACCAGATTCAGCTGCGGTGTTGAACGTTGCGAATGCTTTTGATATATGCAATTAACTTTCAAGTAAAGCTCTTATAATAATAGTTATAACTTATCCTTAACCATATAATAAACCAATTCCAGAGAGTCTATCTGTTAACATTATGTGCAGAGGCAAATGTTTGCCAGGATGTCAAAGGAACATTGTGTGAAGCAGCAGTCCAGTTGATTAGACAAACAGACGAGTATTGTTTGACTGTGACCATGGTAATAGCTGCGATAATGGCACTTCCAAGAATTGAACATTTTAGTATAATAGAGTCTCGTGGAAATTATGTTTATTGGGAAACCATTCAATGTTGGTTTGAACATTATATAATTAAGGTTCTTTGAATTTGGAATAGAGGTTAGATGTAATAAGATATATTTATATAAATTGTATAGTTTCATAAATAAAATTATGTTAATTATAATTTATTCTATAATTGTAGTGATTGTCGTCAAATTTCTTAGAAATAAAGCATTTATTTATTTATTTCAATTCAAAACGCTATGTCCCCCTAGGGACACTTGCGCTAAATGTACATACAAATATAACAAAGAAAATATTCAACATGGAAAGATACACAGAAAGTTACTTATATATATATATATATATATATATATAAATCCTTTTATTATATATATATAACGCGAAAAACGGTCTTTATTCAGTTAAAAGAGGCAAATACAGTCGGCAGTCAGAGGGGAAGGGGTATCAAGAAGGAGTTGATCTATCTGTTGTAGTCTTTCCGTCTATTTCCATTTCTATACATGGCGGAGGGGTTGTCTTCACTTCTAGGGGAGTGGGCTTAGGTTTTTTTTATCTAGGTTCCTGTCTTCTTGTTGGTCAGAGTTGTCGTGCTGAGACGCATTAAGCGGTCACTTCTTCGTCGGATATTTTGCATCGAGGATTGCATCGAGGATAGCATCGTATATTGCATCATACTTGTCGATCTCCGTTTGAATTAGCCTCAATTTGCCTATTTTATCGTTGAGTGCTCTTTTTTGGTCGGTATTGAGGTCTCTGAAGTTTTTTGACTTAAAATCTTCACATTTCTTGAGGTAGCAGGAGGTCCTATACTTCAGGTCGGGGTGCAGTTCAAGCTGTTGACAGACCTTGGTCTGTCTAGAAGTACCTGTCCTTTTGAATACCAACGCGATGATCCTTTCCATTTTAGGGTTGTCTCTGTGCTCGCAGTCTATCAACTCCCTCTGGAGTTGAGAGGAGTCCATCGACCACTGTGAGCACCTGGCTGATGTGTCTTCGTCAAAGTCCTCGGTTCCTGCGTCGGTCCTCGATTCAGAACACGGGTGAATGGCTGTTCCTCCACCAGGGGGGACTGGTTTTGTTTCCTCGCAGAATTCGGTTTCGAATTGCGAGGACGTCATTGATAAATCGGACTTGGTGGAAAGAGCGTCGTCATCTGAATCGTTTCCGTCTTTCATTAGAATGGATTGTACGACAGGGATTTCGCTGGGGGGAGTCTCGAGATTGTCAGCCTCAGCAGAACTAGCGACGTTAATCCTTTTCACTTCAATATTCATCGAGATGTTCTTGGGAAGTGGGGTTTCGATTGTTGGTGGACTTGGTTTTGGCCTTTTGCCCTGGTCAGTACACTCCTCTACGGTGTTGTCGTTAGACGTCTCAGACAGTGTTCTTTTCCTGCCCAAGGTTTCATCATTCGCGGTGGTTTTCACTGTAACTGTTTCTCCTGATGGGCCTGGCACAGCGGGTGGGGCTGTGGGATTGATGACTTCTGAATAAGTTCTTGTGATGTTGGCTCTGATTTCCGGGTTGAATGGGCATTTGGATTTAATATGTCCATGTCTCTTACATCTCAGGCAGATGGTGTCTTCGCCCACAAAGACCTTAAAGGTCCTTTGCATGTAGTCGATTGGGATGATTGCCGGCATGTCGGTTGATTCTCTTCTCTTCAGCACGACCTCTCTTCTAAGAGATGAGAGGTGTTTAAATAGTGGGTTCTCGGTGGGGAAAGGCAGGGGCCTGATGCTGAGGATCTCTCCGAATGGCGCCAGGGCTTTGGTGACCTCTTCATCTGGGATGAAGGCAAGTATTCCTGAGAGAATGTATTTCTTTGGGGGGTTGAATAGGGGTGTTGGGTAGATGGTGTTGCCTCTTACAGCAAAGCCGTTGTTAATGAGTAGTAGGGCCTGTTCACCATCGGCAACCGACACAACGGCCTGGCCATTCATCTTTCCAACCGAGTGGATGTTTTCGTGTCCAATGATTTTGGCTATAGAGGATAGGTGCTCCTCAGCACTGCACTCTGAGAGGGCGGTGAATTGGATGGTGGAGTTTATGTTTTTACTTCTTTTTTCGTATGTTTCTTTTCGAGATTCTTCAAATTTTTTCCACTCTTGAGGCGAAAATTGTCTTCTTTGGGTATGCAAATTGTCTTGTTTGTTTTTCTTTTGAGATGGTAATTCAGCGATTGATGGCTTTGATGTAAATGAGATTTCTTCATGAGGGTGAGCAACCGATGAGACTACCGCAGCAGATGACGTGTTTGATGACGCAACGACCAACTTGGCCGTCGCCATGGTAATGAGGCAAAGCTACAACTTGTAGCTTTGCGGATTTATGAAAATTATGAAATAAGAAATATTTTAAACTTGATGAAATTCGATGAGTGATGGCTCTAAATGAAGCCTGAGTAGAAATGAGAAGAATGATACAATTTTTAGATAGCAAAACAGACTTTAAGCTGGTGAAAAAGCGAAAGACTCAGGAGCTCGCGCGACGCGCGGCCGCACGGCTATATATATATGTATATTAATAACTATAGCCTATGTTAAAAGAGAAAATGAAAATATAGCGTGGTGAGTTTCTTTTTATTAAAATTACAAGCTTTCAAGCAAAATGCTTTTCATCAGGTAATCCAAAAAAAAAAAAAAAAATATGTGGAGAGGTAAATACATCCACCTAAGTAAGATTTGAAAATTAAAATTAAAGCGGAATTGCCACGAACAAGCACGCATCAACACACCCAGAGAGCGAGCGAGAAATTCAGTTTAAAATAAGTTTGAAACAAATAAAATATATACATAATTCGGGAAAACACTTGAGGTTAAACTTCCCTATGCGGGGTCCATGCTATTACAAAAAGTTATGTACTGCGGGGGTAGTTCTATTTTTCTATTGAGGCTTGGAATTTTATTGGAAACCAAAGCCTCCAGGACCAGTCGTTGATATTTTCCGCTTATGTTACTGTAAATACATTGGGTGTCTATATATATATATATATATAGAATTATGTTCAGGTAAATAAATGTAGAATACACTCATAGACAAAACTTAACAAATCTGTTTTTTTTTAAGGAGACAGAGGCATTTTGTTCACACTTGTGTATCTGGTGGGTCTTCATTAAAGGTCACTGTTGTATTAAATATATTTTGGAAGTATTGTCTGAATTCCGATATTCATACTAAAATGTATAACTTCCTCAAATTGTATCCATAAATTTGTTTCTTTAACAATGTTTTCTACAAACCGAAAATATAGCGTTGCTAGTTTCACGAGTAAAATACATTAGTGATATTGTGAAATATGAATGCATCGCCATTTGGAAAGGATGCGCGGGGGGAGGCCCGGGAGGTGCGCGCGCAGTGGAACAGTGGGAGCATGCGCGGATGAGGTTGTTGGCTGCCATTTTTGTAAACATACTGCGCTAGCTCCCGTTATTCTCTTCTTTGTAACCTTACTTTAAATAAACTATATTTAATCTCAACATCGAATTCTATTTAATTTATTCTACTCTACAAAGTGGCGGAGATCAGCTGGGTACCTAAAGAAGAAGAACGCTCTATTAGAAGAAGCAGAAGATTACAAGGACTTACCCCCGACAACACAGCGACGATGAACAACAGAAGCGAGGCGACCACTCAGGTGAGTCCACTCTTTTGTCAGAATGTGGTGCGGAACCCTTCCATGTTCTCTGGTGAGATCAGCGAAGACCCCCAAGCCTGGCTGAAAGGTTATGAAAGAGTGGCAAGACATAACCATTGGGACGATTCGCTCAGTCTGGCTAACGTGTACTTTTATCTACACGGTACCGCTCAACGGTGGTACGAAAATAATGAGGAAAATATCCCATCGTGGGAGATATTTAAAGACCAACTAGGATCCGTATTTGGGAAGAAAGATAACCTGCGGCGTCAAGCCGAGCAAAAGCTAAAGGTGCGAGCTCAAACGAGGGGCGAAACCACTGAATTTTATATCCAAGATGTTTTGCGACTCTGCAGGGAAGTAGATGCACAGATGCCAGAAGAAGAGAGACTATCTCATCTGATGAAGGGAGTAGCAGAGGAAGTCTACCGGTATCTTCTGCCGAGAGACATAGCGACGACGGATCAGTTTATCGCAGAGTGTCGTCGCGTTGTGGCGCTCCAAGGACGACGAGTGACAGCCTCAAAATTCGAGCGCTTGCCCAATGTTACCTCGCTCGGTGACCTGGGGGACGTGACGGATCTGCAGTCTCTGATAAGACAGATCGTTAGAGAAGAAGTGCAGCGGGCCCTAGCACCGCCACGGGAAGAACCAAGAATCTCCTCCCTTGAGGAAATAGTGAAGGAGGAAGTCGACAAAGTCCTCGCTCCCATGTCGGGGATAAATACCTTCCCAATGGAATCGGCGGCGAGGTCAGCACCACGGAACTATAGAAAGAACACCTGGTATGCACCTAAGGTCGAAGCAAGTGGCTCAAGAGTCGAAGTACGGGACACTAATGAGTGGAGGACCCCAGACGGCACGCCCGTATGCTTCCACTGTGGACGGCCCGGCCACGTTGTCCGCTATTGCCGCGACAGGAGGAGGTTACTTGATGAGAGAAGAGACGAAATGTACCAAGATCGGGCCAGGACAATGACGAACTCCGGACGCAACAATAACTCAAACGACGCTGATCAAAGGGTCAACACCAGACGTTATCGCAGCCCCTCCCCTTCTCCTAGACGCGGAAGTTCCCCTGGTCGCAGTGCTACAAGACGAGCCAGCCAGTCTCCTCGGCGTTTACAATCGGAAAACTAAGAGCCGCGCCCTCAAATGGAGGTGAGGCCGCTGCACAACCTATAATTCCTCCCCTGTCGACAGTCGTGAAAATGACGAACAACTACATTGACATTAAAGTTGAAGGCGACACAATACGGGCTCTGGTGGATTCCGGAGCCTCCTATTCTGTTATATCCGAGCGGTTCAGAGTAGAACTGAAAAAGACGATGTTTGCCGAAACCGACGTTGTATTGAAAGTTGCTGACGATAAGGTGGTCAAATCCAAAGGACGCTGCACTTTGAAGTTGGAAGTAAATGGACATCCGGAAAACTTTGAATTCGTCGTTTTGGAAAATTGCAGTCACGATGTGATTCTAGGCTGGGATTTCTTCAAGGCGACCAACGCGGTTATCGACTGCGGTCTGGGCGAACTACAACTGGACGACCTACCAGACCTAGACGCCGAGGGTAGAGATGACGGAGTGTACGCTATCCAAGACTTCGTTATCCCCGGGAGATCGTCGCAGAGGATAAGCGTCCTCAATAGATCTCTCGTAGGAATTGTTAACATGGAGGTTACCTGTTCTAAAGAACTATTCATTCGAAAAGACGTGATATTTCCTTCTTCATTGATTGAATTTGAAGAAGGAATTGGAAAAATTTGGATAACTAACGGCGGACTTCAACCTCAAATGATTCCGAAAGGAATGAACTTGGGTAGGATGTGCGATATTGAGACGGAACACGTGTGCCTCTTGAGTGTGGAGCCGGAAAGTTTTTCAAGGGAGAGAAGAGAAGATGACCACAGCGACTACCTGTTATCTCTAATCAACCCTGATCTGCCCAAGAAAAAAAAAGAAGATTTAATGGGGCTGCTGTTGTCTTTTAAAGGAGTTTTCCTTCCCACGATGAAAAACGCAAACAAGGTACAGAACAGAGTGAAGCACAGAATTCACACCGGCGACCATCACCCTATAAAGCAGCGCCCATATCGGGTATCTAAAAGAGAGCGAGAAATAATGCAGAAGGAAGTAGATACCATGCTTGAAAGAAAAGTAATTCAGCCATCTGAGAGTCCCTGGTCAGCCCCTGTGGTGCTGGTCAAGAAGAAAGACGGCACATGGAGATTCTGCGTGGACTTCCGGCGGCTAAATCACATCACCAAGAAAGACGTTTATCCATTGCCCCGCATTGATGACGTTCTGGATCATCTGTCATCCGCCAGGTATTACTCGACCATGGACCTGAAGACCGGGTACTGGCAGGTGGAGGTGGACGAGCGAGACCGCGAGAAGACTGCCTTTGTTACTCCGGATGGGTTGTACGAGTTCATGGTAATGCCGTTTGGATTATGCAACGCGCCTGCCACATTCGAAAGGATGATGGATAATGTGCTCATGGGCCTCAAGTGGAACATTTGTTTGTGCTATTTGGACGACATCGTGGTCTACTCCGATACCTTTGAGGAACATTTAGAACGTTTGTCTAAGGTTCTGAGCTGTCTTCAACAAGCGGGGCTTACAATCAATCCGGATAAATGTCTGTTTGGATCAACAAGAATAAAAATCCTGGGTCATGTGGTAGATAAGGATGGCATACAACCCGACTCCGAAAAGGTCGAAGCCATAAAGAAGTTCCCTGTACCCAAGTCCGTCTGTGATATTCAAAGCTATTTAGGATTGTGCTCCTACTACAGAAGGTTTATCAAGAATTTCTCCAAAATCGCTGCTCCTCTACAAATTCTTCTGAAAAAAGATCAAAAGTTTATTTGGACACAAGAGCAAAAAGATTCATTCGAGTCCCTGAAGAAAGCTCTGATGCAGAAGCCGGTACTAGGACATTTTAAAGAAAGTGCCATCACCAAACTTCATACCGACGCCAGTAGCTACGGCTTGGGTGCTGTTCTGGTACAGATCCAGGAGAATCAAGAAAATCCTATTGCTTATGCCTCCAGAACACTTTCCAAGGCGGAAAAGAACTACTCCACCACTGAACGAGAATGCCTAGCAGTCATTTGGGCAATTGGAAAATTTCGTCCATATTTATATGGAAGGCCCTTTGAGGTTGTTTCGGACCATCATTCTTTGTGCTGGTTGGCTGGTCTGAAGGACCCTTCTGGAAGACTAGCAAGATGGGCCCTCAAACTGCAAGATTTCGACGCAACCATCACCTATAAAAGCGGGGTCAAGCACAAAGACGCGGATTGCCTATCGAGATACCCGCTGCCAGAGTCGCCTGCTCTGACGTCGCTTACATTAGTAAGAGAACAACAGAATCTAGATCCTGATATAACAAAAATTTCAAATGCCTTAAACCAGGGTGAAGGGGCCGAGAGATTCGAAATGAAGAACGGTCTACTCTATAAGCGTAATTTTGATCCATTGGGTAGACGTTTGCTGTTGGTTATACCGAAGTGTATGAGACCAGATATCCTGAAGGAGTTCCACGATGTTCCGACCGCGGGCCACCTAGGTTTTGCAAGGACCTACGACAGAATAAGAAAGAGATACTTCTGGCCGGGACTTTACAACAGCGTTCGACGTTATGTCGCCCATTGCAAGGAGTGCCAGCGAAGAAAGGGAGAAAACAAACTGCCTGCTGGAAAACTAATTCCCATTAAACCCCCGTCATTTCCGTTCCAGAAAATAGGCATGGACCTGCTGGGGAGGTTTCCCCTTTCGGACAAAGGAAATCGATGGATAATTGTATGTACAGATTATTTGACCAAATATGCAATCGCCAAAGCCCTGCCATCTGGTACGGCTGCAGAAATCGCGACTTTCATACTGGAAGAAGTAATTTTGAAGCATGGCGCTCCACGCGAAATAATAACTGACAGAGGTCGGGCCTTCATGTCTCAGATGGTCAAAGAAGTCACTTCCCGTTGCAAGATAAGCCACCTGTTCACCACGGCTTATCACCCTCAAACAAACGGATTGACAGAGAGGCTGAATAAGACCCTGGGTGACATGCTCTCCATGTATGTGGACGCCGAGCAGAGGGATTGGGACAGCGTTCTGCCGTATGTCATCTTTGCATACAACACGGCCCAACAAGGAAGTACAAGATTTTCTCCTTTCTTTTTGGTTCATGGTCGCGAGGCCGAGACCCTCCTTGATGTCCTGCTGCCTTACGAAGACGAAACATCGGATCATGACTTTGGAGATCAGATGGTAACCAAGGCAGAAGAAGCACGGCAGCTCGCTCGGATACACATTTTGAGAGCCCAGGAGAATAACAAGTACCATTACGACCAGGTGCATCGATCTGTTGAGTACCGTGTTGGGGACCTCGTCTGGGTGTTCACCCCTGTTCGAAAGACAGGGTTGTCCGAGAAATTACTAAAGAAATACTTCGGGCCGTATAAGATAACGAGGAAGGTGTCGGAAGTGAATTATGAAGTGGAAGCTCTGGAACAAAGTCCAAGACGGAGGAGACGCAGCCAGAAGGACGTCGTCCATGTGCTCCGGATGAAGCCCTACAGAGATCCTGGCCAACAGCTGGTGACCGGAGACTACAATAGCTGGGACAGCGAGGACGCTGTCGACATCCTGGAGGGAGAGCTGTGAAATATGAATGCATCGCCATTTGGAAAGGATGCGCGGGGGGAGGCCCGGGAGGTGCGCGCGCAGTGGAACAGTGGGAGCATGCGCGGATGAGGTTGTTGGCTGCCATTTTTGTAAACATACTGCGCTAGCTCCCGTTATTCTCTTCTTTGTAACCTTACTTTAAATAAACTATATTTAATCTCAACATCGAATTCTATTTAATTTATTCTACTCTACAATATAGTATCCTAAAATTCAATCAGCAATGATTTTTAACAAAATAAATTAATGAATTTGATAGATTTAAGAAAGAAAACATGGTTTTACGTCTCACACTAGAGGATCCTCAGGTCACTTCTATTGACATACTATGCTTGAAAATATAAAATACTAGCCGAATGACCCGGGCAACGCCCGTTTTACCCGATTGAATGTTTTTATTCAAATACTATTTGTTACAATTATAAATTGGCGCCTTAAATAAATGCATATATTAGTTAATAACTATAGCCTATGTTAAAAGAGAAAATGAAAATATAGCGTGGTGAGTTTCTTTTTATTAAAATTACAAGCTTTCAAGCAAAATGCTTTTCATCAGGTAATCCAAAAAAAAAAAAAAAAATATGTGGAGAGGTAAATACATCCACCTAAGTAAGATTTGAAAATTAAAATTAAAGCGGAATTGCCACGAACAAGCACGCATCAACACACCCAGAGAGCGAGCGAGAAATTCAGTTTAAAATAAGTTTGAAACAAATAAAATATATACATAATTCGGGAAAACACTTGAGGTTAAACTTCCCTATGCGGGGTCCATGCTATTACAAAAAGTTATGTACTGCGGGGGTAGTTCTATTTTTCTATTGAGGCTTGGAATTTTATTGGAAACCAAAGCCTCCAGGACCAGTCGTTGATATTTTCCGCTTATGTTACTGTAAATACATTGGGTGTCTGTGAAATCAAATGAATGCTGTGTTTCTGCCATGTGCTGATAAATCTGGGAACGGCTGTCTTTGTTCATGATGTTTCTATTGTGTTCTTTAGTCCTGATTTCTATGGTTCTGCCGGTTTCACCAACATGATGTAGTTCGCAATTTGAGCATTTAATTTTGTACACTGCGTTAGAGGCGGATAGTGGGTCCTGCTTTTTAGAACTTTTTGTGATGGGATGCCGGAGTTTGAGTTCGACGGAAGGTGAATTACTAAAATGCGTGTGAACACCGTATTTTCTCAAGAAACGGGCAATATCGACGTTGGTTTCGGAATACGGGAGAACGCAAGTCGATTTGTAAACGGTTGGGATCGTATATGTACGTTGTTGGTACGAATGGCGCCGGATAAAATCTATGGGATAACCGAAAGACGAAAGGTTACGATAAATGTTATTTCTCTCGACCGTCCTAAAGATTTCTAGAGAACAATGAGTGAAGATCCTTTTTGTTAATGTTTTGATAGTTGTGATCTTATGAGATGCAGGTGCATGAGAACCATAATGAATATACGTGGGGTTAAATTCTGGTTTGTAGTATACCGTGGTTTCTATGTTGCTGTCGGTATTGATGACCAGCACATCCAGAATAGCCTATGTGATTTATCTGTCTATGTACTGTTGGCTTCCGTAGGCGTCTCTTACTGGGAAAAGGAAAGAGAGGATTCCATTTAGTTATTAACTAATATATGCATTTATTTAAGGAGCGACCCGATAAAATATGGTGTATCGTCTTGCTGTGAATCATCTGAATTTTTAATGTCTACTTTGCCATCTACTTTCTATATACATTAGTCTAACTAACGCATATTTTATATTTGATATATTTAAATACGCGGTCAATTTTACCAAAAAAGTTTATATGATTGAAATAGTGTAAAGTCTCATAATGAAAGTTGTATTTTATAATTTGAAGCATTTATACAGGTACATGTATAATGATATATATTTGTATAATGAAGAAGACGGGGATAGACGACTCTATTGGATATAGAATAGTCTATAACATTGAGTGAAATTGGAATTGAGAGTTGGTTGTCAGCCATTGTTTGTGCTCAGGAACACGACGCTCTGGTGGAACGCTGGAAGTCCAAGAACCTCGAAAACATCCTGGAATTGCACAACAAAACTCCAGTTTGGAATGAAGGTTGGTACCTCGCCCCATATTGACACCTTAGTACTAATAAATATGGTTGATTGGTCACTGGTATATACACTCGACGTCTCCCGGGAGTTCTTGGCCCTTAACTCCTAGATAAATTCAAACTATCACAGAGGCAATGATAGAACAATATATATCTATATTTGACGTCTCTTAAGAGTTCCTGGCCATCTTTAAAATCATCTCTCACTGACCGAAAACCGAAGTTAATCAATGTCAGCTCCTGTCAGTATTTAGAAGGGTAAACATTCGAGAGCGCCAAGTGCTCTATAGGTCACCTTTCTTCTTTATTCAATGATGCCAACGAGGCATGTGTGACCTTTTTCTTTGTTTATTCCAAGTTAACTTTTAAAAAATTCTGGTGAGTTCATATATTCCTTTTTTTTATTTATTTATTAATCAACCAGGCGGCGATATTGTAGTATTTTCGCATATTACAGAGGAAACAAACAACAAAAAACGACAACAAATTGAAACTTAGAAATAAATATTTACAAATTTACATGTATTAATCGACAGAGTTCATAAAATCCTTGATGTTTCCAACAATATAGCTCTCCGCCTACTGGGTCTTTTTTTATCTTTTATTTTCTCTTGCAATGTCTGGTATATTTTAAATACTTAATCAACTATTTCGCTAAAGGGTTCTTTTCTAATTTGTTATAATTGGAAAGCTTTCGAGTTTAAGAAATTTTCTACCAGCATTTCATCCAAATATATACATATGGTAATTTAAACCAACAACCCCATATTGTATATAACTTATAACAAGATTTTAATTTTGTAAAGTAGAAACACATCTGTAAATGGTTATATGCATGATTGACATGTGTCATTACATCATCATATGTAATGTAATTTGTACAAACTGAGGATAATAAATAAAACTCTGTAATAGATTAAGAGTTGAGCTAGAGAGATAGAAGTCAAACACGTCTAAATTCGAGATAGATGGAAGCCACAAAGCAACATCTAAAGATAGATTGGAAGTTGTCAGGACGGCGCCAGTAGAATGACCAGACGACCCCCTCTTACATCTGGTGACATGCAAAACCCCCTTTCTCAGAAAAGGTACATAAAGCCCCGTCCTAGCTAAAAATACAGGTAGTTCAGCATCTGCGCGAGCCCACGTCGGTTGTACCTCAGGTCCATCTCATCCATCATGTAGACCAGTAAGAAACTTCTATCTCCCCATCTTTCGCTCCTAGCTTATCTTTTATCTGTTCACAGAACTTTCTTAGTGCAACTGTGTCTTCGTTTTTTGTGTGGATATTCCCAAGCTTTCCACTCTGCCTCGACCACGACTGCCTGTACTCTGTGAGAAGTTTTAAAGGTCTTACAAGGTGCAGAGAGGTACTGGAAAACTCCACATCCTGACTGTTCCTCTCGGTCAACACAGTATAGCGAGAGTCAACACTTCATCATCACAAAGATAGTCGACAGGATACCTCACCACATCACATTTCTAGTCGACAGGATTCTACAAGAGCTACCAGAACTTCACCTTATTACATACATTTATAATAAATATTTGTACACAGCCCACGACTGTATTCGAGCCCATCAGACCCGCTTTGAATATTTCTTTTATGAAATTCACTTCAAATGTTCACTGATAATTTGGAGGGCTTTTACAAATATGTTGAAAGTGACAATTCGAGGATATTTCAGCGATGAAATGATCTGCTATAATTTGTATATTGTTGTAATGTTTTCTATGTAATTTTACATCTCTGCCTATATATCGCAGCTTTGCTAGGTTGTTATGTTGGCTAGCGAATATTGGATAGGACAGGCCGCTGATAGGCGAGAGCTGCTAGAGTGTATATAATTTTATCTCTTGTCCTTATTGTTTATAAGTAATAAAGGATTTTTTTGTAATTATCAGCCTTCTCTCTCTTCTACGAATACATATTTTTTCCAACAAAATATTTATTCTAAGTGTTTGTATATATTTGGTAAAAAAATGCCTGTAGAAGAGTTCTTAAACTCGAAAGCTTGCTGATTATAGTAACTTAGAAAATAATTCTTTTGCGGAGTAGTTAAGTATTTAAAATATTTTTCTGCAATTTCCAACGCGATTAAATATCTGTTATTTGATGTCTTTTATATGACCAGAATAATGACATTTTCTTTCAAAATTTAGTTTAATAATATCCTTATATTTTGTGTTTTATCTCGTTATAAAAACTAAGTTGTGACAAATTTATCTATTTATGATATTTCTAGTATTCTTATACAAGCCCTTTATCTCGAATGCTTCTATTTTTCTTAGAGTTCTCTTAGCCAATAGGTCCATGTTTCAGATTCTTGTAATATTCTATGTAATACATCTGATAATTTCAGCCTGATTTTCATTTTCAAGTGTTTGTGCATAAATACTTGTTTTCACTTTATAAATGTATATATATTTTTTGTTTAATTATCAGCTAAGAAATCAAGTAGGTCATCAATAAGATGACCTAGATATTTAAGGTTGTTAGAAATTTCTATTTTTCTGTTGTCAACGTTTCGAAGTTATGTATCAATCAATGATGGGGTAATATTACTCCCTATACACTCAAACTGTACTTCCCGATGTTTCTACCATGTGTCTGTGTGTTGACAGAAACCCAATCGTACGTGCTCAATTTCCACGGACGTGTCACCCAGGCATCTGTCAAGAACTTTCAGATTGTCCACGACGATGATGGTAAGGCATCTATTTAAATTTTAGGTTTGTCATACTTATTACTTGAGATATGAATAATACTCCTTTTTACATATCTGAACTAAATCGATACACTTTTGAATGTTCTCGATTTAATGGTTTGAAGAATGGGTTTTCTATATTGGAAGACAATCTTGTTTAATTTTATCTTTTTTTTTGCTTTAAAATGTGACAAAAACTCCCCAAGACTTAATTGAATATTCTACTAAATTTTCAGCCAGATTGGTCATTGGGAATGAGGAAACCTATAAGAAACAAATAAATATATGTTGACCTTTTATATATAAAGAGATATTCACCGGTAAGTAACCAGGTGATTAAGTTCGACTTATTCTTGCACAATTTTAAACCTTTTTGGCTACTTGCATTCGCTGGCGGAATTATGAATATGATTTTTTTTTATTATCCATTGTATAATTATATAAGGTCATGGAGACTATATTCATAGATGAAATTAGTCCATAAGTCTCCATGATGGGAGCTGCTGTCGTTGGTTGGCTATCCTGGGGGCACCACCTGACAGTCAGAATACGCCCTTCAAGAATATGAATAAATTTAATAACCGATCGTAAATTAGTCTATAAAATGTTCTTATCCGAGTGCTATCTCAAATACTAATTGCCATAGGCAAGTATATAGATCATAATATAAACACACCTACCTGCAGCAATTTGTCAAAATAAGAACAAACTAAGTTAAATCGATAACGCTTTAAACTGAGAATAAAAAGCGATATGAAATCACTTCTTATAGATATTTATAGGCGACCCTCTGTCAATTCCTCTTGACATCTATTGATGCGTCAATCATCAACCTGTCGTTAACCAAGAAGGGAAATTTACACGACCATTGGTCTATAATTCTGATGGATTTGGCTTATGACTGGTTTATGGCACCATTTACACTCTACCAATCGCTTGGCAGGTATTCAGCTTGCGTTCGTTTTCATTGCTCTTCAATTCCTAATATGTCATTCATTAGCGCGCCATCTGTTTTACGAATTTTGAACTATTTTTGACGCGTGGATTATTTTTTTATATAAAAAAATTCTACTGCCCCCTCTGCAATTATATAAGGTTGTCCCAAAAGTTCGTGTTTTTCTTAAAACGTTTTTCTTATTACTTGGCGAATAATATTAATACATAATACAATTACTTTATACATAATACAAAGACATTATACATATCGGCGAATAATATTGGTATTTAATTTTTTTTTTGCAAGTGTTTACGAACTTTTGAGACAACCTTGTAAATTAATGGGCGGGTCTAGATCATCAATGGTGAACCCTCCAAGCGGTTTAGCCAGTAACACCTAGGGCCAAGTTCTCCTCTGTCTATTTGTGCATATGTGATCCGGACCTGTGCTGCGCAGTGGAATACATCGTAATGCAGTTCGGCCGGGTGGCCGACGATGTCTTCACCATGGACTACAGCTATCCGCTCTGCGCACTGCAAGCCTTCTCCATCACTCTCTCCAGCTTCGACAGCAAGCTGGCCTGCGAGTAGGCCTTCGCACACCTGGTTTTATCTACAGAAATGTTTAATAAACTATTCCACTTTTCTTACGTCGGGATCATTCTCATCAACCCAACATTTATACTATTTCCATTGGCTAACAAAAAATACTCATTTTAACAACTCAACTCTCCAATATCAACCAAACCTTTACATTATCAACTCAATATTTCTATTGACTACTAAATATTCGTAACAACAGTAAGTTCGGTTTCTGTGAGGTGATGAACAAAAATGCATAAATAATGATATAATTGAGATATTAATTCCTTTCTTGCACTCGAATATATAGAAAGGATCGAAGAGAGTTGGAGAAAAATAATTTCACGATATCAGATAAAGATTTTGCTTTAAAAATTCGGATTTTTATATCACCACCAAAATACGGAAATACATTATGGCAGAAAAAATTATGCAAAATAGTGTTTTGAATTGTTTGTCTTCTCATCTCGATATTATACAAATTTGTAACAAATAATGCAAATTATACAAATGGATTCATGCAGAAAGAGTTTTCAGTTGCAGCCGAGTTTGCGTCGCCTTTTTCCTACGCTGCTTCATAGTCTAACCCACACCTTCAAATTCACATTATTATTAAATAAATATTTCACAGAAAATACTACAAAGTTACGCAATTCAGGAATAAAAAATTTCAGCCTTATGTACGATTAATCTAATGTATACCTTTCCAGAAGTCCTCCTCTACGTGGCGGGCGGGAGAAGCATCACAAGTAAGGGACTGCCCTGTAGGGCGAAGTACGGTGTCGTAAGCCCCGAGCCGCTACGGTAACCGTGAAGGCCTACAGACAACTCTGAAATGTGGCTGACTAACGGGGCAATGGCACCCCCTTTTCCATGGAGCAACAAAATCAAAAACTGACTATCCATGGACAAGGCACCACCATCTAATATATAAATTTGGGACAGAAAATCCTGGTTTTAGTTCAATTTCGTATATTAAGCAATCCACCTTGGAGAGGACATCAGTGGGTCGTCGAAACGTCGGATTTGTAAGTTGATTTGTATTTATCTATAACGTAGAACTCTTGTTTCAAATCTTATTTAGTCTTAAATGCTATAAAATATATTTCCGATTAGGTTTCATACTATAATTGGTTTTGGGGCTAAGGACTTAACTCTGTTTTAAATTCGGTAAACAGGAAATTACTGCACATCAACATAAGTACAAAGTTTGTATTCAAATATCACCAACGATAACCGGATCCTTTTGATGCCTTATATTTGTCTCTGCGATTTATTTTATTTTATTATGGGTTTCTTGTTGGTATTCCATATTTTGTCTTTTTCATCTCCATTTATATTTGCATTAATTATATTTTTGAAAGAGAAATTTCTGTTTATTCTATTATATTAGCATTCGAGTTAAAGGTTGAATGTGGGCGACACGGATAACAATTATCTCTATGTGAGGGATTACTTTTAATTGTTAGAAAGGTAGATTGGTTAGGAATTGTTGCCGATGCTGAGAGCAGTCAAATAGGAATTTGTGATTCGACTTGGGGAACTCTTGATCACATTTTACAGAAGATACGATGGCTTCATGAAGAATCCTGTACAACGACGATGATCCTGATACTATGGACTTCAGAAAGAACCTTTTCAAAACTTTTCTTCAACGTTTTTTTGGAATTGGCATCATCAATATTCTGCTGGAGAGAAATTTACGACAAAAGTGGAGAATTCTTGTCTCGAGATAGATCGCTGGATTCCAACTTCGGCTAATGGATTCTTTTGTTCAAGATCTTCATCAAGAAGAAGTTTCAATTCTCAAATATCAAAATGAAATGATATTATCATTGATGGACATAAAATGTAATACACTCGAAAAATTAAGAACCGAAATAAGAAGATAAATGTAAGTTCCTTACCTATACTAAATGAAATCCAAACTCTAAGTGATTGATGCCGCTTATGTAGAAAAATATGTTGAATTTGAAAAGTAGTAATTTCCACTTAGCTGATATCGTTTTTAGTAAATTTTCTTGAATATTCAATGCCAAGTTCGAATATACGAAAATTTAAAGAAATATTTTCATATGTTTAACTTATTAAAAAGTAAATACAGTAGAACCTCCCTTTAGCGGACACCCCGCTAGCGGACACCTCTCTACAAAGGACAGTTTTCACTTTCAAAATTTCCATTTTTACAATTTAGCAACTCTCCGGTAAGAGGACACCTCTCCCTAAAGGACACTTTGGCTCTGCAATTAGGTGTCCTTTACAGGGAGGTTATACTGTATATAAAAAACAACGATCTATCGAGATTTAATTGCGCAATCCTTAAAATTGAATTTAAGGAATTTTAAAAATAAATTCATAGGGAATATTTTCTGTTGAAATCAGAATGTGCGCAATCTAGTAATCTTTCTATTAATAATATTTTAAAAAACGTTTTTACAAATGAATTATTAAGGATTAAAAATAATTATATATAAATATTGCATTATAAGTCTCGTATATTGTGAAATCATGTTTTAATGAAATCAAATATTTTAAATACAAAATATGAATAGTTTTGAACTTAAGGAAACTTCAAAAATTTATAGAGAAAATAAGCCGAATCATTATTTATAAATAGGCAAAAAAATTGAAAGAAAAGTGACTTTGAATTTTGAATGTTCAATGAAGATAACTGAACGAAGTTTCTCTTATTTGAATATATAAAAGCTGATTTCATATATTAGAGATAGAGCATTCTGAATGAGAAAAATCAATCTAGCTAGTAATGTGTTCTAAAATAAGTTAATATATATATATAGATAGATGGAAATATTGATGGGAGGAAATTGATCAATAAAATCAAAGAACGCTTCTCCCGTCAAAATAAACTTCAAAACTGGGCGCCATCTATTGACCGTCGCCGCAACCTAGCGGCCTCGGGTCGGTTACACAACACCAGCTATGACAAACTGAGAAGCGTCCACCTAGAGACCATTGATTCGTGCTAATGGCCCTCGTCAGCCTAGGGCGGACTTTATTCCATGAGATCCACACGGGATCTAAAGGAATATTCACAACACTCCAAAGAAGTGTCTAGCTAGTAAATTGGCTTTTAACGATTATCTTGACGGAAGAGACGCCGTATTATTTTATTGATCAATTTCCTCCCGGCAAGATTTCCATCTATATTTTAGCCATTGAATTGGCACAGCCACTTCATCAGCTACTTCTTTGGCGGATTGTGAATATTACATTAGGTATCACGTGGATTTTATGGAATAAAGTCCGCCTAGGGTGACGAGCGCCATTAGCCCGAAACCATGGTCTCTAGGTGGACGCTTCTCAGTTTGCCAAAGCTGGTGTTGTGGCTTTGTCACCGACACGAGGTCGCTAGTTTGCAGAGACGGTCAATGCTGACGACACAAGCTGATAAGCGCACTGTAGATATTCGCCGATATTTCAGTCAGAGAATTTCTTGGAAAAGAAGGGAAACTATATCCAAGCAAACAAGCACACAACAAGTTACAAGTATAGCAAGTACAATTCAGGGGGTTTAACGAAAGTTTACAAATTAATAAAAATAGCTATCCAATTGATTAATGAGTATTTTGTAAAATGTGATATATATACCTAAAGAGGCACGCGTGCCCAATTATTGGCATTGTGCTAGTGCCCGTTCTCTGGTACGGCGCTGCTGTCGGTTCATTGGTCTGGCACCGGGGTACGTTCCTTGGTCGGCACTGGTGTCTGTTCATTGGCGGGGCAAAGAATTCCGTTTCTTGATATGATACTGATAATTGCTCCTTAATAGAATAGTGGTATCTTTTCTTAGGCTGCATACTGGTGTCCGTATCTTGAAGGGGACGCAAGGGCATTGCTGCCTATATCGTCCCTGGCTATGTGAGCCGAATTTTCTAATCTGTCCGTATCTTGATCAGAAACAGTGGTTTTAGCTTCTTGACCTTTGTCTTCAAGTTACATATTGTTGTTTTGCTTTGTTTCGGAGATACAGGTGTTCCCCCATTTCTTTATCTTATTTAAAAATTCCTTTTTCGAATACAAATGACTATTCTTTGGTATGATACAGACATTAATTCCTCAGATGAATTCTAATGTTCATTTTTTGTTATGATACTTGGGTCTTAGTTTGATACAGGTATCATAGTTTTGGTCGGTTATTAATGATCGTTTGTTGGTCCGGTTCAGATGTATTTTCCTTGCTGGGAAACAGGTGTTTACTTTGTTATGGAACCAGCGTTCATTTCTTGGTCCAGTATATGTGTCTGTTCCCTTGGATTATGGCACGCTTATGCATTTTCCTGTCTATATGGACACGATAACGGTTTCTACATTAGAGTTAATAATGCATGTATTTCTATTTTATCATAACATCAAGTTGATTTGTTCTATTTTCTGATGTCACTGTGTTATATCGAGTTTTCGTATACAAATTCGCTGAACCACACTCTACCCTCAACCAATACTGACTCGCGATCTTTCCATTTCTCAAACAACCAAATATTTTCAATGTCGAAGTTACTGCATAATACTAGACCATTTAAATCAAATTTGATAATATATTTTATATGTAATTTCTTCATAGGAGTTCCGTATTTTAGGAAGAATTCACCATTGCATTCCCGCTTCTCACGTTGTTACTCTTTGACTCTTTTCTAAAAATCATTAGAAAATTCCCTTCAACCGCTCACCACTCAATCAATTAACTCCCTGTAAACCTCCTATTTGCTGTACGGAAGTTTCCTCTATCAATGAATTATAAATCTTGAACCTTCAATAAAAGAGTTAACGGAAAACTTCAGAACTTTAGAAATAAATCTGAGTGAAGACGATTAGTTATCGCATTTCTCTTAGATCCAAAGATACTTAGCAAAATTACTGAAACATTTTTTCATTTTCAAATAGCTTTGCTTTCTAATATGTTTTTTTCTCTCTCTAAGAAAGAATAATAATAGAAATTACAAATAAACAATCGTGCCATCTATATTAATAAATATAAACTATTCAGCGCGAATAATTGTATATTGTATACTTGTATATTGGGAGAGCCTGGCTCATCATTGAAGAACTCTCCCTTAGTAACGCCATATTATTCCATCATACTGCTCTAATATTGTATTTTGGCATTATGATGTGAGTCAGGCCCTCCCAATAAATTTCTCAATTGCAGTAAGGACAAATGTTTTGAATTGTTTAAAAGGAAAATATCAGTCGTCCGAAGATATGAGGTATTTTCTATAACAATTCTCTAGCTTTTGGACTTGAAAACCCTTCTACAGGAGAAAAAGATAAACGTTTTCACCAATATAGAACACGAATTATAAATATACTAGCGGATGTACCCGGCTTCGCCCAGGTTTTTCTCGAGGGAATGTTTGTAGTCTAATAATAAGAAAATATACTACACCTAAAAACTATCAGAGAAAAGAGAAACCACGGAAGGTGAACAGAAAAATGCTTACAATGGATGTTATGTTTACGATATAAAGTTAAATAAAAACAAAGATAAAATTTGCATATGTTGGTCACTATAAATTTGTATATTTGTTAGGCGAAATTAGAAACATGATCAAACAATTGGGTATTTAAAAACAAATGTAGAAATAAAATTTGAAGTATAATAAACAATGTTAAAGATTAGTTTTAATTATTAATCAAGATTGTGTGTGAATATGTGAGAAAGATGTAATATCGTTGTTGTTTTCCTGGCCGACTGTTTTACATATGGTGTTATCTTAAAATTGCTTGTTTTGAATATTTTTTAGATTGAGATTATTAGCTAGTATGTAAAAAAATTAACTCTGTTGAAATTTAATTTTGTATTTATATATAAATAAAATTAACTCTGTTTATTTTTTTGTATTTAATCGATAACAGCGAAGTTACGCATGTTAATGTTAGGAAATATATTTTGATGTTAAGCAAAACCTGCTCCATCTCGTTTTACATAAATGTTGAAAATTTGGTTGAAATTGATGCATTGTAACGAAAGTTTTTAGTGATGTCCACTCATGAAATTTCCATTTTATTAATATAGATTAAGAAACTACTTTTCATAACTGCCTTTTGAAATAATTTGTATACACAAAAGGTTTGTAAAAAAATCTTTCAAAGTAGAAATGTAAAATAGTATATTTATTAATATAGTTATAATTCTTCTTTTATTGGCGATATATGAATATTATCTTCTCCTGTAGTTTCAGGCTGAAAGCTAGAGAATTTTATTTAGAAAATTCAAAATAAACCCATATAAGTACTTTGAGTTAAAATGTGATCCACTGAATATGGTAAAATTCTTACCTGAAGCTGTGAAAGGACAATTATCTCAAATTATTAAATATATTGTAACGTTTAATTTTAATTTTTAAAATATGTTAAAATGTTAATATCAGTTTGTTGTTATAATAAGGAAGATGCAAATTACATTCTTGGTGAACGTCCTTTATTAGGTGATCGTTTTTTCTATATATACATTACATATAATGATAAAAAAGGAATTTTTAATTTAAAATACAAAAAAAAAATTGTGAAAAAAAAAAAGAAATTATTATCTACAAAATTCACAAACGCCACAATATAAAAGGGAGAAATATCCCTCTAAATATTTCAAGAAAAAAAAATATTTCACAGATACAGCCAGGTAAGCTTTTTTTATGTAATAATCTCAATACGTCTGATGTTTTGACCTCCTTTTGATAAATTATTTGAAAAGGAAATTGTTTGTTTTAAATATAAATAGGTCTCGATAGAGAGTTAATTTATATTTATATAAGACAAATTCAACGTGAATTGGTTTGATGAGCCCTTTACACGAGAAAACGCCATAAAACATGGCTACTTTAGTGGTCCACTTAGTGTTTTGAAGACAAAGATAATATATTAATACAGAATGGTTGCCATATAAAAAAACGAATTGTGGTAAAATATATATTTAATGGAAACGCTCCGATTAAAATGTCCTAAAATATTTTTCAGGCACTATCATTAAGCGGTTAGATTTATATGACTAAGTTTAAAAGCGGCAAGACACGCTCATCATATATTGAGTGAATAGGTAAAATATTGTAAACATAAACTCGCTATTTAGTTGCTTCCTAAAATATTTTTCAGGCACTATCATTAAGCGGTTAGATTTATATGACTAAGTTTAAAAGCGGCAAGACACGCTCATCATATATTGAGTGAATAGGTAAAATATTGTAAACATAAACTCGCTATTTAGTTGCTTCCTAAAATATTTTTCAGGTACTATCATTAAGCGGTTAGATTTATATGACTAAGTTTAAAAGCGGCAAGACACGCTCATCATATATTGAGTGAATAGGTAGAATATTGTAAACATAAACTCGCTATTTAGTTGCTTCCTAAAATATTTTTCAGGTACTATCATTAAGCGGTTAGATTTATATGACTAAGTTTAAAAGCGGCAAGACAAGCTCATCATATGTTGAGTGAATAGGTAAAATATTGTAAACATAAACTCGCTATTTAGTTGCTTCTTAAAATATTTTTCAGGTACTATCATTAAGCGGTTAGATTTATATGACTAAGTTTAAAAGCGGCAAGACAAGCTCATCATATGTTGAGTGAATAGGTAAAATATTGTAAACATAAACTCGCTATTTAGTTGCTTCCTAAAATATTTTTCAGGTACTATCATTAAGCGGTTAGATTTATATGACTAAGTTTAAAAGCGGCAAGACACGCTCATCATATATTGAGTGAATAGGTAAAATATTGTAAACATAAACTCGCTATTTAGTTGCTTCCTAAAATATTTTTCACGTACTATCATTAAGCGGTTAGATTTATATGACTAAGTTTAAAAGCGGCAAGACACGCTCATCATATATTGAGTGAATAGGTAGAATATTGTAAACATAAACTCGCTATTTAGTTGCTTCCTAAAATATTTTTCAGGTACTATCATTAAGCGGTTAGATTTATATGACTAAGTTTAAAAGCGGCAAGACAAGCTCATCATATGTTGAGTGAATAGGTAAAATATTGTAAACATAAACTCGCTATTTAGTTGCTTCCTAAAAAATAATTTTCAAAATAGAATATTAACGCCTTCCGTTTTTTTTATCACATGAATCTGATTGTCTAATGCTAATAGTTCGAAGAATTATTTTTGAAGTTCATTTTTAAATAAAAGTGTTTCATATATTTTCAAATATAAATATATTTTATTTATATAATTTTTCTGAAAAAACATTTTTTTCATGTATAATCAACATACTTACCGATCACCTAGAAACTTGAAATTTTGCATACTTGTCATCAGTATTGAGCAATTGTGTGATTTTTTTGTGGTTTAAAAATTACTTACAGGAATTGGGACAGAGAGATATCTATATATATATATATATTGATATATGAACAGGAAAGCTAATTAAATCGATTTTCTTGAAATAGGGGTTAAAGAAATGTATATCACACAGTCAGGAAATTATCTAAAATCTATGAGAAATGAATAAAACGTAATTGAATTTCAATTCTTTTTTCATAGGAATATATTGAGATTTATTATCTTTACTCCAAAAAGCGCATGATAAAAGATGGTGAGTGGGCAAAAATTGACTTCTGCATTTGAAGGACTTTTTTAAAAATCCCTCCCACACATCTAGGAGCTACAATGGCAAACTATTCGGAAATAGAATCACTGATAAATAATGATCTCTCTACCTTTCTTAAAGGAAATATACCAATGGGAGCTTCCGCGTTATATCAATATTGCATAGATAGATATTTAAATTTTACTTTGGTTTAAATAAAAAAAGTTAGATCACCATACTTTAAAATTATAAAATATACATTTATAGTTAATATTATAAAACGTATTTTTATTCAATATTTATATATTTACTTGATAATTTAGAAAATAAACCAAGCAGTGCTAGAGGTTTTCTCGAAAACATTTTTATCCGCGAGTACTCGTATAAAAAAAAGGAATGAAAACTTTTTCTCAAAATCAAATATTAAAAAGAGCAATTGATTTCTGAGTTTTAGTTTACTAGGGTAGTTGGCGATTTCTGTTTACTTCAAAACCCAATTTTAGCCAAATAAATAATGAATAGTTATATAAGTTCACTATTAATATATAATACATATTTTCTGCGATTTGAGATATCTCACCACATCAATCAGACAGAATAAAACATTGATAAAAAAATTGCTCATTCTGTGAACTGATATAGTAAATAAAGAAAACAAAGTTTCACCTTCAAATAATTTTTAAAAAGTTTTATCATATAAAAGAAACACAAGTCGGAAAGAAGAACTTCATTATATAAAAAGCGATCGTACAAGCTACGGCAAGACGCCCTTCTACGGTTACATAAGATAGATACCGGTAGAAGGACGTCTTGCCCTAAAGCTTGTACGATCGTTTTCTTATAAAAAAAAAAAACGTTTCTCTCCGACTTGTGTTTCTTCTATAGCGAATAGAAAGATTATCGTTGTCACAGTTATCATATTATGATGCATTAGCGCGCCATCTGTTATCAAAATACGAAACTATTAGAGACGCGTAAGATTATTTTACAAATAAAACAATTTTTACTGCCCTTACTGCCCTCCCATTAAATTTTCCATAGCAGTAAGGGCATTAGAAATTGTTTTATTTCTAAAATAATCTTACGCGTCTATAATAGTTTCGTATTTTGATAACAGTTATCATATACACTGCGTGATATTGAAAATGGAACACCAAGAAATAGTGGCCAGAAAATTATGCAAATTTCAGGGTAGACGCGCCTAATCGAGTTATGCAAATGATGTAAAATGCGCAGCTCTCGTGCGCACATGGAGTAAGATATAAGGGAAGGAACTTGCAGAAAGGACAGTATTCGTGTCGTTATTTCTTCAAGGAAAATCATTGTAGAAATTTTGTTCTTGTGTCAAAAGACACGTGTAATAACAGAGAATGCCAGGTCATCGTAAATGGAGGCAGTTCAAGCAGACAGGCGCTTTTACGAGGGGCATGGTGATCGGACTGAAAAGGGCAGGTTGGTCTATACGTCAAATCGCAGCTGATACACACCTTGGTGCGTCCACGGTGCACCGACTGTGGAGAAGATGGTTGGAACAAGGAAATGTGGCAATTTATAGGAATGCCGGTGCAACCAGAGTGACGTCAGCACGTGTGGATCGGCGCATCCTTCGACAAGCAGTGGCGGCCCCACAAGCCACTTGTACCGCCATCCTGCAACATGTGAAAGACACCCTAGATCATTCCATCTCGACCAGAACCATTTCCCGTCGATTGGTTTGCTAATGGCTTGCACTCATGCCGTCCGCTAAGAAGACTGCCATTGACCCCACCGAATAGGCGCCAACGTTTGGAATGGTGCCGGGATAGATCGACGTGGATGACGGAATGGCACAGGGTCGTGTTCTCAGATGAGTCGCGTTTCTGCTTGTCCAGTGATAGTCGCCGTGTACGCGTGTGGCGTCGACGTGGAGAAAGGTCCAATCCGGCAGCAATTGTGGAACGCCCTACCGTGCGACAACGTGGAATCATGGTTTGGGGCGCAATCGCGTATGATTCCAGGTCACCTTTACTTCGTATTCAGGGCACTATGACGGCCAACGATACGTTGATGATGTGCTGCGACCGGTGACACTCCCCTACCTTCAGGGGGTACCCAATGCCCTTTATCAGCAGGATAACGCCCGACCGCACACTGCTCGCATTAGCCAACAAGCTCTGCAAGATGTACAGATGCTTCCCTGGCCACCATACTCTCCTGATCTCTTACCAATCGAGCACGTCTGGGACATCATTGGACGCCGTTTGCATGCCTTGCCACAGCCGCGTTCAGAAGACGAACTGTGGCAAATGGTTGAGAGGGAATGGAGAGCCATCCCTCAGGACGCTATCCGAACTCTGATTGACTCTCTACCTAGACGTGTTGCTGCGTGCATCGCCGTCCGCGGTGGTCCTACTTGCTACTAAGCCGACGCCGTTCTCGCTCTGTATTATGACTATCATTTTGAAATAAAGATCACTTATTGTTCGTCCCTGTCTCTCTCTGTCTGCCGAGTTTCATCACTTTCTGGCCACTATTTCTTGGTGTTCCATTTTCAATGTCACGCAGTGTATTTATCATATTTATTTTAGATATCAAACTGAGGAATAGATCTGTTTACGAAATTATATCCATATAGGTTGATTAAATATTTAAAAATTAAGTCTTTAGGAATAAAGTCAAAACCTCTGCTTTATTAACGTTTTTTTCCATTAGCACTTTTATTCCCACCTTAACGCTTATTAAAAAAGTCTATCGATTTTCTTCAAAATTGATTCCTTCTAAGTATTTATATCTTTTCCGACCCAATTGATTCGATTTACACTAAATGTTAAAGCCTAAAAAATACCTACCAATTATATTGTCGACTTTGAATGTATTTCTTTAAAATATATCATTTTTTTGTGCTTTATTGTAAATATTAAAATAATGAATATGGTAATTTAAACCAACAACCCCATATTGTATAATACTTATAACAAGATTCTCATGTTGTATAATAGAAACACTTCTGTAAATAATTATACACCATATGTAATGTACTTTGTACAAACTGAGGACAAATAAATAAAACTCTGTAATAGATTAAGAGTTGAGCTAAAGCAGGATATTGAGATAGAAGTCCAACGAGGCCTAGAGATGTCAGGGCGTTGCTAAAGTGTACAATATCGCTTCTGATCCACGCCCTTGTTGCATCCTCTGAAATCCAATACTTCCTCTCGGGAAAGATATATAAATCTGTCAAATCGCAGAAATAAATAGTCACTTCATAGTAACTTCACCATCAGCGGAAGCCCTCGTCGGTTGTGCCCAAGGTCCACCACATCGACCATGTAGACCAGTAAGAACTCTTCTATCTCCATCTTTCGCTCCTAGCTCGACTTTTATCTGTTCACGGAACTTTCCTAGTACAACTGTCTCTTCGTTTTTGTGATGGTAATTCCCAAGTCGTCCACTATGCCTCGACCACGACAGCCTGTACTCTGTGAGAACTGTTAAAGGTCTTCCAAGGTGTAGAGAGGTACTGGAAAACTCTCCACATCCTGACTGTTCCTCTCGGTTAACACAGTATAGCGAGAGTCGACAGAACCTAACACCATAGACTAAGTCGACTAGATTCCACAACGACAGGATTCGAAAAGAGTTGACAGGATACCTCACCACATGTATAGATATATGCATTAAAGAAAGAAATGCGTATCAGGTATTTAAATCGTATAATTGCTTCTTGGGTTCGAATGTAAGATAGTTAAATCAATTCTCTTTGGAATGCTATAGCTTTTTTTCAGATTTTTCAAGTCAATTCATTTAAGATTGTACTGAAGCTAAGTTCAATCGTTAATTTAGATATAATTTATTTGGAAACTATATAAAGTAAATATATTCTATTTATGATACAGGTAAACGATTTTCTAAGGGTAAAATTAGTTGAAGTTGTTTATCAGGAGTGGTTAAGCTCTCTGCTTTAGCTAACATGTCGAAGCAGACAGAACATATAGCATCCCTCACAGATCCCACTCATCTTTGTAACGCTGCTTCATAACTATTTTAACTTCTTTCATTATTTTTTTCATCATTGAAACTTTCTCCTCATCTAAACACATTGATTATTTTGAACGATATCAAACCTTCTTTACTAACCTTATTCCTTCACCATCTATTAGAAAGTTGATTAATATTATTCATAATGAACTATGATTATTGATGAAATATTATACTAAAATATATTGAATTGCAGAAACGAGGATGTATAAAAATTCAGAAGTACAAGAATCAAGATTTACACAAGAATAATAATTAGAAGAATAAATATCTACAAGAATATATATTGTAATTTTAGAAATGAAGATTTGAAAAATAAAGAATTTTGGGAATTCACAAGCAAATACAAAATTTAAAAAATCAAGATATATAAAAATATACAATTTCAGAAAAAAAAGGCTTATAAAAATGCAAAAATATAGAAATATAGGTCTACAAGAAAACGTATCCAAACAGGAAAGTAGCTTTAAAAGAAGAATACTGAAGAATACTAATAGAGATCAATAGAAAGATATACATATATGAAGATTGTTAGAATCAAATCGAACAAAAGTAAAAATGTACATTGTTTCAACCTGGGCTGGAGGAGGTGTTTCACCTAAAGGCAACAACCCGCTGTACCTCACTCCACCGTATCTAGAGGACTGTATAGTTGATTTGCTGTTTGAGGGAAGATCCGAACTGCCGGCGACCTAAGGCTGAGGGAGGCTGTGTTCTTCCGGAGGATGCGGCACCTCGCACACGGGAGTACCAACTATCAAGGATGAGGCTGACACGACTAACTGGTGACTCACAACTACTTTATTTTGCATCACAATATATACATTTAAAAATAGGCACGTGACCAGACGTCCGTGGTCAAATCCAATTAAAACAACAAAAAGAATAATAAATCAAAATAGAATAAATATATAACAAAATCCAACATTCTCCCCGAGTTGATGGGAACCATCAAGCAAGTCGTGGGGAACAGGCAGCAATGCCAGCTTAACCAGTGGTCTTTTGAGTAAGCCAGCCCTGGTGCGGATAGACACAACTCGGACCAATCCGTCCTTGCCCGGATGGATCTCCACCACTCGCCCCATAATCCACTTGGCGGGGGGCACATGTTCCTCCCGGACAAGAACCAAGGAACCAGTAGCCACATTGGGCCGTGGCGTTCTCCATTTGTGTCGTTGTTGCAGATTATGAATATAATCCGTAGACCACTGCCTCCACAGATGTTGGACCATCCTCTGGACCATTTTCCACCGAGGCAATAGCTGAACGCTCAATAAGTCCTCCTCAGGACGCAACAAGATGAAGATGTCAGCAGAAAATGTGCTGGTGTCAATACCGCCAGATCACCGGGGTCGCCACTAATTGGTCCCAAAGGTCTTGAATTTAGACAGGCTTCCATCTGGACAATTAGGGTCAGGAACCCCTCATAAGTCAGCAAGGTTTCTCCAATGATGCGGCGAAAGTGATACTTGAAGCATTTGATGCCGGCCTCCCATAGGCCACCAAAGTGAGGAGCACCTGGAGGATTAAATTTCCACTCCGTCCCATCATTGGCCAATATCTCCGCGATCTCCGACATCTGATCCCGAGCTATATAGAATCCTATACGCAGTTGTTTGGCTGCTTTTTCTAAAGCTTCGGGTTTTAAGACTTCTTTCTTCAAAATTTCTGGCCATTCCATATATGCCGATGAACTGTAATTTTCATCGTCGTTTTCAGATTCTTTGAAGTCTTCTAAGCACCGAGAATCGACGAGCTTCCAACGGGATAATTTAGCCTTTTCACCGCTCTGTAGATAATCCTTTGTTGATGGATCCACAGTTTCAACAGGTGCAGCTTTGTCTTTGCTTTCAGTAGAAACATTAATTATGCCACTGGTAGCCTCTTTAGGTCGATTAAGATCAGTTTCAACCACATTGAGGTGAGCCGGGTCATCATGGCAGAGTTTCTTATCCAGAGCTTCTGCCCTGACCATTGGTTCTTTCGAATCTTTGCCTTCCGATTTAGCAATAACCGAAACTTCGGAAATTTCGATTCTTGGAGTTCCGATAGCTTCGTTAGGCTCTTCGTCTTCAATGACAAAAGTGGTTTCTAAAATTGAAGAATCTTCTTCGTGATTCTCATCGATAGCCTCAGGAATGTCGTCATTCCCAGTTAGATTTTCGATAAGCGATTCCTGGTGTGGGGGCTTAACTTTTGGTTGTAAGAGGTTGTGAAGTTCTTCGCCAATAGAATCCTCAAAAAGTGGACATATTTCGGTGTCTAAGTCGTTACAACAGACAGATTCTGTGCACCTAACTCCCGAAGTCCGACTATCTAAAAGTGATTCTGAACACCCAACAGTTGGGTTGCCGTTCAGATTGCCGTTCATCTGTAAAAGTTGGCAGGATAGGGAGATTTCGTGAGGTTGTTCGACTTTTTCTTTCTTCGCAGCTTCTTTAGAAATCTTGGCGTCATCGTAGATGTCTTGCATCTCCCGTTCTCT
Organism: Cordylochernes scorpioides; assembly: GCA_030710605.1. Taxonomy (NCBI): domain Eukaryota; kingdom Metazoa; phylum Arthropoda; class Arachnida; order Pseudoscorpiones; family Chernetidae; genus Cordylochernes; species Cordylochernes scorpioides. Next base: position 58,224,774 of record CP092866.1, read on the forward strand.
CCCATTCTGTAGATATCCGCAGCGAGATGCAGTGGGGACGTGTTGAGCCACATAGCGCGAAATGGACATGCTCCTGTCATCAGGCTCCTCGTCGCCTCTGCAGATCTCCACGTGAGATTGGACGAGCTTACTGTCGGCCATCTTTTCCTCACAATTTGGATTTTCAACATTGGATTCCTGAACGATATCCAACGTTCTCTGCTCCAAGTCAAGGTTTTCGTATGTGTCCAACTCCGATTCCCTATTCTCACACTTCGGCCGAGACTTCAGAAGTTCTTCCACCATGTCTAGGTTGACAACACCTGTTTGCAAGTCTCCTAACACGTTAGTGCTCTTTAAAAAACAAGCCATTTCCCGGAGTTTTTCAACTTTCAGTTTTGTGGAGTCACTCATCCTTATATAGGGAGGAATTTTTGGAGGCACCTGGCACAAATCCTCGCGGATCTTTCGTCTCAGCCAGTGTTCATCGAGGTTGCCATATTTGTCGACTTTAACATGGACTGGTGGAAACTCCTTGTAGCTCTCCATCAATTCTTCGGCAAGTTCGTCGATTGAAAGAATCCTCCTGTCACTCTCCTTCTCCTCCAAATGATCGTACTCTTTCGGCTTAATATCTGGCCACCTCTTCCATCCTCTTCTATCTTTAGGCAGTTTGGGCCATAGCTCTGGAGAGGGTTCTTCTTTATCTACTTCCACTTTGGAACTGTCTGGACAGGGTTTATCCACTTTTACTTTGGCACTGTCTGTACAGGTTAGCATCTCAATCTCTTTCATCTTTGCACAGTGTGGACACATTGATCCTTTCACCTTCGAGCAGTCAGGACAAGTTGACTCTTCAGACCATTTCTGAACGGAACTATCTGGACAGGTTTTTCTTTCGGTCACTTTCACCATGGCACTAGCTGGGCAGAGTTTATCCACTTTCACCTTGACAGGCTCGGAACCGTATCCGTCTTTAGACTCGGTCAACTTAACCCTGCCAGTGGGGTATTCTTCTTTCGACATGGAATATTCAGAGATTTTCTCACCCGTCCTAGACGCTGGAGTTCTCATACGTTTTTCATGGCGTTCCAATTTTGCCATACCTCTGGTCTTGTATAATTCTTCACAGAATTCATCTGCGTCCAACTTGGCATGTCCAAGGGGGACCTCTTCCACCTCCCCGAGTTGCCGCAATACGTTGTCCAGGTTTTCTCCATAATTCACCCGAATGTTGTACACCCTTTGTGGGCCGACTTCTCCTTCACCTGGTAATTTTCCCGAAACAATCCAGCCCAATCGGGTGTTCTGCGCGCACAATTGGGTTTTTTCATCATACTTAACTTCGGGAAGCAATAAACTTCCATATACGTCTGCTCCCAGTATTACATCCACTCGGCCACTTGTCTCAAACTGAGGGTCTGCCAATGGCAGGGTCTTCCAGCTGGACGGTACAGGGATGCGGAGATCCCGACTAGGTAGGATCCCAGTCATTCTTCCCACCACCAGCGCCCGAATCGGCATAGTCCATCCTGATTCCGTCAACGATGCCACCGAACAGGATACCATCTGTTTAACATGCTCTCCCTTGGTGTCGTTAATCCCGAAGATCTGTGCATTGACCTTGTGTACTGGGATAGTCAAGTGATGAAGAAGGTCTCGATGGACAAAGGACGACTGAGACCCCTGATCCAGCAACGCCCGCACAGTGACTCCCACGCCCCGAGGGCCCACCAGGCGAACCCGAGCTGTCGCTAACAAGGCTGTTGGGATTGCGGTTCTCACATGCATCCCTGTAAAGGCGATTTCTTGTTCACCAGGCGAGATCCGCGGCTCCTCAGTGTTTTGCCTTTCCCTTCGATCCTGATCTTCCATTGAGACCCGCCTTGGTAGATGCAGAGATGTATGATGGAATCCCTTGCAGTGCGAGCACCGGAGTTGGGTTCGGCAGGTTGCTATCACATGACCCACCCGCAAACATCGAAAGCAGGCGTTAAACCTTCTGATTTCATCCATTCGTTTGGTCACTGTCATGGAACGCCAACCCGCGCAATCCTGGATCCAATGCTTTCCTTTACACCTGAGGCACAGGGGAGTCACTCTACCCTTAGCCTCCGTTATCTGAGCGGCGTGCATCCTGGCTATATGTTGGCCATAGTTCCTTCTTTGGGATGATTCTCCAAACCCCTCTTTCATATATTCAAGCCGTTGGTCCCCCTTCACTTCTCTCCTTAGGTACTCGAGAAGTCGTTCCAATCTTTGGTCGATGGTTATGGGGAGTTCAAGTTCATCTCCACCATACCCTGCCAATGCACTTCTCTGCCATATTCTCAACAAGTCTTCTGGCAGACTTGACTCCACCAGGGGGTACAAAAAGGAGGCGTTCTGTTGTGTAGTGACGCCCAATGATTCCAAGGCTCTTAAATGTGATTCGACCTGGTCGTACAAACCTTCCAACGTTAAGGTCTTTTTTCGTGCATTATTTATCACCAGTTTCAATAGTTGGCGCACGTAGACCTCGGTCAATATCACTTTATCCCCAAACCGATCTTGCAAGGCCTTAACCACCTTTGGATAATTTTCTGTGGTTAGCGGGTAACTCTTTACCAATCTATCTGCTCGGGTACCAACCTTCATTGACTGCACAAGGTACTGGAACTTTTCCACCTCCGTCAACACTGCACTCTCGTGGATCATTTCAAATCGCGACCACCATCCCATCCACTCGAGACATGTGCCATCAAAAACCGGGAGTGCCATTTTAGGCAGCTTGCACGATGACATACCCTCCTGGGCGCTCCTAGCAGGGTCCAGAGTGTCCCGGCCTTGTTGCCCAGTCTCCCTGACCTGGAGATATTTAGCCACCCTGCGTTTGGTTCGTACAAAGCTCTCTTCATACTGGACCACCATGTCCTGTTCCTTCTCCAGATCAGGTGAAGATATTGCCTCGTCCTCCAACAGCAGATTCATAACCTGCACATTTGCATCCCTAAGTTGGTTTTCAATTGTCTCCAACACTTCAAGTTTTATCCCGATTGTCTCACGAGATGGAGATTCCGTTTCCATTTCTGCCTCGATTTCCCTTATATTCTTTGTTGCAGATGATCGCAATAGAGTTCGGAGTTTCAGATTCTTTTTCATTTTGAATTCTTATCAATGTTTTACTTGGTTAGTTATATTTGCAAATTTTCCTTTTAACTTTCAAACAAATTTTTAATTTCTTCTGAAGCATGCAAATTTGTTGTCTTTAGAATTCTTTTTTTCTTTTCTCTTCCCTAATTTTCTCAACTTCCTTTGAATCCTGCTCGATTAGGACCAATAATGTTTCAACCTGGGCTGGAGGAGGTGTTTCACCTAAAGGCAACAACCCGCTGTACCTCACTCCACCGTATCTAGAGGACTGTATAGTTGATTTGCTGTTTGAGGGAAGATCCGAACTGCCGGCGACCTAAGGCTGAGGGAGGCTTTGTTCTTCCGGAGGATGCGGCACCTCGCACACGGGAGTACCAACTATCAAGGATGAGGCTGACACGACTAACTGGTGACTCACAACTACTTTATTTTGCATCACAATATATACATTTAAAAATAGGCACGTGACCAGACGTCCGTGGTCAAATCCAATTAAAACAACAAAAAGAATAATAAATCAAAATAGAATAAATATATAACAAAATCCAACATACATCGTTATAGGAAGTCAATCACATCGCGAGGCCAACATTTCTCCCTCTCCTTGTAAACTACATTCTCCAAGTTAGTAAACTATCACCGGCTACACTTGCAAAGTAATGAGCACAAGTTCACTGACTTATAATGAACCAAACTTCAATTCCAGACACATCCATCAATTTAGCGTTGACACATTCAGCTTATTTATAAACTACACTTTTAAATTGTTGATTATTGACGTTTTTATTCATAGAGAATTTTGAATATTAATTTGTTTACTATCTCAGACCTTTATACGAAGCCTCGTGTGCGGGAAAGAAAACATTATGTTATATTTATAGATCAGGGGTCATTTAATCGTATTTCTTTATTATAATTTAAATGATCACAACGGCATTCGCGATCATATATATATACAAGGAAAAACATAATATTTTTCATGAAAATCATAGTTTTCAGGTTGGCATTCGATACATACGTCATAAATAATAATCATCAACCCCATGTGTTACCATTTTATTGACAAAATTTGAAGTACTCATCAATCCCATGTGCTACCATTTTATTGACTATCGTTTTAAGTACTCATCAACCCCATATGTTACCATTTTATTGGCCAACGTTTGAAGTACTCATCAAACCCATATGTTACCATTTTATTGAACAAAGTTTGAAGTATTCATCAACCTCATATGTTACCATTTTATTGGCCAACGTTTGAAGTACTCACCAAACCCATATGTTACCATTTTATTGGCCAACGTTTGAAGTACTCACTAATCCCATGTGTTACCATTTTATTGAACAAAGTTTGAAGTACTCATCAACCTCATATGTTACCATTTTATTGGCCAACGTTTGAAGTACTCACCAAACCCATATGTTACCATTTTATTGGCCAACGTTTGAAGTACTCACCAAACCATATGTTACTATTTTATTGGCCAACGTTTGAAGTACTCACCAAACCCATATGTTACCATTTTATTGGCCAACGTTTGAAGTACTCACCAAACCCATATGTTACCATTTTATTGGCCAACGTTTGAAGTACTCACCAATCCCATATGTTACCGTTTTATTGGCCAACGTTTGAAGTACTCATCAAACCCATATGTTACCATTTTATTGGCCAGCCTTTAGAGTACTCATCAACCCCATATGTTACCATTTTATTGGCCAGCGTTTGAAGTATTCATCAACCCTATATGTTACCATTTTATTGGCCAACGTTTGAAGTACTCACCAAACCTATATGTTGCCATTTTATTGGCCAGCGTTTGAAGTATTCATCAACCTCATGTGTTACCATTTTATTGGCCAGCGTTTGAAGTACTCAGCAACCCTATGTGTTACCATTTTATTGACCAACGTTAAAATAATCAACATCCCCATGTGTTATCATTTTATTGACCAACGTTTCAAGTACTCATTAACCCCATGTGGCAAAGTATTTTGGTTAACATTTAATATTATCACCAACCACATCTGGTGCTATTTTATTGACAAATATTTGACTCGAGAATGGGGAGAGTGGTTTATAGAGAAACGTTGGTTAATAAAAATAAATATTTCAAATCCTCATTCTTATTATCCTAAGCATTCACATTGAACAATTCCTGATAATAATTATTAATATTAATGGAATTAATACCACGGTGTCAATATTATCGATTTGCATATAGGATATTTTGGCGTTGTCACCGATCCGAGTCATTTATATTACAGAAAGTGTCAATAGATTGTGAATGGTTTTGGAATATTCTAAAAAGAAAAGTTAATCTTTATATTTGTAATATTTGGTAGGTGTTTGTAATTCCTTATATTTTAATTACACCACGCGACTATAGATCTAGAAGCAGGGCGACTCCGCATTAGAAAGTTCCAGAAATCCATTTAGTTACTTGCACTCACTCACTGGTGGACCTATAGGAGAATTTGGGATTCATTGAGTGGTGGTGGTGTCTTGTCCAAGATGTTCAGGGTCCTCAAAGCATATTTTCCACTGGTTCCCCGGACTGCAGGCCCCAGAGCGTCGGCTCCCTCGGACGCAGTAGCATGGAACGTCAATTATTCATTGAAGTTATTTATTATTTAAAATCTATTTTGATGAGAGTTTGGAACCCGAGTCTCCTAGTTGTGTGAAACAACTATTTAGAATGGATATAATCATATAGAAGAAAGGTTTAAGAATATTCGAGAAATATTGGTTAATTAGTGGTGAACCTTCCTAGCGATCTAACTAATCTAATCATTAATTCACTGCCCCAAATATTTTAAGTTTTTTTTCTGATAATTTAGTCTACGCTTAAATTTTTATTGTTGGCGATGCTATTTTAAAGAATCAATAGAAATATGTGCTTCAGTAATTTTATAAATTTAAGAAATATAATTTTGCTTCTAGAGAGTATAGCTTTGCCGATTAAATTACAAGACAAAAATATAAAAATCTGTTCAGACCCCTTAGTACACAATACCTATAGCACAATCGGTACGTTGGCGATAGAATTGTGGATTGACATTGTGTTTCAATTATTACAAAACATAAAATTATTGTTTACTAAAACTACCTTCCACTGTCCCCAATAGCAGAGTAGCCTCTCATCGTAGTCCCGAATAGTCAAAATTTCGTCCAACAACTCAGAATTGGCATATCTCTGTGAAGAGGACTGTGACGACTTCTTGACATTGTCTAAAATATAGAGAAATTAGGTAAAACCTTATTTGAAAGACTGCCTATAAACCAAGGATATATATAGTTCTATAATAATCCCATTGTATCAATATTAAAGGTGAAACCATCAGGTTTTCAGGGATAAGTTTCTTTTAAAATAAATCAATTGATATCTCTAACTTTCGGGCATTCACCTTGTATAAAGATATTTCTGGTCATATTTGTGAGTAATTGGAGGTTGGGTTTGTTCAGGGAGTGTTCGTTCAGGGAAGTAGTCCCTTATCAAATGTTTAATTTTGAAATGACATCTCGGTTAGAGAGAGAGATGTAAATTCTTTATTACAACGTTTCGGTGGAGACCTTTTACTCTGGCTTTCTTGAAAATGAATTAGAAATAGAAGATATAAAATAATTTTACCAAATGGAACGCAAACGGACGGATTTAGTGTATTTATAAATCGGGAAGAGGTGGGAGGAATACTTCTGTCCTATAGTTGAAGTAAAATAGCACTTAATGAAATTAGGCGCCAGCTAACTAACATAAACACGCCTGTTGACCCACATCCTCTCCAAGCTAATCAATTAGCTGATTGTCTGTGGACATAACTTGCCCACCTACTCTTGGATTTTTCATAATAATGGACATCTTCAATTTTACAATACACATTAATACAACATATGCATTTAGAATATGTTC
>CP092866.1:58235867-58409601 GCA_030710605.1 Cordylochernes scorpioides
TATGATACCTGTATCAAACTAAGAAACAGACGCAAGTATCATAAAAAAAAATGAACATTAGAATTCATCTGAGGAATTAATGTCTGTATCATACCAAAGAATAGTCATTTGTATTCGAAAAAAGAATTTTAAAATAAGATAAAGAAATGGGGGAACACCTGTATCTCCGAAACAAAGCAAAACAACAATATGTAACTTGAAGACAAAGGTCAAGAAGCTAAAACCACTGTTTCTGATCAAGATACGGACACCAGTATGCAGCCTAAGAAAAGATACCACTATTCTATTAAGGAGCAATCATCAGTATCATATCAAGAAACGGAATTCTTTGCCCCGCCAATGAACAGACACCAGTGCCGACCAAGGAACGTACCCCGGTGTCAGACCAATGAACCGACAGCAGCGCCGTACCAGAGAACGGGCACTAGCACAATGCCAATAATTGGGCACGCGTGCCTCTTTAGGTATATATATCACATTTTACAAAATACTCATTAATCAATTGGATAGCTATTTTTATTAATTTGTAAACTTTCGTTAAACCCCCTGAATTGTACTTGCTATACTTGTAACTTGTTGTGTGCTTGTTTGCTTGGATATAGTTTCCCTTCTTTTCCAAGAAATTCTCTGACTGAAATATCGGCGAATATCTACAGTGCGCTTATCAGCTTGTGTCGTCAGCATTGACCGTCTCTGCAAACTAGCGACCTCGTGTCGGTGACAAAGCCACAACACCAGCTTTGGCAAACTGAGAAGCGTCCACCTAGAGACCATGGTTTCGGGCTAATGGCGCTCGTCACCCTAGGCGGACTTTATTCCATAAAATCCACGTGGTACCTAATGTAATATTCACAATCCGCCAAAGAAGTAGCTGATGAAGTGGCTGTGCCAATTCAATGGCTAAAATATAGATGGAAATCTTGCCGGGAGGAAATTGATCAATAAAATAATACGGCGTCTCTTCCGTCAAGATAATCGTTAAAAGCCAATTTACTAGCTAGACACTTCTTTGGAGTGTTGTGAATATTCCTTTAGATCCCGTGTGGATCTCATGGAATAAAGTCCGCCCTAGGCTGACGAGGGCCATTAGCACGAATCAATGGTCTCTAGGTGGACGCTTCTCAGTTTGTCATAGCTGGTGTTGTGTAACCGACCCGAGGCCGCTAGGTTGCGGCGACGGTCAATAGATGGCGCCCAGTTTTGAAGTTTATTTTGACGGGAGAAGCGTTCTTTGATTTTATTGATCAATTTCCTCCCATAAATATTTCCATCTATCTATATATATATATTAACTTATTTTAGAACACATTACTAGCTAGATTGATTTTTCTCATTCAGAATGCTCTATCTCTAATATATGAAATCAGCTTTTATATATTCAAATAAGAGAAACTTCGTTCAGTTATCTTCATTGAACATTCAAAATTCAAAGTCACTTTTCTTTCAATTTTTTTGCCTATTTATAAATAATGATTCGGCTTATTTTCTCTATAAATTTTTGAAGTTTCCTTAAGTTCAAAACTATTAATATTTTGTATTTAAAATATTTGATTTCATTAAAACATGATTTCACAATATACGAGACTTATAATGCAATATTTAATTATTTTTAATCCTTAATAATTCATTTGTAAAAACGTTTTTTAAAATATTATTAATAGAAAGATTACTAGATTGCGCACATTCTGATTTCAACAGAAAATATTCCCTATGAATTTATTTTTAAAATTCCTTAAATTCAATTTTAAGGATTGCGCAATTAAATCTCGATAGATCGTTGTTTTTTATATACAGTATAACCTCCCTGTAAAGGACACCTAATTGCAGAGCCAAAGTGTCCTTTAGGGAGAGGTGTCCTCTTACCGGAGAGTTGCTAAATTGTAAAAATGGAAATTTTGAAAGTGAAAACTGTCCTTTGTAGAGAGGTGTCCGCTAGCGGGGTGTCCGCTAAAGGGAGGTTCTACTGTATTTACTTTTTAATAAGTTAAACATATGAAAATATTTCTTTAAATTTTCGTATATTCGAACTTGGCATTGAATATTCAAGAAAATTTACTAAAAACGATATCAGCTAAGTGGAAATTACTACTTTTCAAATTCAACATATTTTTCTACATAAGCGGCATCAATCACTTAGAGTTTGGATTTCATTTAGTATAGGTAAGGAACTTACATTTATCTTCTTATTTCGGTTCTTAATTTTTCGAGTGTATTACATTTTATGTCCATCAATGATAATATCATTTCATTTTGATATTTGAGAATTGAAACTTCCTCTTGATGAAGATCTTGAACAAAAGAATCCATTAGCCGAAGTTGGAATCCAGCGATCTATCTCGAGACAAGAATTCTCCACTTTTGTCGTAAATTTCTCTCCAGCAGAATATTGATGATGCCAATTCCAAAAAAACGTTGAAGAAAAGTTTTGAAAAGGTTCTTTCTGAAGTCCATAGTATCAGGATCATCGTCGTTGTACAGGATTCTTCATGAAGCCATCGTATCTTCTGTAAAATGTGATCAAGAGTTCCCCAAGTCGAATCACAAATTCCTATTTGACTGCTCTCAGCATCGGCAACAATTCCTAACCAATCTACCTTTCTAACAATTAAAAGTAATCCCTCACATAGAGATAATTGTTATCCGTGTCGCCCACATTCAACCTTTAACTCGAATGCTAATATAATAGAATAAACAGAAATTTCTCTTTCAAAAATATAATTAATGCAAATATAAATGGAGATGAAAAAGACAAAATATGGAATACCAACAAGAAACCCATAATAAAATAAAATAAATCGCAGAGACAAATATAAGGCATCAAAAGGATCCGGTTATCGTTGGTGATATTTGAATACAAACATTGTACTTATGTTGATGTGCAGTAATTTCCTGTTTACCGAATTTAAAACAGAGTTAAGTCCTTAGCCCCAAAACCAATTATAGTATGAAACCTAATCGGAAATATATTTTATAGCATTTAAGACTAAATAAGATTTGAAACAAGAGTTCTACGTTATAGATAAATACAAATCAACTTACAAATCCGACGTTTCGACGACCCACTGATGTCCTCTCCAAGGTGGATTGCTTAATATACGAAATTGAACTAAAACCAGGATTTTCTGTCCCAAATTTATATATTAGATGGTGGTGCCTTGTCCATGGATAGTCAGTTTTTGATTTTGTTGCTCCATGGAAAAGGGGGTGCCATTGCCCCGTTAGTCAGCCACATTTCAGAGTTCTCTGTAGGCCTTCACGGTTACCGTAGCGGCTCGGGGCTTACGACACCGTACTTCGCCCTACAGGGCAGTCCCTTACTTGTGATGCTTCTCCCGCCCGCCACGTAGAGGAGGACTTCTGGAAAGGTATACATTAGATTAATCGTACATAAGGCTGAAATTTTTTATTCCTGAATTGCGTAACTTTGTAGTATTTTCTGTGAAATATTTATTTAATAATAATGTGAATTTGAAGGTGTGGGTTAGACTATGAAGCAGCGTAGGAAAAAGGCGACGCAAACTCGGCTGCAACTGAAAACTCTTTCTGCATGAATCCATTTGTATAATTTGCATTATTTGTTACAAATTTGTATAATATCGAGATGAGAAGACAAACAATTCAAAACACTATTTTGCATAATTTTTTCTGCCATAATGTATTTCCGTATTTTGGTGGTGATATAAAAATCCGAATTTTTAAAGAAAAATCTTTATCTGATATCGTGAAATTATTTTTCTCCAACTCTCTTCGATCCTTTCTATATATTCGAGTGCAAGTAAGGAATTAATATCTCAATTATATCATTATTTATGCATTTTTGTTCATCACCTCACAGAAACCGAACTTACTGTTGTTACGAATATTTAGTAGTCAATAGAAATATTGAGTTGATAATGTAAAGGTTTGGTTGATATTGGAGAGTTGAGTTGTTAAAATGAGTATTTTTTGTTAGCCAATGGAAATAGTATAAATGTTGGGTTGATGAGAATGATCCCGACGTAAGAAAAGTGGAATAGTTTATTAAACATTTCTGTAGATAAAACCAGGTGTGCGAAGGCCTACTCGCAGGCCAGCTTGCTGTCGAAGCTGGAGAGAGTGATGGAGAAGGCTTGCAGTGCGCAGAGCGGATAGCTGTAGTCCATGGTGAAGACATCGTCGGCCACCCGGCCGAACTGCATTACGATGTATTCCACTGCGCAGCACAGGTCTGGATCACATATGCACAAATAGACAGAGGAGAACTTGGCCCTAGGTGTTACTGGCTAAACCGCTTGGAGGGTTCACCATTGATGATCTAGACCCGCCCATTAATTTACAAGGTTGTCTCAAAAGTTCGTAAACACTTGCAAAAAAAAATTAAATACCAATATTATTCGCCGATATGTATAATGTCTTTGTATTATGTATAAAGTAATTGTATTATGTATTAATATTATTCGCCAAGTAATAAGAAAAACGTTTTAAGAAAAACACGAACTTTTGGGACAACCTTATATAATTGCAGAGGGGGCAGTAGAATTTTTTTATATACAAAAATAATCCACGCGTCAAAAATAGTTCAAAATTCGTAAAACAGATGGCGCGCTAATGAATGACATATTAGGAATTGAAGAGCAATGAAAACGAACGCAAGCTGAATACCTGCCAAGCGATTGGTAGAGTGTAAATGGTGCCATAAACCAGTCACAAGCCAAATCCATCAGAGTTATAGACCAATGGTCGTGTATATTTCCCTTCTTGGTTAACGACAGGTTGATGATTGACGCATCAATAGATGTCAAGAGGAATTGACAGAGGGTCGCCTATAAATATCTATAAGAAGTGATTTCATATCGCTTTTTATTCTCAGTTTAAAGCGTTATCGATTTAACTTAGTTTGTTCTTATTTTGACAAATTGCTGCAGGTAGGTGTGTTTATATTATGATCTATATACTTGCCTATGGCAATTAGTATTTGAGATAGCACTCGGATAAGAACATTTTATAGACTAATTTACGATCGGTTATTAAATTTATTCATATTCTTGAAGGGCGTATTCTGACTGTCAGGTGGTGCCCCCAGGATAGCCAACCAACGACAGCAGCTCCCATCATGGAGACTTATGGACTAATTTCATCTATGAATATAGTCTCCATGACCTTATATAATTATACAATGGATAATAAAAAAAATCATATTCATAATTCCGCCAGCGAATGCAAGTAGCCAAAAAGGTTTAAAATTGTGCAAGAATAAGTCGAACTTAATCATCTGGTTACTTACCGGTGAATATCTCTTTATATATAAAAGGTCAACATATATTTATTTGTTTCTTATAGGTTTCCTCATTCCCAATGACCAATCTGGCTGTAAATTTAGTAGAATATTCAATTAAGTCTTGGGGAGTTTTTGTCACATTTTAAAGCAAAAAAAAGATCAAATTAAACAAGATTGTCTTCCAATATAGAAAACCCATTCTTCAAACCATTAAATCGAGAACATTCAAAAGTGTATCGATTTAGTTCAGATATGTAAAAAGGAGTATTATTCATATCTCAAGTAATAAGTATGACAAACCTAAAATTTAAATAGATGCCTTACCATCATCGTCGTGGACAATCTGAAAGTTCTTGACAGATGCCTGGGTGACACGTCCGTGGAAATTGAGCACGTACGATTGGGTCTCTGTCAACACACAGACACATGGTAGAAACATCGGGAAGTACAGTTTGAGTGTATAGGGAGTAATATTACCCCATCATTGATTGATACATAACTTCGAAACGTTGACAACAGAAAAATAGAAATTTCTAACAACCTTAATATCTAGGTCATCTTATTGATGACCTACTTGATTTCTTAGCTTATAATTAAACAAAAAATATATATACATTTATAAAGTGAAAACAAGTATTTATGCACAAACACTTGAAAATGAAAATCAGGCTGAAATTATCAGATGTATTACATAGAATATTACAAGAATCTGAAACATGGACCTATTGGCTAAGAGAACTCTAAGAAAAATAGAAGCATTCGAGATAAAGGGCTTGTATAAGAATACTAGAAATATCATAAATAGATAAATTTGTCACAACTTAGTTTTTATAACGAGATAAAACACAAAATATAAGGATATTATTAAACTAAATTTTGAAAGAAAATGTCATTATTCTGGTCATATAAAAGACATCAAATAACAGATATTTAATCGCGTTGGAAATTGCAGAAAAATATTTTAAATACTTAACTACTCCGCAAAAGAATTATTTTCTAAGTTACTATAATCAGCAAGCTTTCGAGTTTAAGAACTCTTCTACAGGCATTTTTTTACCAAATATATACAAACACTTAGAATAAATATTTTGTTGGAAAAAATATGTATTCGTAGAAGAGAGAGAAGGCTGATAATTACAAAAAAATCCTTTATTACTTATAAACAATAAGGACAAGAGATAAAATTATATACACTCTAGCAGCTCTCGCCTATCAGCGGCCTGTCCTATCCAATATTCGCTAGCCAACATAACAACCTAGCAAAGCTGCGATATATAGGCAGAGATGTAAAATTGCATAGAAAACATTACAACAATATACAAATTATAGCAGATCATTTCATCGCTGAAATATCCTCGAATTGTCACTTTCAACATATTTGTAAAAGCCCTCCAAATTATCAGTGAACATTTGAAGTGAATTTCATAAAAGAAATATTCAAAGCGGGTCTGATGGGCTCGAATACAGTCGTGGGCTGTGTACAAATATTTATTATAAATGTATGTAATAAGGTGAAGTTCTGGTAGCTCTTGTAGAATCCTGTCGACTAGAAATGTGATGTGGTGAGGTATCCTGTCGACTATCTTTGTGATGATGAAGTGTTGACTCTCGCTATACTGTGTTGACCGAGAGGAACAGTCAGGATGTGGAGTTTTCCAGTACCTCTCTGCACCTTGTAAGACCTTTAAAACTTCTCACAGAGTACAGGCAGTCGTGGTCGAGGCAGAGTGGAAAGCTTGGGAATATCCACACAAAAAACGAAGACACAGTTGCACTAAGAAAGTTCTGTGAACAGATAAAAGATAAGCTAGGAGCGAAAGATGGGGAGATAGAAGTTTCTTACTGGTCTACATGATGGATGAGATGGACCTGAGGTACAACCGACGTGGGCTCGCGCAGATGCTGAACTAACTGTATTTTTAGCTAGGACGGGGCTTTATGTACCTTTTCTGAGAAAGGGGGTTTTGCATGTCACCAGATGTAAGAGGGGGTCGTCTGGTCATTCTACTGGCGCCGTCCTGACAACTTCCAATCTATCTTTAGATGTTGCTTTGTGTCTTCCATCTATCTCGAATTTAGACGTGTTTGACTTCTATCTCTCTAGCTCAACTCTTAATCTATTACAGAGTTTTATTTATTATCCTCAGTTTGTACAAATTACATTACATATGATGATGTAATGACACATGTCAATCATGCATATAACCATTTACAGATGTGTTTCTACTTTACAAAATTAAAATCTTGTTATAAGTTATATACAATATGGGGTTGTTGGTTTAAATTACCATATGTATATATTTGGATGAAATGCTGGTAGAAAATTTCTTAAACTCGAAAGCTTTCCAATTATAACAAATTAGAAAAGAACCCTTTAGCGAAGTAGTTGATTAAGTATTTAAAATATACCAGACATTGCAAGAGAAAATAAAAGATAAAAAAAAGACCCAGTAGGCGGAGAGCTATATTGTTGGAAACATCAAGGATTTTATGAACTCTGTCGATTAATACATGTAAATTTGTAAATATTTATTTCTAAGTTTCAATTTGTTGTCGTTTTTTGTTGTTTGTTTCCTCTGTAATATGCGAAAATACTACAATATCGCCGCCTGGTTGATTAATAAATAAATAAAAAAAAGGAATATATGAACTCACCAGAATTTTTTTAAAGTTAACTTGGAATAAACAAAGAAAAAGGTCACACATGCCTCGTTGGCATCATTGAATAAAGAAGAAAGGTGACCTATAGAGCACTTGGCGCTCTCGAATGTTTACCCTTCTAAATACTGACAGGAGCTGACATTGATTAACTTCGGTTTTCGGTCAGTGAGAGATGATTTTAAAGATGGCCAGGAACTCTTAAGAGACGTCAAATATAGATATATATTGTTCTATCATTGCCTCTGTGATAGTTTGAATTTATCTAGGAGTTAAGGGCCAAGAACTCCCGGGAGACGTCGAGTGTATATACCAGTGACCAATCAACCATATTTATTAGTACTAAGGTGTCAATATGGGGCGAGGTACCAACCTTCATTCCAAACTGGAGTTTTGTTGTGCAATTCCAGGATGTTTTCGAGGTTCTTGGACTTCCAGCGTTCCACCAGAGCGTCGTGTTCCTGAGCACAAACAATGGCTGACAACCAACTCTCAATTCCAATTTCACTCAATATTATAGACTATTCTATATCCAATAGAGTCGTCTATCCCCGTCTTCTTCATTATACAAATTTATATCATTATACATGTACCTGTATAAATGCTTCAAATTATAAAATACAACTTTCATTATGAGACTTTACACTATTTCAATCATATAAACTTTTTTGGTAAAATTGACCGCGTATTTAAATATATAAAATATAAAATATGCGTTAGTTAGACTAATGTATATAGAAAGTAGATGGCAAAGTAGACATTAAAAATTCAGATGATTCACAGCAAGACGATACACCATATTTTATCGGGTCGCTCCTTAAATAAATGCATATATTAGTTAATAACTAAATGGAATCCTCTCTTTCCTTTTCCCAGTAAGAGACGCCTACGGAAGCCAACAGTACATAGACAGATAAATCACATAGGCTATTCTGGATGTGCTGGTCATCAATACCGACAGCAACATAGAAACCACAGTATACTACAAACCAGAATTTAACCCCACGTATATTCATTATGGTTCTCATGCACCTGCATCTCATAAGATCACAACTATCAAAACATTAACAAAAAGGATCTTCACTCATTGTTCTCTAGAAATCTTTAGGACGGTCGAGAGAAATAACATTTATCGTAACCTTTCGTCTTTCGGTTATCCCATAGATTTTATCCGGCGCCATTCGTACCAACAACGTACATATACAATCCCAACCGTTTACAAATCGACTTGCGTTCTCCCGTATTCCGAAACCAACGTCGATATTGCCCGTTTCTTGAGAAAATACGGTGTTCACACGCATTTTAGTAATTCACCTTCCGTCGAACTCAAACTCCGGCATCCCATCACAAAAAGTTCTAAAAAGCAGGACCCACTATCCGCCTCTAACGCAGTGTACAAAATTAAATGCTCAAATTGCGAACTACATTATGTTGGTGAAACCGGCAGAACCATAGAAATCAGGACTAAAGAACACAATAGAAACATCATGAACAAAGACAGCCGTTCCCAGATTTATCAGCACATGGCAGAAACACAGCATTCATTTGATTTCACAGACACCCAATGTATTTACAGTAACATAAGCGGAAAATATCAACGACTGGTCCTGGAGGCTTTGGTTTCCAATAAAATTCCAAGCCTCAATAGAAAAATAGAACTACCCCCGCAGTACATAACTTTTTGTAATAGCATGGACCCCGCATAGGGAAGTTTAACCTCAAGTGTTTTCCCGAATTATGTATATATTTTATTTGTTTCAAACTTATTTTAAACTGAATTTCTCGCTCGCTCTCTGGGTGTGTTGATGCGTGCTTGTTCGTGGCAATTCCGCTTTAATTTTAATTTTCAAATCTTACTTAGGTGGATGTATTTACCTCTCCACATATATATATATTTTTTTGGATTACCTGATGAAAAGCATTTTGCTTGAAAGCTTGTAATTTTAATAAAAAGAAACTCACCACGCTATATTTTCATTTTCTCTTTTAACATAGGCTATAGTTATTAACTAATATATGCATTTATTTAAGGCGCCAATTTATAATTGTAACAAATAGTATTTGAATAAAAACATTCAATCGGGTAAAACGGGCGTTGCCCGGGTCATTCGGCTAGTATTTTATATTTTCAAGCATAGTATGTCAATAGAAGTGACCTGAGGATCCTCTAGTGTGAGACGTAAAACCATGTTTTCTTTCTTAAATCTATCAAATTCATTAATTTATTTTGTTAAAAATCATTGCTGATTGAATTTTAGGATACTATATCACTAATGTATTTTACTCGTGAAACTAGCAACGCTATATTTTCGGTTTGTAGAAAACATTGTTAAAGAAACAAATTTATGGATACAATTTGAGGAAGTTATACATTTTAGTATGAATATCGGAATTCAGACAATACTTCCAAAATATATTTAATACAACAGTGACCTTTAATGAAGACCCACCAGATACACAAGTGTGAACAAAATGCCTCTGTCTCCTTAAAAAAAAAAAACAGTTTTGTTAAGTTTTGTCTATGAGTGTATTCTACATTTATTTACCTGAACATAATTCTATATATATAACAAAGAAAATATTCAACATGGAAAGATACACAGAAAGTTACTTATATATATATATATAATAATAAATAGTTATTTAATTTTATAGTCCATTTTTGTATTAAGATTATCTTCACTATTATGATCATTTAAATTCAAATTATAAAATTTGTAAAATGTTATTAATTTGTAGATAGAGAGAGAAAAAAAAAATCCTTTACTTCTACTACATCCTCAAGTTAATTATATATTTATAATTAATAACAATAAAAATTAACAAAGTAACGTCTATTACATCGGCTTTTACACGTCATTCAGACATACTCTAATCCTATATATAGAATAATCGAAGAGAGAATATATATAATAGTTAGAAAAAAGAGAGAAAGACAGAACCATGCACTTTTAATCAAACTAATAATAAGGAAAAAAAAAAAGAGTTTTATAAAGAAGGTAGATAAGATTGTTAGTATATATATATATATTTTTTTTATGATTTTATATTTTATCCTTTTTTTTTTTTAAGATTTTTAAAGGCTTTTTTATTTTATAATATGATTATAAATAGTTGTATTTAGTAATATATCTATAGTATGAATTAACATTTGTTATAAGTTTGGATATTATGTTTTGAAACCCTAATGGTAGACCAGACATACACAAAAGACTTTAAATTGAAATGAATTGGAAAAAGAGATCTGCTGGAACGGGGATCTTCAGATAAAAATTCCAGCGACATTTCACCCCTTCGCTGGAATTTTTATCTGAAGATCCCCGTTCCAGCAGATCTCTTTTTCCAATTCATTTCAATTTAAAGTCTTTTGTGTATGTCTGGTCTACCATTAGGGTTTCAAAACATAATATCCAAACTTATAACAAATGTTAATTCATACTATAGATATATTACTAAATACAACTATTTATAATCATATTATAAAATAAAAAAACCTTTAAAAATCTTTAAAAAAAAAAAGGATAAAATATAAAATCATAAAAAAAATATATATATATATATACTAACAATCTTATCTACCTTCTTTATAAAACTCTTTTTTTTTTTTTTCCTTATTATTAGTTTGATTAAAAGTGCATGGTTCTGTCTTTCTCTCTTTTTTCTAACTATTATATATATTCTCTCTTCGATTATTCTATATATAGGATTAGAGTATGTCTGAATGACGTGTAAAAGCCGATGTAATAGACGTTACTTTGTTAATTTTTATTGTTATTAATTATAAATATATAATTAACTTGAGGATGTAGTAGAAGTAAAGGATTTTTTTTTTTCTCTCTCTATCTACAAATTAATAACATTTTACAAATTTTATAATTTGAATTTAAATGATCATAATAGTGAAGATAATCTTAATACAAAAATGGACTATAAAATTAAATAACTATTTATTATTATAATTAATTTAGATTTAGCTTGCTAATCTAATCAAATCTAACTGATATAAGTTATCATTATTATCAGTTTGCTCCTTAAGTTTTAAAATTAGAATCACTGTTATAATTTTGTTATATAGTTTCTACACTATATATATATATATATATATATATATATATATATATATATATATATATATATATATATATATATATATAAAGTAACTTTCTGTGTATCTTTCCATGTTGAATATTTTCTTTGTTATATTTGTATGTACATTTAGCGCAAGTGTCCCTAGGGGGACATAGCGTTTTGAATTGAAATAAATAAATAAATGCTTTATTTCTAAGAAATTTGACGACAATCACTACAATTATAGAATAAATTATAATGAACATAATTTTATTTATGAAACTATACAATTTATATAAATATATCTTATTACATCTAACCTCTATTCCAAATTCAAAGAACCTTAATTATATAATGTTCAAACCAACATTGAATGGTTTCCCAATAAACATAATTTCCACGAGACTCTATTATACTAAAATGTTCAATTCTTGGAAGTGCCATTATCGCAGCTATTACCATGGTCACAGTCAAACAATACTCGTCTGTTTGTCTAATCAACTGGACTGCTGCTTCACACAATGTTCCTTTGACATCCTGGCAAACATTTGCCTCTGCACATAATGTTAACAGATAGACTCTCTGGAATTGGTTTATTATATGGTTAAGGATAAGTTATAACTATTATTATAAGAGCTTTACTTGAAAGTTAATTGCATATATCAAAAGCATTCGCAACGTTCAACACCGCAGCTGAATCTGGTCATCAATTTGTTTTTAACAGCCCTTATAACAATCGTTATATATTTTTGAATAAATATAGCCCTTAGAAAAATCTAGAAATATATTTTATTTTTCAAGGGCAATATTGTTTTATATATACTCATGGACAAAACTTGAGAAATTTGTACCTTTTAGCATGTATATCGGGATTCAGACAATTACACTGAAAGATATTTGATACACAGTGACCTTTATTGAAGACATGCGAGATAACTAAGTATGATCAAAATTGCCTTTGTGTCCTTTTAAAAAAGCAGACATCCGGCAAAATTAGATACTTTAACTTGCTAAAGATTTGTCCATGTGTGTGAGTGTATTCCACTAATTCATAATAAATACAAAATCGTGGAATAATATCTTTATTAAGCTATACAACCAGTTTAACCGCATAAGTTTCTTTTTATTTATGAAAAATCATTTTTAATTTCAAAGAGAAATAATTTAATATTCCTAACTTTTTGGATGACGTATGAAAAGGTTGAATATATGAAGAGTGATGGTCTATATATGAATTTTTCACCCTCCATACGTCATCCATTCATATATAGACCATCACTCTTCATATATTCAACCTTTTCATACGTCATCCAAAAAGTTAGAAATATTAAATTATTTCTCTTTGAAATTAAAAATGATTTTTCATAAATAAAAAGAAACTTATGCGGTTAAACTGGTTGTATAGCTTTATAATTATACGCCGCAGTCATTTATAAATATCTTTATTGCCTAAACATTAGAAATCTCTAAAAATTGATATCGAAACATAAAAAGATAGAGAGGGAAATTGTTGCTAAAGATTCTTTATGAAAATAAAGAATTAGCATGGCTTCGAGCCTAAAGCTCTTAAATGGGCTTATTAGTAAAAAAGGACAATGTAGAGATAAGCTGTGATTATACACTCATTAACAACACAAGGAAGTTGCACCTTTTAGCATGTATATCGGGATTCAGACAATAATTCTGAAAGATATTTGCCACACAGTAACCTTTATTGAAGAAACACGAGATAACCAAGTGTGAACAAAATTGCCTCTGTCTTCCTCTTTAATAAACAGGCTACCGGCGACATCAAATATTTTACTTCCTTAAGTTTACCCCATGAGAGTATTTAAATATATTTATTTTAAAATAAAAAGCTCTTCTTGGATCAATATTATTTATTCCAAACATCCAATAGTTCGACGAGGCAGTTCGTCCATTCTATTCAGGGATTCACCTCTTGTAAGCTCATCATCCACGTGATGCAAGATTAAACATTCACTAGAGTCGAATCCTTGAAGAAGAGATAGGCGAACTGCCTTGTCGAAACATTGGACATTCGGAATAAATGATGCTGTGTTCCAAAATGAGCTTTTAAGTTGTATAACATATTTCACATATTGCTCAATTTTATCAACATATTCATATATTTTAAACACACACAAATAAGGCATTTCATGACCGCTCAAATTGAGCATTTTGATAGTAGAGAGTTATCTAGTTAAAAAAAAAAAAAACAACTAAACGTTTATTCAACTTGTTTCATGATATTTGGACAACCCATTTTCTTGATAAATCAAGAAAAGCCCTTGTCAGCTTGGTGCAAGCTGTACCTCATTGATTTATCAAGAAAAGTTGTCCAAATATCATGGAATATGTTAAATCAACGTTTAGTTGATTTTTGTTCCACTAGATGGCGCTTTTCCATCTAAAAATGCTCATGTGAGCAGTTAGGAAATGCCTTTTTAGTTTTTAATATCGACACATGGTCTTTTTTTTCTTTTTTTTTTCACATATAAATATTTTAAAAGAAATGCACATAACTAGCTCCTACACATTTAATTTTAAGCACGTGGAAAACTCTAGGCACGAAAGCGCTTTAATCCCTCGTTTTGCTGAATAAACTATTTAATAATAATTTTTCTTGCTCTTTGTTTCAATATTTATTATATTGAATTGTGTTGTGTGTTTATATTTAGCGTCGTGTTAAGTATAACAATTATGCTTTACTCAGGTTAGAATTAAAAGAACTTCAAACTGGTGATGGAGCAATCAATCCAATCGTTATCACAACCTTTTGAATAGCCTTTATTTGCATATTACATTGCAAATGAATATTGTATGTTTAAAAAAGCATATCCTGACCATTCTTCACACGAGCATTTAAGAGTCAGAGCGCGATATAATGAGTGACTCCTTGTCTGATTTCGTTTATATGGTCAAATTGTGTAAAAACGTATGCGGGACATACACAATTATATAGATTTTTTGTGTGCCTATTATATTACATATTATTTATATGAAATTGAAACTATTTCAGACGCTTATGATTCTTTTTAAAATTAAACAATTTTCTATTGCACTTACTGTAATGATAAATTAATGGGAAGGCCTGGCTCATCAGTGGTGAACCCTCCCAACGGTTTCGCCAGTTCAATCTACAATACCGCTGTAATATTGCGTGTTGCTGTTTTCCTTTATACGGATATTGAAGCTGATCTCTTGTGGAATTGCTATTGTAAATGAACTATAGATATAAGCTTTGAAGACAGTAGAATACATATAATGATGAATACATAATTATATTGTCACGTTTGTGAATTTTAAAATTAATTATTTCATTATAGCATTGTGGTTTTTGTTTATTATCGTTTGTTTAAAAGAAATACATTGCATGTGATGATGATAACAAAATGACCTTTTAATTTAATATACAAAAATCAGTGAAAAATATATAATTTAAAAAACAAATAAAATAAATAATTAATTATAAAATTCACAAACGTGACAATATTGTAAAAGGGTGAATAGTTAATTACTTGGGAGAATAAAAGGACACTAAGTATGTGTGTGTGATACTCACCCCGTGGGGTTTGATCTCTGCCCTGCGATTGTCCGCGGTCATGGCGGGGAGCAGTACGGTCATCTTCCGTGGTCCCTTGAAGCCCAGCACATTGGTCTCCTGGAATGACACCAGGATAGATTAGATCTTAACGTCTATGCTTGCTTCTGTTCCTGTGAAGATGGATTTCTTCAACGCTCTTTCCTTTTAAATATAATAAAATATTCTTATTTTTTGTATATTGCCGTACAAAGAGAGAGAGAGAGAATATGTTAAAATTTTAAAATACTGTAAAAAAAAATTGACAAAGTGGTTAAAGAAATTTCACGGTTTTACATAAAAACAGCTGTCCCTCGGGTCGTGGAACTCTCCAAGTTTTCAGAAAGAATCATGAGAGCCATCATATGTAAGGTTTATAATCTTGTAGCGTCCACTTATTGATACTATTAGCTATGAGAAAGACATGGTTATGATACTCAATAGGTAATTCTGTTCTCGTTAATTGCACATTTTCACATTTTGGGATTTCGTCATATAGCTTTGATGGTTGGTTGATAGTTATGATTGATGAGTTTAAATTAAATTTATCTTGTTATATAATAATATAGGATGAATATTTCTACAATTAGTGAACTGCAGGTGAAAAATATTTGTGAAGGTTTGGCTTATCTCTATCTGTCTCCTGCCCCACACAATATACACAATAATGAACCTTCCCAGAAATTTTCCCACTATAGTTTTCTAGGTCACATCTATTGCATCGTTGTGAATTGGAATGTTTGTTCTTGATGTTTTAGCGAAATTATCAAAAGAGGTTTCTGTAATTTGTCCACTAATTATAGAAAATTTGTCCTATTATAATTAAAACGAAATAGCACTGAAAATTACAGAACAATACGCCATATACAGAGTGTGCTGTGTATTGTTTGCCTTTATTATCATTTAGTAATTTAGCTTTGCTGAATATATCACAAGATTCTGCCAAATATATTGTAGCGTCAGTGCGCCGCAGGAGATATTCGAGGAAGTAAACTGCCTTGAACAACAGGTTTCTTGACACCAAGATCCATATCAGATAAAATATATGAATAGGAAATAATGTAATTCTCACACAATTCTTATCATTTTTATCAACTATAAAGTCAAGTTTACTGCCCTTCTCTCTTACTACAATATTAAAAGTATTGAAAAGGCCTGGCTTTTTTTATCTTTAGAGAAAAATCTTTCCAGATGTTCTGGAAGATTTTATTAGATGGCAGATTTACCACTAGACTAATTCTCTATACTTCTTTTTTGCTTATATAGTTTAGAGGAATTCATGGTTAAAGTATTTAAGCTAATGTTATTGACACAAGCTCTGGGATGGTTAGAGTATTCACAAATTTTACATTGAGCATGACTCTTCTACAAATAATACACAACTAAGCCTGCAACAAAATTCCTTCCTAGATAGGGAATTACTTGACCGAAAACACAATTCATCTCTTTCATTTTGAAAGGGAGATTATTGGATAATCGGCTGCCTAGACTAGTCAATACGTCTTTAGCTGTAACAAGAGGTATTCTTGGATGGGGTTACTCAGAGTGAAGTCAATTTGCCTTTTAACAGTTCATAAGAGGCATTCTTTGATGATGAGTAACTTAGACCGAAGTCGGTTCGCAGTCTACAACAGGCTTGACTATCTGATAACGGGCTATATAGATTTAAATCAATCTACAATAGGATAAACTATCAGATAACAGGCTATCTAAATTTAAACCGATCTACAATCTATTAGATAACGAGCTACCTAGATTTACAACAATCTACAACAGGGTTCACTATCAGATTACGGGCTACATAGATTTAAATCAATCTACAACAGGGTTCACTATCAGATGACGGGCTACATAGATTTAAATCAATCTACAACAGGGTTCACTATCAGATGACGGGCTACATAGATTTAAATCAAACTACAACGGGGTTCGCTATCAGATAACGGGCTACATAGATTTAAATCAAACTACAACGGGGTTCGCTATCAGATAACGAGCTACATAGATTTAAATCAATCTACAACGGAGTTCGCTATCAGATAACGGGCTACATAGATTTAAATCAATCTACAACGGAGTTCACTATCAGATAACGGGCTACATAGATTTAAATCAATCTACAACGGAGTTCGCTATCAGATAACGGGCTACATAGATTTAAATCAATCTACAACGGAGTTCGCTATCAGATAACGGGCTACATAGATTTAAATCAAACTACAACGGGGTTCGCTATCAGATAACGGGCTACATAGATTTAAATCAAACTACAACGGGGTTCGCTATCAGATAACGGGCTACATAGATTTAAAT
Organism: Cordylochernes scorpioides; assembly: GCA_030710605.1. Lineage (NCBI taxonomy): Eukaryota > Metazoa > Arthropoda > Arachnida > Pseudoscorpiones > Chernetidae > Cordylochernes > Cordylochernes scorpioides. The sequence goes on from CP092866.1 coordinate 58,253,747, forward strand.
CAAACTACAACGGGGTTCGCTATCAGATAACGGGCTACATAGATTTAAATCAATCTACAACGGAGTTCGCTATCAGATAACGGGCTACATAGATTTAAATCAATCTACAACGGAGTTCGCTATCAGATAACGGGATACATAGATTTAAATCAATCTACAACGGAGATCGCTATCAGATAACGGGCTACATAGATTTAAATCAATCTACAACGGAGTTCGCTATCAGATAACGGAATACATAGGTTTAAATCAATCTACAACGGAGTTCGCTATCAGATAACGGGCTACCTAGATTTACAACAATCTACAACGGAGTTCGCTATCAGATAACGGGCTACATAGATTTAAATCAATCTACAACGGAGTTCGCTATCAGATAACGGGCTACCTAGATTTACAACAATCTACAACGGAGTTCGCTATCAGATAACGGGCTACATAGATTTAAATCAATCTACAACGGAGTTCGCTATCAGATAACGGGCTACCTAGATTTACAACAATCTACAACGGAGTTCGCTATCAGATAACGGGCTACATAGATTTAATTCAATCTACAACGGAGTTCGCTATCAGATAACGGGCTACCTAGATTTACAACAATCTACAACGGAGTTCGCTATCAGATAACGGGCTACCTAGATTTACAACAATCTACAACGGAGTTCGCTATCAGATAACGGGCTACCTACATTTAAATTAATTCACAACGGAGTTCACTATAAGATAATAGGCTACCTAGACTTGAATCAATCTACAACGGGGTTGCCTATTAGATAACGGGCTACCTAGATTCAAATCTGTTCACAACCCCAAGTCTCTCCTATTAGATAAAGGGCTACCTATACTTGTATCAAGCCACAACAGCGTTCCTTAATATACAATGGGCTACTTAGACCTGTTCACAACACCAAGTTCCCTATTAGATAACGTTGAACCTAGACTTGAAGTTTTAACCAACCACTCACATAGATGATAGCTGCAATCTCACACCGGGTGTTGCCCTGGTCGGACAGGATTCCGAACTTCTTTGGATTCTCCCCGCCATCGTATACAGTGAAGACGGTGCCCAGGAGGTTGGACCTGCGCTCCAGAACACGTCACGGACCTGTGGATCTGCCAGGATCCGCGTCCTACCTCAGCTTGCCCACGAAAGAGTCCCCGCCCCGCGATAAGTCTGTGGGATCCGTGGAGATGAGGTAGTTGGAGGTGGCGCTCTTCTTCCGCTTACGTGCAGCCAGCAGGAACACCTGCTCCAGCATAGGCTCTGTTAGCCGGATTTCGTCAACAGTACAAAACAATAATCCCAGGGTAATAATCCCACGACATATGAATAGATACCGAAATTATAATGTAAGAATGTTAGAAAGCCAATAATTGCTCTCTGGACAAAACTTAAGGGCGTTTCATAATTTGATTTCGCCTATTGTATATTTTTTTATTATAACGAAGACAGAGTTAATTTTTTTCACACCTAATTATCTCATTTGTCTTCCATAAACGTCACTGGATATCAAATATCTTTCAGAGTTATTGTCTGAATCCCGATATACATGCTAGAAGGTACAACTTCCTTAAGTTTTGTCCATGAGTGTCCAAAATTCTTCAACAAATACATTCCTATAAAACTCAGAAAGTACGATATAGCAGCTGCGGTCATTCAGGAAGACAGACCTTCTTGTTCCCTCCCCGCTCCAGATGCAGGAAGTAGGTAGGGTACAGTCCCCTGTCCACCCCCTTCTTGTCTCTGGTCACCCGGCAGCGCACGGTGAGCCCGCGGGGGCAGGGGGCAGCCACGAAGGCTGTCATGTTGTCCAACAGGACTTCAAGGACCCCCAAGTCTTGGGGGGCTGATGGGGGCAGTCCGCTGTCCCCTCCATTACCCGGGGACTCCCTTACTGGACTCTGAACCCACAGTGTTTTATTATCATTGCATTGATTTGTTTAATTTTTTTAAAATAATCTATATAACGGGAAAGATATTAATAATACCATTCTTTATTTTGAAAAATTGACAAACTTTCAAATGACCGGTTCGACCCTCAACGTGCTTATCTATGAAAAGATCTAAATATTACAACTGTGTTTATATGCCTAACATATTTCCGTATTTACAGATTACTTTAGTGGCAATGTTATCAATGATGACAGGGAAGCACTGATGCGTCGCGTTTAACATAAAAGTAAATTTTAATCGATGTTATCCTTTTTCTATCTTCAGGTAGAGATGGTTACAAGATAACTCTACAGATTTTATTATCATATCACTAACAATTTTGCGCAATTTATGATAATCATGGAGAGTTTTCGACTGATTATACTGTAGGTATACCACATGTTTACACAGGAAGAAACAGTTTGGCCCTGAACTACAAGGTGTTCGCGCCTCTTTTGGATACTTCCACTCACTGATGAGTTTGGCTTGTGCCAAAATCAAGATATCTGTGGTGTTGATGTTACATCGGATAAACTAGCTCTTATAGATATTTTTATTGTGGTGACAATAAAGGTGATACTCCACCACTATTGGTTCCAAAAATGAGAGACTTAATTTTATTATATACTGAATATTATACGTAAATATATCTGTATAAGATAATGGTTACGATAGATAATCTTGTAAATATTGGGATTCTGATAGATATATATAGATGAAATAGTAGCGCGGTAGTATACACTGTTTATTTCGATATTCAAATTCCACATCAAAAACTACTTTACTGAAAACACTGTTCGTAATTCATGCACGATTACAAATCTACTCATGAGTGCATGAAAATAAAGAGTAACCTGGCATCTGATAAGTGAAAAATCGAAATTGATTCTCTATATACAAGGTGCGTTCATTAATTTCCAGGACTGGTTAAAAAATAAAATAAATAAAAAAGCTAGAGAAAATATTTTTTTACAGAGTTGAATATTGGACATTCGACCACACCTGACTGAAAGCACGAGTCTCGTGGCGCACGCGCCGATCTAAAAATAGAACAAAACAACTTCCTTGTAAGGTTCGCATTTCTAATTTTAAAATGGCCATTTTCGAAGAGCAGAGAATCTGCATTAAGTTTTGTTTTAAATTGAAGAAAGTGCTACAGAGACGTATGAATTGATTAAAGAAGCTTTTGGCGATGCAGCTTTATCCCGTTCAAGAACTTTTGAATGGTTTTCACGTTTCCAAAAAGGTCGGGAAAAGGTAAACGATGATCAGCATACTGGGCGTCCAAGATCATTTCGTTGCGAGGAAAACAAGCTCAAAATAAAGGATTTAATTAAATCTAACAGAAGAATTTCTATTAAAGACTATCTTCAGAGACTGGACTATCTGTTTATTTGGGGATAATGAGGTGCTTAAGGGAGGCAGTGCGCCTTAAAAGACCTGAAAGATGGCAAAACAATGACTGGATACTTCACGTCGGTAATGCGCGGCCGCACACAGCCCATGTTGTTTTGCAGTTCTTGGCCAAGCATTCAACCATACAGATCCCTCATCCACCCTATTCCCCCGACTTAGCCCCCAATGACTTTTTCCTCTATCCTAAATTGAAAATGAACTTGAATGGAAGGAAATTTGACAACGTTTATATGATACAAGCTGAATCGAAGGCAACCTTGAGGAACCTCTCAAAAAGTGATTTTATCTCCTGCTTCGACAATTGGAAAAAAAGATGGAACGGGTGTATTGAGGCATGAGGGGCATATTTTGAAAAATATTAAATTAGTTTTTTTATTTGTTTTATTTTTTAAAAGATACAGAGCAGTCCTGGAAATTAATGAACGCACCTTGTATATAACTACCTGCTATGTTTATAGTGGTCCGTTTAATGCGTAGTTTGCATAAATACCATTAAAATAAATATAAATAACTGTAATCCAATTTATTGGTTTCGATGGAGTTTATTGTGTACAGACCTGCTTCTGATATTGGGCCAGTTCAGATAAACTCTCTGATAAATAATGCGAGGTTATTCACATTAGGAATACTCTAAAAGAAATAAGTTGATAAGAGATGAACTAAATAGAGTCTGAACTACAAGGTTGCCCCAAAAGGTCGTATTTTTCTTAAAACGTTGTTTTTCTTATTACTTGATAAATAATATTGTCACGGAAAATACATAATACAATTACTTTATACATAATACAAAGACATTATACATAACGGCGAATAATATTGGTATTTCAATTTTTTGCAAGTGTTTACGAACTTTTAAGACAACCTTATAACATCAGAGACTTTTTAAATAATCACTTTTCATCCTGAACGATTCTTATAAATCTATAAAACGAAAGGTCACCTCTCCCGTTGACGCAAAAACGGCGCGCCATATGTTCTTATACAAACATTGCCTTACCAGTGAGTGCAACTGAACTCTGGTACCTTGAAAGGGCAATGGTTTAACTGCTTCTACATGTGTGGACATGTTTTAGCTTTTAAGAGCAGTAGCAGTGGACTGAAGTTCCTTCCTACCATGATTATCATAGCCACCAATTGATTGTTATCAATGAAGACTGGCTGACTGAGTATCATGGCAATGTAAATTTAGATAACATTAGTTTTGAAGTAGGAGTGTACCTGTAAGACTGGCGGAGTGAGGGACCCGACTTCTCCTCCGTCAGGACTGGAGAGGAACGGAGGTGAGAGACTGATGGGGGAGTCCTCGCGGTCCCCGGCTTCAAGCTCCTGGGATTCTGTAAGATACAATTTAGTTAAGAAAAACATTTGGGTTGAGACAATCCACTATGGACAACTCTGAATGAAATGATTGGGAGAAAACTTAAGAGACAGGTATTAGAGATGTCTTTTTTAATACTCCTTGGATCATCTCCATTGGCAAGTACTGGGTCAAGAACATCATATCAACTCTTTGATAAAATATTTATACATTGTCACAGTCTTCTAAATTGTTTTTAAAATATTCACAAGTCAGATTCGTATGAGATAAACCAAGTTCTATTCAAGACCTTTTTAAATTCGTTATATGATACCTCATCATCGCCAGGTGTAAAAGGGAGCAATGCTTCAGCTGCAGCCAAGCCGAGAGAAAAGAATACGGCCATGTGTTCGAACGGTGTGTTCATCTTCTACTTCTTAACCTGGTCCCTGAAAACCAATAAACTTCCTGGAGATTGGCAGTTGATGTGGCCGATTACTGGGTAGACTTTGCTTATGTACAAACTGTAATCTACGCCATCAGAGTATGCATGGTGATGGACTTCATCAACACCAATCGCATTCCTGTGAATTTGCCTAAGTTTCTGGTATGTTATTAAGAAAGAGGAAGATTAATGCGTTGTTTGAACAAATGGCCGAGTCAATGTCTTCTCACCTTGACTGAAGCAGCGGGGACATTCCACACTTGCCATGATATTTGTATATGTAGTGAAGTATTCACCTAGTGCGCTGTGATATTGTTGTCGGGTCTATAGCTAAGGCAAGAACGTGAACCCTACTCTGAAAGTAACTCTGTAAGAAAAACACATCGAAAGCCTGTTTTTTGAAGAGGACGACAGCTATAAAGGTATTTAAATGTTCCAAAATGTTCGGAAGTAGGGTACCCATTGGTAAGAGACTAAAATTAATAGAAAAACATGTTATTTCTTACTTAAATTTCAATATTGTAACTTTTAGGATGGCAAAAATATTTGTGGACCTACCGACAACGTGTGGGGCGGGGGAGAGGTCTAGAATGTCGGGGTTGGACGAGTACTGCAGGGGGCCGTCGTAGCAGTGGGGGTTCTCCGGGGCGGCCTGCGGGGCCAACGGCCGTGCATCCTCCCGCGGCCAGGGCTTGCCTGAAGCTGGCCTGGAGGCCGAGGACCTCATCACTCCTGACGTCTGACGTTTCTGGCGCTGCTTCTGCTCCAGTAGCTGCCTCTGTAACAGCAGGACTTCTGCATGTTTATCCATACATTGTACGAGTAAAGAACAGCTTCATGTGTTGTATTAGAATGAAGTTTGTATTTTTATACAACCATATACATACGTCTGCAAATATAGGATATGAAAAAATTGTCAAAATTTGTTTGGTTTTTTTTTTCGTATTTTGAATTAAGCGCGCGCTATTTTTTCTGCTTTTATGTCCGAAATCACACATTTCCTTTATGATTTAAAAATTTGAAACAAAAAAAATGTATTTTTTTTTTCAGAATATAAATATTCATCGTCAGATCCGTCATAATACAAATATCAAAAATCTAATAAATATTATTAATAAATGGAACACCCTCTCTCTCACTCTCGAATAAATTGGTTTTAAAAAGTACAAATGGCAAAAATAAAAGCAGTTTTAGTATCACCAAAGAAAAAGAGAGAGGTTTCGTTAATCAAGCCCACAACCTATATTTGATATCGTTGGTAAAATTCCTATTACATGCTGATATTGGCTAATGAACTCAGTACTAATTGGCTAATTAAGATCACGTGATATTTGAGGAACAATTACCAGGAGAATATATAAAACAGATACCGAATAAACATTATGATGTATATTATAGTATATGATATGGTTACACTTCTTATCTGTGTTCGGGGATGTTGAGCCAACATTTAGTTAAATTATCACTAGATGATCTTTTATCAGGTTCTGTTTTTCTTCGCCCTTATTTTAGCATCAAATGGTTGAATATTTGATTTACTTTAGTTGGTTGGCACCATTATCTGTGGGCGCTTTGAGAATTAACAACTCAGATAATTTTCAACCATGATCTTAATAATCCTCAAATATACAAATTCACACATATTTTGGCAAATTCGACCGATATCAATATTCTTCTCGTAGGATGTATTGCAATCGAAGTAGCCCCTAGTCTGATGAAGGCCATAGTCCGAAACCATAATAAGCAGATTTTTGTTTGAATTTGCCATAACTTAGTTTTGGCAAATTCCTATCACCACTGTCAAGTTTTTTACTGGGGTGATGAGCATAAAGCATTGTTCTAATGCATGATTGAAAGGAGATGTGTATTTTTGTGTGTGTACATAATTCTTAGAATAGGCAAAAAATACTACGCTATCAATGTTTTTTAAATTACATAATATAATGTTATAAAAAAACTATGTACCCTATACCTTTAAAAATTAAAAATTAAAAAAGAGTGTGTATTGAAGATATTCTCTAATAGGTCCAAGAATATCTAACGATTGGTTGCATCAGATAGGTGGCATTACCTGTTTGTCGATAAACTCCAAGTATCGAACGTGTAGACGATGTGTCAACCTTGAGAACTCAGGCGGATGGATCTACAGGTTAATATGAAACTCTTTCCCCAGCAGGTAGACTATACATATATTAAATAGTATCTACCTTATCTTATTATTTTGATACATTTTTGGGTATATTTATATTGTATAGATCTTAATAAAGAACATTGGGGTGACAATTGTGTCGCCTGGATAACTCCATCAAAATTCATGGAAGGCAGCAAGGACAAAATAGTCAAAACCTATTACTGAAATATTCACTTACCATGGACTAGAATTCTATCAAGCTAAGAACCCATATGTTTGCAAACTGTTCAGGGAGCAAGCAATTATAGCTGTAGTAAAAAAAAACATAATTACGAAAAATTAAACGTAAATCGCTATTAAAAATAGCGATTCGTTTATTTATTTTGATAAAACTGGGCCACGAGCTTCCAAACTAAATAGCTTTTCACCAATACCCTTATACGGTCCTAATAGATCGGATTAGAGCCGTGAAGAAAATTCCTTGTGGATCTCATGAAATCAAAGCCCGCCAAGGACTGAAGAGGGTCATTAGCCAGAAACCATGGTCTACAGGTGAATGCTTCTCAGCTTGATAAAGATGATGTTGTGGCTTTGTCATCGACCCAAGTCCGCTAGAGACGGCCAATAGATGGTGCTTAATTCTAGTGTCTATTTTGACAGGAGAGACGACGATAATTTTTATAGGTCAATCTCCTTCAAGAAAATGTTCATACATATATAAGTTCAGTCGTCGTGTTTCAAAGAGGCTAGTGTATTAATACGCATGTATATTAATTGAATTTCCAACCGTAGCGATGTAAACTAGACCAAATTTGTTGCCCATTTGAGAGAGTGTGTGTTGTCACGGAAATAAACATTTAGAGAGATCATTTGTACACTAACTATCCGAATTTCCTGGCTTCTCCTTAGGTTTTTTTCCGAATAAATTAATGTTTATTCAAAATTGTTTCAACAAATTTTAATTAATATATTTATATTATTAGTAGTAGTAGTAAGTAGTATTAACAATAAAATAATGCTTGATGGTTAAGAATATATGTTGTTTATATCATTTTATATATAATTCCAAATTATGCAAATTCGTTTTCAATTCTGATAAAAATGTGTTACGATATAATGAAAAACACAATTGAATTGGCAAAAAAAAAAAACTTAATGTTTCGGAGGACTTAAAAAAAATGATTTCCATTCATATAACATATTGCCATAACCAAAAATTTACATAGCGTGTAAATGTAAATAATACATAAGCAGCTCGGTGAATGTTATGTACCTAAGCCCCGATAGGTGGCGCGCGCTGTCAGCTCGACAAGTGTTATGTACCTAAGCTCCGATAGATGGCGGGCGTATTAAGCGGGAAGTTTGTAAACATTAGCCGCCATCTTGGGGGCGTAGCCGATAGCCAGCCGTTTGGGTCTCCGACATTACTTCCTTAAATTATAATTATTTATATCCATTTAACTTAGTTTATCTCTTCACTTTTTTATTCCTCAAAATAATTTAACTATTTAAAGTCATCTAATAAATTATATTATTCTACTCAAACGACTCGTAACTTTAATTACTGTGACAATACATATTTACTAGATTAAAACTAGGAAATTTCGGAAAATTTCCTTTGGCTGCACAGATTTGACATACATTATGATAGATATGACTCTAGTTAATAGTTTAATTTTACCTGAACTATGAGCATTCTTTTGAAAGATTCTTACTTAATCAGAGGTAAAAATAGAAACTTTTTATATAGTAAATCTCCTGATTGCTCAAATAAAGTTGCTGATGGCTTGCGCCATCTGTCGGAATAAATATCAAATAATTGCTGATTTTTCATTATCCCAGAATTGTCTAAATACACTTCCTTGAACTTATAGTTACACGAACAGGAGATGTCTTAATTTATCCACCTGATCCCAGTGCAATTTCAATATTGTGCTCTGTTTTATATAGTGCTTAATTTTATAAAATAAACAAAGCTTCCAGGGCTAAGTTTCTTGTATATCTTTTTATTTTCAAGCTTTCGGACTTGTCAATCCTTCAACAGGATTATCATATTGTTTAATTGTTATTTTTTAATGTTTATTACATATTAAAAAGAGAATGAAGATGTCTTATATTCGCCAGTATTTGTTTTCCCCCATAAACAATGTATTTTCGGTAAATATTGAATAAATAAGTAATAACCAGGTCAAAATGATGTCTTTTCAATCAAACTTGGTACTATCATTTTGAATACAATTCTCATAACGTATTGGTAATGTGATTATGTCAATTATATCAAATCTATGAAATCAGAAGAGATAAAAATAATAAAAATTCCGTCTTTTTTGTGTTAAATATATGATTAGTTTTGCACACTTTTTTCTATTTTTTTAAATATATCTGTAGGACAAATGTCTACATTTTTTAGAGATGTAAAAGTGTTTGGAAATTATAGATAATTTAAATAAACCAATGTTACAATTACTTTAAGAGAGCTCGTCTTAAAATCACTAAAATTTAAACCCCACAGCCAACGTATTATATTTTACAATAACCCCATAGATATATGTTTTTTAAAACATAAATTTTGTCATACGAATGTAAAACAATCTTTAGTTCTCTCAAATGTTTCAGAACCAGGGTAGCCAAATCTATTGGCAACATGTGTAAGACACAGTTTGGCATTTCGTGACAGTAGACACTTTACAGGTAATAATTTCTTTAATTTCTTAGCAAACTACTCTGTATCGGACTTCTTGGAACACGCTCGGCATTCCCAGCTTTGACTTAATTGTTTTATCTTTTGGAAATACGTATCAATTTGTTTTTATTGACATATTTATTATAATATTATTTCGATTTATAAGTTTATGTTATTTACCAAAAAAAAAAAGATAGTAATATGTATATATATATAATTTTTAGATGCATATATTAATTTTAAAATATTCATATTAGTCAGATATTCTGTAGAGGAAATTCTTATATTTTTATAAATAATTTTATTTATAGGTAGAAAACATTATTTACACTGTTAAAATAAATCTCGAGTAAAAGGTTGAAAATAACTTTTGACATTTTCTCCAAATAAATTTTTGTTTCAATGTCGAGATTGTGAGAGAGTCTATCTATTAATACTTCAAGTTTCTTTCAAAAAGTCTAAAATTTCATTTTAACCATTATGAAAAATGTAGTTTCCTGTTAAAACTAATCTTACCTAGGCACTAAATGAATATTGTTACATTTGATGCATTTGCGATCACATGTGATTCTTTTGGGGCTCAAAAATCATCCATTCTGGTTAGCAGCCCCGTAAATAAAGATATTTCCCCATGTAATTCTTTAAGGTTTTCAAATTGAAATATTATTTTCATCAAAAATATCTTAATACATGAATATATAATATTGTAGTATTGTATAGTACACATATACTTTGTTTTTCCTTTTTTATATATGTTGACGTATAATTAAACCACAAGCTATAATCGGTTTAAGCGATATTCGTTTAATTTCCCCGCTTATTGGCTCTCTCTTGCTTACCAACGCCATCTGGTGACGACGCATGCGCAGTTCATTTTACTTTCTGTCACCGTTAAGTTAGCACACCCGGGAGGTGGGGATCCCGCCGGGTATAAACGTCGAGGGGCCTTACGCACTAGCTCGAGGTCGAAATAGCTGTAGATATCATATTAAGAAGTGGTGTCATTAATGAATGTCTAATGAAGTTTGTTTCCAGTTTTCAATTTAAATTGAAACAAATATCGAATCAATATAAATCCCATATTAGTTTAAACTCATTGAACTTTTTATATAAGATAAAAAGCAAGTTAATTTTTCTGGTTTAGATATACTTCAATTTTTCAATCGCTTGTGATATGCTCAATATTGCTTTAACAGAATGTTATTTTGAGAGAATGTAAAAAGGTTTGCCTAAATATCTGAAGCAATAACTAAATTTTTCATTTATTATTTTATAAATCAAATGTGTGCGTCAAAAAACAAGTAGTAGTAATGTATAAAATGATAAGATATATATTCGCATACCTAATGATTGTAACTTTTATAATTATTTTGCATGCACAAATTTCCCCCACCTACTTTGTATTTTTAAAATTATTTCAACTGTGATATTATAACACTATGCGGCGCTGAGTTTGTTTATACAAAAATGTAATGTCTTGATAAAGGTTGACGTTCAGACAACCAAAATATTGGCAAATAAATATTTTATTCATTCCAATATATTCCTTTTTATATATATTTAACGATTTAAATATGGATTGCTCTATTTTAAAAACAAAAATATAAACTATTTTAGCGAGAAAGACTTTTTTGAAAAGACATAATTAAAACCATTGAAATGTATTTTAGTATAATTCTCATGGAAGAAATTGCAATCGTAGTAAAAAAATGAGAGTTAAAAAATATTGTTTCGCATTTTTTTTATTCGATTTTTTTTTTAAACTCAATTTTATATTTTAAAAAATTAACACCTTTTTATTATTTATTACGATCGAAAATCTACCACTATAATTCAATGTCTATTGCGAGTTTAAAAAAAAAGGTTTTTCATCAAAATAAAAAGCATCTTACACGCTAATTAACATTAAAATATTGCAACAATCTTCATTTATCTTTACACCCTTTAACGTGGCACGTAGGTCATTTTTTATGGCATTGGCTAAACCACCTCCACATGGGAAATAAACCCGTGCTCAGCAAGTCAATGACATGACCGCCACACCCTGTTAATTACACATTAATTACATGATGTAAACCCGGACTTACCTCCCTCATTGATTCAAAGTTTTATTCTCCTAGCTAACAAGCGTTCATAGACCAAAATAGCAACGTTTCAATACCTTTAAAAACGATATTTTTTATTGATATTTACAATGATAATATTGTAAAATGAAATGTTTATACACTTTAATATTATTGATAATTATTGTTTAATTTTCTTATTGGGAAATATAGAAAAATTTGGAATTTTCTAATTTGTTAGAGAAACAATAATTTAATTGAGAATCGCCAACTGGAATTGAATTCAAATTCTGGTGTCCACAGACAACAACTTCAACCACCAAATGAACATGATTTGAATAACTGGAAGTTGTCAAAACACTAGATTAATAATATAGTGTAATATGGATAATCTTATCACTACTCTATTACAATCTAACCAAGAAGGCAAGATCCCAGAGTGGAGTTGGAGAAAGATGGATGGACTCCAGTCCATGGCACACGTGTGAGGGGAAAAGGCTTCAGGATGGTATTCCAGTGAAGGGGAGAATAAGCAGTTTTTGATCAGATCTGCGGTGAGAGAAGATGAGGCAAGTGGGCTCCGGGCGTATGGCCGTATGTAATAACCGGGAAGACGATGACGAGGAGGATCCCTCTGGTGGCGGACAATGAAGGCAAGTCCATCTACTCTATATAGTTATTAATTCTGCTTAAAACCCTTGTATTAAAGTATATCGCATTAGGCTGTATATCCACTACGAACTTTATTGTTTTCCTAGAAACCTTGTTCACAAACAATGACGCCTGGAGAAGCGTCATAACAATATTTTTAAAGGATTTCCAGTACTCACCTGTCTCTCTATCTTGTATTTTCTCATGGCTGAGGGAGATGTAGGGGCCTCCATGCTGCCTGGAGGTGGAGCGGCGTTCCATTGTTCCCTGCACGTCACAAACCGTCAACTTCCACCAACTCCTGCATTCCACATTGACACACACTAAAACTTCAAATAAATATACAATGAAATCTTAAAAGATAAAATCACCACTCCGTCAAAATAGGAAAAAAACTAGGCGCCAATTATTGATCTTCAGTGCAATCTAAAACAGAATTTCTCATAATTTTTTAGCCCTAATAAAATTAGTGAAAATATTTAGCAGACCGGAGGGGTAACAGTTTTTTTTTTTTAATAAAAAACTTTTCAGGGTATTAAAAAATTATTATATAAATTAAAATTCTTATTTTTGTGTCAAAATTCTAAAATCAAGATATTAATTTAAAATATGGTACACATTTTGTTTTTCTTTCATACGATATTTTTCTTACGCGCAAATATATAAAAAGTCTCCGAGGATCGGTCAAATTCGTTAGCATGACGATATCAGGGATTTAGGATTGAAAATTCGATCCGGTGACAAAGCCAAAACACCAGGTTTGTAAAATTCAAGACGACCATTTGGAGCATGGTTCCAGGATATAGCGCTCGTAAATCCAAGGTGAGCTACGATTTTACGAGATCCTTCCTATCTTGCATCTTTTTTATAAGGTATAGGCCAACGCTTAACAATAAAAAATCTTCATATATGTGAAATATTTTAGTCCTATGGGGCTTAGTTCTAGCGTCTAATTTGAAAGGAAAGTGACATTTATTTTTATAGATAATTATCTTCCCGGAAAAATTTACATTTATATTTTGGCAATAGATATAGCTACTTTACCATCTAAATGCTTCTTTGACAAATTGTGAAGATTTCATTTGATCCCTTGTGGATCATGTAAAATCAAGGCTAATCCTAGACTAACGAAGGCCATTAGCCCGATATCATGGTCTCCAGGTCGGTGTTTCTCAAATTGCCAAAACTGGCTTTGTCACCGACCCGAGTACGCTAGTTTGCGGACAGAGAGCGCTTAGGTTTTAGTGTATATTTTGACGGAAGAGGCGACCTTTACTTTTATAGATCAATGTTATTCCACCGAATTTCCATCTTTATATTATTACTATATATATATATATATATAGTATCATAATCTATTATACTAAGTATATAGTATATATACTAAGTATAGTATAGTACATACAAATGTCTGTATGTACTCGATTGATTCATAAACCATACAGGGGGTCGGTGGAAGTCTGGTTAAACCGTTTGGTTTTCGACCACTACGACCCGGGTTCGATTCCCGCATTGGACACTTTTTTCTGTTTAAAAAAATGCTCCAATGGCCCCCGATTCTTGCAAAAGTCCAACCCCACCAGCGAGTGCAAGTAACCAAACGGGGCTCTGGCACATTTGTAAGTGCAAAGTCGAACTGCTTTTCACATGTGTACACATGTGTTGCGCTTACAGTAAAAGCAGTCGCTAACTACCCACCATGATTATCATGGCCTGTACCACGTGAACTAGGGATAAGCAAAAAAATAAATAAATAAAAAATAATTAAATAAATAAAGCATACATCCAATCGCCGTGAAAATATGGGAAATTATTAGGGAAGATTTTTGAAAGTTTTTTAGAAATCAGAGTTGGGGTTCTAGATACTGCCAAACAATATTGGGAATGGTAAAATGGGGGTGATTACTGGATTCTTGACCCAATCTGAAACCTGGCTTCATATTGGTTGTGACGTCACGGTGACGCACGATGTAAACAATACACGTGATTGGTTCTTACGACGCGTCACTGCCTGACGATTTTTTCAACGTTTTTATTTATATAGATACCTTATTCAACACTTTTGAAAAACAAATATATATTTTAATAATTTATTGTTTCGGTCTAAATGGCCTTTTTTTAATTAGAAAATTTTAGATAAATTTTGTTTGAGGTCTCAAAACTGCCTTTTTTTTCAAACACAGCAACGTGTGAATAGGTACAGCTAGGTGGAGCAGAGTATCAAACATAAAGTTATCTTGACAAGTATAGATTAAGTAGGGATTGGATGTTTGCTAGAATCGTTTTGACAAATGTTCGTTAGGCAAACTTTTACTCTGGTAAAAACCGGACGAAACCGGGAACATTCGCTAGTCATGTATAGATGTATCTATATAAATAAAAAGTAACGTGGTCGTTTAGGAATATATTTTCACCAATTTTACTTATCTGGATGAAGTTTTAACAGTATTTAGTTTCAGATTTTAAAAGATTCATTTTCATATTTTAGAAATAGAAAACTGCAAATAAGTCTGATTGTTGCTATAGTGCATAATTTGAGGTTAAAAGGGATGGAAATCATATGTAAACGATATTTTCTATTGTAATTTCTACACTACTTCCCCATAAATATTAGAAAATAGAATTATAAAATATATATTAAAAAAAAAAACATTTTCAAAACACACACTATCGGTAGAGCAAACATCGACTTTGAGAGAACATCAGTGAAGAAGGATCATTTTTGTCTAGATATCATATAACTATGAGGCACATTATATTAAGATGCATTAGCGCGTCATCTGTTATGAAAATACAAAACTATTATAGACGTGTATGATTATTTTTAAAATTAAACAATTTCTACTGCCCTTACTGCAATGGAAAATTTAATGGGACGGCCTGGCTCATCAGTATTGTTCTAATAAAAGACTGAATTTGATATTTGCGGAAGAGCGATTGCTCGAAGCATATTATATATTTATAATTGTATGTAATTCTGCTGTCCTCAAAGCTTGTGTTTATAGTTAATCTAAAATACACATTCCAAGAGTCTAGCATTAGTATCACTATAAAAGAAAGATCGAAAAATGCAATATAACAGCGGTATGGTAGATTAAAATGGCGAAACTGCAGGGTTAACCACTGATGAGCCAGGCTCTCCCATTAATTTTTCAATTGCAGTATGGGTAGTTGAAATTGTTTATTTTAAAAATAATCATACGCGTCTATTATAGTTTTGAATTTTCATATAAGGCACATATAATCTTTTTACGATAAACGTATTATAAAGCATGAGTTTTGATAAATTCCTGCAATTTATTTTGAATTAAAAGATGGGTATTTCTTGTTATTCTTCAGTCCAATTAAATATGTTCTAAAACATCGGATATTTTTGTAGCAAATGGTGACACAAAAATATTAAATAAATTCGGGATAGAAAATGCCCCTTTCTTGAAAATCATGCGAAGAAAGAACTTAAAATTGAAATTCAAAGAACATTCCTATCTTGGAATCATTCTAAAATTGATAGATTCTAATAGATAATTAGCTAGTTGTAGAGATGTTACTTCACAGAAGCCTCCGAGGCTTGGCACTTGCTATGTTGATGGCACTCAACTCTGCAGGAACCGGCGGATGAACGAGCTTGCGTGCTAGCGTGCACCGCTATCGGATAATCATTCATCAGTTGTACTTTGTAAGTTTCAGCAATTACTGATTTGTTCTTTTCCTGAAAACCTCTTAGCTTCGCGCGAATTATTAATAATTTAAAACCCTCTCTGTGAATCTTTCTGATGTCATAAATAAAACCAATTAGTGCGCATGAGAATTAAAATGTTTTCAATTTATAGAATGTTTTAATATAAAACTCGTATGGTCAACACCTGGATTATTTGTGAATTGTTTCAGAAAGGGCAGTATTCGATAGCACATGATATTGTCCTATATATATTGGGAAAATACTGGCGATACATCTGGTTTTATCAGGGCTGAATTTGACAAGTATCCTTAGGGATGAAGTATGAATGGATGAATTGTGAAGAGTAATGATGAACGGAAAAATAAACGGAAACTTTTATTTTTCCGTTCATCATTACTCTTCACAATTCATCCATGCATACATCATCCTTATTTCTACTTAAATAATAAAAATTACGATTTTTAGTTCTGTAAAAAGAAACATTTGCGGTAAAATTTGTCAAACGTCGTTCTATAAAGCATAGCCGCATTATATTGTATTATACGCTAGGGAAAATAGGAGGTAAAGAGTTTTAGGGGGATTAGAAGCAAGGTAAAGAAAACCTGAGTATTTGGAAAAAGACCGCTAAGAATATCGGAGACTACGCAGTTGTTTTGACACAGGATGGACAAGACATGAAGTCAATACAGATTTGTTGCGTAACAAACCCACAGTAGTAAATGATTTCTAACCTCTATTGTCTCTCACAATGTAAGTTTTTAGACCCTGCGATGTGGAAAAGCAAGTCCCAGAATAAAGTAGAGGACACATTTAGCCACTCATAGTCTAAACCTGCTATATTTACAGCTCTCCGCCGTGGAAGTCATAAACCAACTTTGTGATATAGATTGTCCCTCAATGTCCTAGACTGCCGACAACCTAAATGCTGATGACAAATTGATTAATTTGTTTCTCAGAATAAACCAACAAATGAATATAACAAAACCATTCAATACCAAGCGCACTTACAGTTTCCAATATTATCGATCAAAAAAGACAATCGAAAAGTCGTTTTTTTCGTTCAAAAACTCGCTCGTTTTTCAGATTTTCAGCTTTTAATAAAGCTGCGCATTACTAGTCCCCCCCTAGTTGTAATTAGTATTTGTATTAGTCAATATTCTATTAAATTCTGTCAATATTTTAATATATTCAAAACATATTTATATTTAAAATATGAAATCATTGGAGTTCTTATATACAGGAAAAAACTTCTACTATCCTTACTGCGGTGAAAAAATATTGGAAGGTCTTGGCTCATCAGAGGTGAACCCTCCCATCGGTTGATGATTAATAAGCCAAGCCCTCCCAATATTTTTCAGCTCAGTAAGGACAAGAGAATTTTGTTTCATTTGTAAAATAAGCATTCGTGCTTTAATGATTTCTTTTTTATATATAGATGGCGCCTTATTGTTTTATATTTATCTTTTGGATATAAATGTTATAATCCATATATGCGGTTATAGACCATTTGCATTCTAAATGCGGATAATTAATCAGTGCAAATTTCTGAAATTATAAACTGAAATAAGGTGCTTTTAACTAATAAATAGTTTTTCTATCGAGTTAACACCTGAATTTAATGTATGAATTAATCGATCCATTTTAATATAAATTTTTCTCTGAATATTAATATCTGAAATTTCAAATTTATGGTAATGAATAAATCAATTGTGAGATACCATCGATCCAAAGACTGTTCAATAAGCTCTATTTGTTCACAAACATTGTTTGTTTACTGAGAGCTTCCGACCCTCTCGAGACTAGCTCCTATTACAACTCAGACAAAATGGAAGATTGGTATTAACTGTCGTTCTCGACATAACGACCCGAGTTCGAATCCTGCATTAGACACTTTTTTCCTAATGGAAAATTTTGCTCCAATGGCCCCTGGTTGTTGAAAAAGACCAATTTTATCAGTGAGTACAAGTAAGAAAACAGGTCTATGGTAATATGGTAATTTTGTACATAGTGTTTTGTATATATTCCGCTTTATGCGTCTATCGGGGCTCAAAAATCATCCATTCTGGTTAGCAGCCCCGTAAATAAATATATTTCCGGTCTATGGTAAACCTGAGGTGCAAAATTCGCACTTCTCTTTACATGCATAGACATGTGGTGCACTTGCAGTAAAATTAATAGCTAACTACCCACCATGATTATCATGGCCTGTATTCTCCGTGTTTTTTGTATTAGTTATAATTAAAATATAATAATTGAGACAATTCCCACAATTGTAGACCAATGTATGAACACTATACTGATCATCCAGCGGTGGTTGTGTGTAGCGCTTCTTCCATTCTTCATATCAGTTCTTAGAGGTTGGACACATCTAGCTTTCTCAAGATTTCTTTAGAGCTCAGGAAGAGCTGTGTAATTACTGAGCGAGATATTAGAACTCAAAGTTCTCCTGGTTCTTTGCTGTGTTACCAATGTAGGTAGATCTGAATAGATGTAGATAGTCTTTATCGCAGGTACTGACAGAAGGGTTAAAGTATTTCAAGAATGTGATGGAAGTGATAAATGATTTGATGAAAAAGGTGTATTATAGTGAAAGTATTAAAAGAAATGTGAAATTGTGCTGGGATAAGGTGAATAAATAAAGAAAAAGACATCTCCTTATCGTGGAAATGAGAGTTGCTGATGGCTTGTGTCATCTATCGGAATAAATATAAAGTATTCGTTGATTTTCAAATAGTCCAGAATTGGACAAATACCCATTCTTGACTTTTTCAGGATGCTTGAATGACTAGTTTTTTGTTGTTGTTGTTGTTGAGGTACAGCTTACACCACGCTGACGAGATCCAACAGCCCGAAACGTATACGTGGTTAGCTTTTCTTGATTAATCAAGAATGGGTATTTGACTAATTCTGAAATAATTAAAAATCAACGAGAATAGTTAATATTTATTCCAATAGATGGCGCAAGTCATAAGCAACTCTCATATACACGATAGACACGAGATGCATTTTTCTTAATTTATTAATAAAGAGAGAGTAAGAGAAAAATAAATGTCATAAATAATCACTAATAAAGAATAGGAAAAATCTAACTTCAACAAATCTCTACATATCTAGTAACGTATAATTTACTCACAGTACACACTATGATGTACCCACAACTATTAAAATTGATCATGGTTTGAAATAATTGACAATCGAAAAGCTACGCGTTGTTTTGTGGCTATTTGTTTATATTCTAATTACACCATTATAATCGACTACTTTCTACTGTAAGTACATCCACATATATAAAAAATAATTAATAGATTTAAAAAAATAGTTTTAAAAAAACTTTTTTTAAATTCACTAAAAATGAGAAAATAAATATTTCCGATTTTCCGCCATAAAACAATTAGATTCATAGAGTTAGAAAAATCGTCGAGAGACCATCATCGTATATTGAGCGAAGAGGTAGAATATTTAGTGAAAAATAAAAAGTTGATCATCAAGTTGTTCCATATGTAGTTTGAAATTCATAATGAGACCGTCCCCTGCAGTTATTTTGACTCGTATAAATCTTGTTTGAGTCAAAAGACTATCCATCAAATAAGTTTATATAAAAGGGTGTACCTGGATCTGTAAAGAAAAAAAAAACAAATTTTTATCAAAATATTTCCAGAGATTGCTTCCTTTTTATCCATCTCTGTGCAATAAATTTATAAGAAGGAACAATCTCTCGAAATATTTTGATTAAAAAAATGTTTTTTTTTTTCTTTGCAGATCCAGGTACACCCTTTTTTTATAATCATATAAATCTAGTTGTTTGATGGCGGTGCTGAAATATTTATTTTTTTAATTTTAAGTGCATGTTAATAAAATATTTTTAAAACTATTTTTCATCGATAATTTTTTATCTAATTTTCATAATTATTGTAAAGCTATGCAACAATTTATATTTACATATTATATTTATGCAAATAAATTGTTATATTCCACAAATATTGAATGAGTATATTTACATTCCAATTATTTTAAATGATTATTATATTTTATGGAAAAATTGTCACGATTATTTATAGTTCTAGTACATGCGCGAGCTATCGATTTATTTTAATGCACTGCAGCCTCTCATTACGCACAAACTCCTACGTCTATTTTGATGGGAGAGGAGACCTTTATTTTCATAGTTCAATTTCCTCTCTGGAAAATTTACATCTATATTTTGGCCATAGATTTGGCGAGGCCACTCTACCAGCTAAACCAGCTCTTTGGCAGATTGTGAATATTTCATTTAATTCCTTGTGGATCTCATGGAATCAAGTCCGCCCTATGCTGACGAGGGCCATTAGACCGAAACCATGGTCTCTAGGTGGACGCTTCTCAATTGTGCAAGACATGGGCAAGATCATTCCATCTCGACCAGAACCATTGCCCGTCGATTGGTTGCTAATGGCTTACATTCAAGTCGTTCGATAAGAAGACTGCCATTGACCCCACTGAATAAATGACAACGTTTGGAATGGTGCCGGGCTAGATCGACGTGGATGACGGAATGGCACAGGGTCGTGTTTTCAGATGAGTCACGCTTCTGTTTGTCCAGTGATAGTCGCCGTGTACGCGTGTAGCGTCGATATGGCGATGGTCCAATCCAGCAAAATTTTCGGAACGCTCCACCGCGCGACAACGCGGAATCATGGCTTGGGGCGCAATCGCGTATGATACCAGGTCACTTTTAGTTCGTATTCAGGGCACAACGACGGTCCAACGATACGTTGATGATGTGCTGTGACCGGTGACACTCGCCTACCTTCAGGAGATATCCAATGCCTTTTATCATCAGGATAACGCCCAGCCGCATTAGCCAACAAACTCTATTCATGATAAAATTGTGAAAAAAGTTTTAAATTAACAAAACTCTGCAAGATTTACATATAGTTCCCTGGCCACCCTACTATCCTGAACGCTCCCCACTCGAGTACGTCTGGGACATTATTGGACGCCATTGCATGCCTTGCTTAACCGCGTTCAGAAGACGAACTGTGGCAAATGGTTGAAAGGGAATGGAGAGCCATCCCTCAGAATTCCATCCGTAGTCTGATTGACTCTCTACCTAGACGTGTTGCTGCGTGCATCGCCGTCCGCGGTGGTCCTACTTGCTACTGAGCCGACGCCGTTTTCGCTCTGTATTATGACTATCATTTTGAAATAAAGCTCACTTATTGTTCGTTTCTGTCTCTCTCTGTTTGCCATGTTTATCACTTTCTGGACCCTCTTTCTTAGTGTTCCATTTTCAATGTAACGCAGTGTTTAAATTCTATTCTATTGTCTTTATATTCCAGAACCTCAATGCCATATAGAAGTCTAATATTTGTAGATTTGGCTTATTAGCTTGATTGTTTATACAAAATTTTAGACTTCTATGTGTTCTGGAAGTTTTTTAAAACTTGATCACTAAAATTGAACGTAAAAATAGGAATTAGCCCATTCTGACCACCCTGAACCCATATTCTTATTTTATGAGCCCTATATCTGTGGTATAAACTGTACAAGATATCATCAGACCATCGACAATTTAGATGCTGGGTCCAAACCGATTTTCTCTATCCCAGAATAAACCGACTGGATGACAATCAATATAAAGAGAACTGGTTCAATAAATCTGGCCATATCGAGCAGTTTGCTGATTGCTAAACTGTAGAGACCTCGTGCCCAGTATACACCTGTAGATAACTAAATGAATAATTATATAACAACTTCCTATTTTTTATCATAGACAATTCGCTAATAAGCACCCCCTCCCCGTTTTTTTCGTATTTTTTTCGACGGCTCAACAAACAATCATATTTGTTCGTCAAAAATATATATATATATTAGCGCTCATAGAAATTTCTAGAACATACTTGTGTTATATCGTCGCAAATATCAGAGAAATTCAACGATAACAACAAACCTTAATAAAATTTTAAAACGAAATTAGCTTTGAATTCATTATCTAATCTCAGTCTTTACTCTACATACTTTGTTCGCCGTGGAATTGTACATTTTTAAGATTTTTTTTTCTTTCTGTATTTATTTTCTCTTTGATTTCCATATCTAGATATTATCAGTGCATTGAAGGCCAGTAACATCAACAAATTCCGGAGTTTGTCATTCATCACACACCTGGAATATATCTATAGGTCTATTCTGAACAATTATCCTAATCACCCATAGTACATTTAAAGATAATCATTGAAGTAGTTATTGCTTCTACTGTAAGTGTACACTACAAATGTATACATTTAGAAAACATTTCAACATTTACAATTACACAGTAGAAGAGCACTTTTGGTTACTTGCACTAACTT
Organism: Cordylochernes scorpioides; assembly: GCA_030710605.1. Lineage (NCBI taxonomy): Eukaryota > Metazoa > Arthropoda > Arachnida > Pseudoscorpiones > Chernetidae > Cordylochernes > Cordylochernes scorpioides. The sequence goes on from CP092866.1 coordinate 58,276,374, forward strand.
AAATTATAGTGTTGCCTAGCTACCCCGCTCTCCACTGCCCTATCACTCCAGGAGTAGATCTTTCCAGAACGCTCAAGCTAGATCAGTCAATCAGAAAGCAGCAAGCACTGAAACTTTTTTTTCTGCGTTATCGAAATAAACTTACTTATCAGTTCCTATCAAAATCACTCATAAGGTTGGGCGTGTACAAGATCAGGGGACATTTAAGCATTCCTTTCTTCATAAAAAAAGTGATTAGTGCAAAATTCGATCCCAGGTCGTGTGGTTGTCGACACTATTCCTCCTCCAAACACCAGATGGTGAGTTGCATAGAACCGTGTGCACCCAGACAATATCCTGGGATAGAACGACCAACCAAGCCTAGAAATTCAATATCCAGACCAAAGAGGCCATTTTAAGAAATATAACAGAAAGAACAAGTGTAAATAAGCGAATTGAACTCAGTGCCTAAGGTTATTAATCAATCATACAAAAGCTTTATCAAGACCTTTAAGCTTATATACAGATTTTCTACTGAGAGATATAGAAAAGTATTGGAAAAAAAGATATGTAAATATATATATATAAATTCAAATTTAAAAAGCTATATGAAAATGTACATATAGAGTTATAATTATTTCGATACAATATCATATACACTGTATATAGGTATTCTCTCCTCTGTACTCCTTTTTATTTACAGATTCTTATAAATTATAGGACAGGATGAAAAAATACAGGCCTTATATATGTTTGAAAACTGAGCAATTCATATTTTAAAATCCTATTTTGATCAATATTTCCAATATTTCGAAAATTCCGTATGGTTGCGCGCCAAACTTCGTCGGGGAACACAACGGTTTTTGAGAGGCTTTCATCTCACTTTAAGTACTTATACAACTGATATAAAATGTTTTTGAATATGCAAAACCTGTAAGATTTAAAATATATATTATATAAATAATAATATAAAAATAAAATTACAATAATAAGAAATAAATATATATATATTTACATATGAACACAAAGTTAGAATTTAGGATTTGAAAAAAAAATCTACACAAAAGATTATATATTCAAGAATAAAAATTTAACTAAGATGCAGCTTCAAGTTTTGTAGAAGTATAATTGAACTTTAAAGGATATTGTGGGCTAGGGGTATGGCACCGAAGTTTTTATGACAGCATCCGTACCATACAGAAGCCACTTTAGGAATTATAGTAGAAAGAAAATAAATGTTCTAAAGTTAGATGATATCTAAGATGGATGTGATAGATCGGGACGACGAAGACGCCATTTAAAGAATTATGATAGAAAGAAGATAAAATTTTTCTGAAGGGAGTTGATCTTTAGAGTGAAAGTTATAGATCTGAACAAAGGAAAGCGTCATTTAAATTTAAAATAGAAGAAAACAAATGTAAAGTTAGCTGAACTATAGAATGGAATTGACAGACCCGGACCACAGAAGTCGTTCCAAGAATTTTAACAGAAAGAACAAATGTCCTAAAGTGAGTTGACCTCTAGAATAGAATAGATAGATCCGGACCACAGAAGCCATTCTGAGAAATTTAACAGAAAGAACAAATGTCCTAAAGTGAGTTGACCTCTAGAATGGAAGTGATAGATCCGGACCACAGAAGCCATTCTTAGAATTTTAACAGAAATAACAAATGTCCTAAAGTGAGTTGACCTCTAGAATAGAATTGATAGATCCGGACCACAGAAGCCATTCTGAGAAATTTAACAGAAAGAACAAATGTCCTAAAGTGAGTTGACCTCTAGAATGGAATTGATAGACCTGGACCACAGAAGCCATTCTTAGAATTTTAACAGAAATAACAAATGTCCTAAAGTGAGTTGACCTCTAGAATGTAATTGATAGACTTGGACCACAGAAGCCATTCTTAGAATTTTAACAGAAATAACAAATGTCCTAAAGTGAGTTGACTTCTAGAATGGAATTGATAGACTTGGACCACAGAAGCCATTCTAAGAATTCTAACAGAAAGAACAAATGTCCTAAAGTGAGTTGACCTCTATAATGGAATTGATAAACCCGGACCACAGAAGCCATTCTGAGAAATTTAACAGAAAGACAAATGTCCTAAAGTGATTTGACCTCTAGAATAGAATTGATAGATCCGGACCACAGAAGTCATTCTGAGAAATCTAACAGAAAGAACAAATGTTCTAAAGGGAGTTGACCTCTAGAATGGAATGGATAGATCCTGATCAAAGAAGCCATTCCAAGAAATTTAACAGAAAGAACAAATGTCCTAAAGTGAGTTGACCTCTAGAATGGAATTGATAGACTTGGACCACAGAAGCCATTCTGAGAATTTTAACAGAAATAACAAATGTCCTAAAGTGAGTTGACCTCTAGAGAATAGAAGTGATAGACCTGGACCACAGAAGCCTTTCTGAGAAATTTAACAGAAAGAACAAATGTTCTAAAGTGAGTTGACCTCTAGAATGGAATTGATAGACTCGGACCACAGAAGCCTTTCTAGAATTCTAACAGAAAGAACAAATGTCCTAAAGTGAGTTGACCTCTAGAATAGAAGTGATAGACCCGGACCACAGAAGCCATTCTGAGAATTTTAACAGAAATAACAAATGTCCTAAAGTGAGTTGACCTCTAGAATAGAATTGATAGATCCGGACCACAGAAGCCATTCTGAGAAATTTAACAGAAAGAACAAATGTCCTAAAGTGAGTTGACCTCTAGAATGGAATTGATAGACCTGGACCACAGAAGCCATTCTTAGAATTTTAACAGAAATAACAAATGTCCTAAAGTGAGTTGACCTCTAGAATGTAATTGATAGACCCGGACCACAGAAGCCATTCTTAGAATTTTAACAGAAATAACAAATGTCCTAAAGTGAGTTGACTTCTAGAATGGAATTGATAGACTTGGACCACAGAAGCCATTCTAAGAATTCTAACAGAAAGAACAAATGTCCTAAAGTGAGTTGACCTCTAGAATGGAATTGATAAACCCGGACCACAGAAGCCATTCTGAGAAATTTAACAGAAAGACAAATGTCCTAAAGTGATTTGACCTCTAGAATAGAATTGATAGATCCGGACCACAGAAGTCATTCTGAGAAATCTAACAGAAAGAACAAATGTTCTAAAGGGAGTTGACCTCTAGAATGGAATGGATAGATCCTGATCAAAGAAGCCATTCCAAGAAATTTAACAGAAAGAACAAATGTCCTAAAGTGAGTTGACCTCTAGAATGGAATTGATAGACTTGGACCACAGAAGCCATTCTGAGAATTTTAACAGAAATAACAAATGTCCTAAAGTGAGTTGACCTCTAGAGAATAGAAGTGATAGACCCGGACCACAGAAGCCATTCTGAGAAATTTAACAGAAAGAACAAATGTCCTAAAGTGAGTTGACCTCTAGAATGGAATTGATAGACTCGGACCACAGAAGCCTTTCTAAGAATTCTAACAGAAAGAACAAATGTCCTAAAGTGAGTTGACCTCTAGAATAGAAGTGATAGACCCGGACCACAGAAGCCATTCTGAGAATTTTAACAGAAATAACAAATGTCCTAAAGTGAATTGACCTCTAGAGAATGGAATTGATAGACTCGGACCACAGAAGCCATTCTAAGAATTCTAACAGAAAGAACAAATGTCCTAAAGTGAGTTGACCTCTAGAATGGAATTGATAAACCCGGACCACAGAAGCCATTCTGAGAAATTTAACAGAAAGACAAATGTCCTAAAGTGAGTTGACCTCTAGAATAGAATTGATAGATCCGGACCACAGAAGCCATTCTAAGAAATTTAACAGAAAGAACAAATGTCCTAAAGTGAGTTGACCTCTAGAATAGAATTGATAGATCCGGACCACAGAAGCCTTTCTAAGAAATTTAACAGAGAGAACAAATGCCCTAAAGTGAGTTGACCTAGGATGGAAGTGACAGAAGCCATTTTAAAAAAATCATTAAAAAACAAAGTCTGCTGCGTACCGTTGACCCGACGTAACACGCGATCACGCATGCGTCGAATTTATTTGTTCCTTTGTCTGGCAGCGCTGTTGGCATTTCCACGTTGTAATGTTGCTAAGCCAACATTGGAATGGTGGCTCTCTCTCTTGTAGTTAACTAAGTATTATTACATTATTGTTTTCCTTGTGAAGATATTTACTTTCAAATACGACATAAAAGTAAAATGGTAATAGCAATATGCTTCTTTATCAAATATTCGGTAATCTTTCGGGCTTTAACTCTTCTACAGACCTACTTAATAAGCAAAAAAGCAAAAATTAATTAATTACTTAATAAGCAAATGACGATTCGCTTTAAAAATATATAAATAAATTATTCACATATTTACCTATAGAATTGTTTTCTCTCTTTTTCTTCTGGTTGTTTTTATCTGTTCTCTTCAGGTTTTTGAAATAAATCTTATAAATTATTTTTAGCCTCTATGAAATAATATGTTAACACAAAGCAATATTATATTATGTATATACTAGACGAATGGCCCGGGCAACGCCCGGGTTTTACCCGAGTGCGTATATATTTTAAAAACGTTTTAATTCAAATACTATTCGTTACAATTATAAATTGGCGCCATGGATGTCACTCTTGGGAATCGTCCCGTTCCAAACTGTGTGTTTTTAAAATGTTTTAATTAAAATACTATTCGTTACAATTATAAGGTACTTATATATATTTAAAGGTTCTCATAAAAAAGGTTACCCATTTAAAAGTTTATTTTATTTTATTTAAAGAAACATATTTTCATTTAAGTATTGTTATTTATTTTAAAATATTAAGTAATTGTGCAAAACGATAATTGCCTTAAAAAAAAGGAAACATTCGCGGTGATTTTGTCTTGCATTCATTTATACAATTATTATATATATTGGCATCATATATTAACTTTATGAACGGAAAAATATGTCCAGGGTAGCCTAGTGGTCATGGCATCTGCCCGGTAAGCGGAAGGTCGTGGGTTCGATTCCCATCCCTTGACACTTTTTTTATTTTATCCATTCTGACCAAAATCTATCCGTGAACTTCACACAGTGAACTTCACACAGACAGAATAAGGCAATTATATAAGTAGATAAGTATAATAATAATAATAATTATCATTAGATAATGATAATGATCATAATGATGATGCGCGCGTTGATGACCAAAATCTATCCGTGAACTTCACACAGACAGAATAAGGCAATTATATAAGTAGATAATAATAATTATTATTATTATCATTAGATAATGATCATAATGATGATGCGCGCGCATCCGTGACATGAGGAATTGAGGAATTGTTGACGGTGGAAAGACGGTCGTGACTATATATGTTGATAATAATAATTATCATTAGATAATGATAATGATCATAATGATGATGCGCGCGCATCCGTGACAGAGGCCATGACGGTCGTGACTATATATGTTGATAATAATAATATAATAATAATTATTATTATTATTAATATTATTATTATTATTATCATATTATTATTCATACGCCAAGATAATAACGGACCTGCCAATGATAAGCGATATCAATATCAGAGCTAACAAACCTGATATAATAGTACAGTCTACTCTCGTTATAACGCCACCATCCGGATTTTGCAAAAAAAGCGGCGTAAGGCGAGGGTGGCGTTGTATCGAACACGTTTAAAATGTGAAATTTAAAGATACAATAAATTATTTATAACAATTACTAATAACAATTTATACTTTAAGTTAATATATAGAATGCAAAACCGGCATTAATTAATTAATATGACAAATTGGAATAATTAATTTATAATTTATTCATTAAAAAGTAATTACATTTTCTTGAAGAAGTCTGTGATCACAACTTGTGTTTTCTCTCCCTCGCTTATGGCATAGACACGGCGTAACAAATCCGCAGATAGATTGACGTCGTCAGATGTTGCTCTCTTGGAGTGCTCAAGAAACAACAAAATTGTCTCAGCAGCTGTTCTGGCTTCCCTTAACGTTGGTAGGCGCTGGGTCACTGTTGCATCATCATCCTCGCCAAGTTCTTCTTTCGCTGTAACAGTGGACACCAAAAAATTGTTATCTGTTAGCTTCATTTCCGCCTCCTGGGAATCATCAACCAGTTGAAACTCCCTTTCAGTCATCAAATTCTCTGGTGTAATAGCGAAGATGTCGCGAATGCGATCGAGCAGATTTCTATAATTAAGAGGCTCAACTGCAGCAGTAGTAGTGAAGCGAATAATGCCTGTGTGATTCCAGCAGTTTCTGTTGGAATCAGGGCTCACAGAATCCCAAGCCATTTTACAATAGCGCACAGCGTAATCCAGACATAATTCTGTGGGTAGATGGGCATCCGCCAATTCCATCATTTTCTGGAGTTGAAGCTTGCGATATTGAGCCTTGAAACTTTTGATGATGCCACTATCCAGTGGTTGCAGACTGGCAGTCATATTTGGTGGAAGGAAGTGTATCTTTATGTTGCTGAGACCATCATTAGGGACGCAGTGAGAAGTAGCGTTATCTAACAACAGTAGGATACGACGTCCTTCAGAGACAAGCTGCTTGTTGAACTGCAGTAGCCATTCTTGAAAGATGCTAGAGGTCATCCATGCTTTGCTGTTAGATGTGTAAGTGCAGTAGAAGTGTGGACTAAAGTTTCTGAAGCATCGAGGCTTTGCCGATTTTCCAATAATCAGCAATCGCCGCTTGTCTGTTCCAGTAGAGTTGCAGCACAGTAGAACAGTGATTCGTTGCTTCATTCTTTTGACACCACGGCAGTTTTCATCTTTGTGAGCAAGTGTTCGGTCAGGAATGAGCTGAAAAAATAATCCTGTTTCGTCTGCATTGTATATGTTAGCTGGATCATATCCGCAGTTCGCCATAATACTGTTCAAATTTGTAAGATGTTCATCAATGATAGCTGGAGAAATCGATGCGCCTTCCCCACAGAGCCGTCGTTGCGAAATATGGAATCTCCCTTTAAATCGCTGCAGCCACCCACTGCTGTACGCGAAATTTTCTAGTACGTCCAAATGCTCGCCAAGTTTTTTTCCTTTTCTCTTAAGAGATCATCAGTAATAATAATATTATTGGAACGCTTTTGGGTAAACCAGTTGAAGAGAGCGTCTTCCAAGTCACTAAAATTTCCGACTCTTTGTCTCTTTGAAGAACCAACAGTATAATTTTCCCACTTCTCAGCCTGAGTGAGAATATCACGGACAGTTGTTCGTGGAAGTGAGAAACGCTTTCCGATCTCATTCTTCGACATCGTAAGGTTATTTCTTGCCAACTGGCATATCTCCTTCTTCTTTTCAATGGTGATCGACTCACGTTTACGCTTTTGGGAACTCATGATACGACAATAAAGTTGTTGTGTTGACGTTAGCAAAGGATGAAGCGACTGTGTATGTCCCAGGAACAAGCAGGAAAAGGGTCTGCTGGCTGTTCACACAATCTGTTATCTGTTGTGTTAACAGCAAACAAAGTCCGGCGCCGTTGGCGTAAAAAATGCAGACAAGAAAGGGGGAGCGGGGGGGGGGGGTGAGGGACGTTGTGAGCGGCGCTATAACGAGTGGTTTTTGCTACTTGGGATACGAAAAATCAGCGGCGGAAGGCGAACGGCGAGGGAGTGGCGTTATATCGAGAAAAATACATTGATGTGGATTGGGACAAAACGAAAAAGCGGCGTAAGGCGAGGGTGGCATTATATCGAGTGGCGTTATAACGAGAGTAGACTGTATATGACAAAATAAAAAAAGACATAACAATCATAGAGATAGGGGTTACCTCCCAAGACAATATCCAAACTACGGAGCTGACAAAGAAAAGAAAATACCAGCTACTGGCGAGGGAAATGGCCCAAACTGAAAAAATGCCCGTAAAAGTGGTGCCGATAGTCTTAACATGGGATGGAATAGTAACCAAATATAACAAACAATACAGGAAGGAAATAAACATAAGAAAAAGGGACTTTGCATATATTCAATCCCTGGTGCTAAAAAAGACGATGGAAATTATCTCAACAGAAAAGAAGAATGAACCTTACGATAAGTTACAGAGAAATAAAGAAATGGAAGCCATGGATAGATTGTTGGAACGATGTAGGGAGCTGGCATGTGATGACGAGGAAGGTGGAACACCGGACATGGAGCACAGGGATACGACGACCATAGAAGAGATCCAGGAGAACGACCTAGAGCAGATGACAGGAGACCTGACAGACAAGAATGGATCAAGGCCAGGGGACCATCTTATCGAGGAGCCACTAGTAGAGGCCATAGAAAGATTGCTGGAGAGCTGCAGGACATCAGGGGACCATAACGGCAAGGGCCACAGCACTGACCAGGAGTCATGATAGCAAATGTAAATATCTTTGTTTACTTTTACTGTTGTCATTTATTGAAGTTGTAAATAAAAATATGTAAATAGACTGACCATTCGCTACACTTTTTAGAGAAAAACTTGTAACCTTTTGGAAAATAAATTATCATTAGATAATGATAATGATCATAATGATGCGCGCGCATCCGTGACAGAACCCATGACGGTCGTGACTATATATGTTGATTAATGGATAATAATAATAATATAATAATAATAATTATTATTATTATTATTATTATCATTAGATAATGATAATGATCATAATGATGATGCGCGCGCATCCGTGACAGAACCCATGACGGTCGTGACTATGTATGTTGATGGATAATAATAATAATATAATAATAATTATTATTATTATTATTATTATTATTATTATTATTAACATTAGATAATGATAATGATCATAATGATGATGCGCGCGCATCCGTGACAGAACCCATGACGGTCGTGACTATATATGTTGATAATATTACAAAATATGTTTAGATACGAGGGCCATCCAATAAATAGATTTCCCTATTTTTCTTCTGCGAACGAAACGTTGTAAAAATTAGTTAGTAGTGTAAGAAATGGTCACTAGGATGCGTTGGAAGCGCGTGACCTTCAAAATCACGCTACTCGTACGCGCAAGTCCGTAGCGCTTCAGTTTCCATGGAGCTACCACTGGTGAACGTGTCCACTTGCGAACTCCGTTCTGTAAATCGTTTTTTTTTTCACGGCGAAAAACGAAACTGCGGTCAATATTCATCGCAATTTAGTGTAATTGTATGGTGAAAGATGTATGATCATCCAAATGGTTCGCCGATGGCGTTCATGGTTCTTGGAAGAACGGCAAAACCTGCATGATTACGAGCGAATCGGCAGGCCCGTTACTGCTAGGACAATGCAGCCGTTCGAAATGTGGTGGAAGCAGATCGCCGCGTCACCATTGCCGAAATAATGATTCGACTGCTTCCTGGAATCGAAATTGGACGCATTTCTTTTTCCGCAACTATAAGTAATCAGATCCCTGTTCAATTACGCGAATTCACTAGTGGGGTTAGACTTGTGTAAGAATCATGGGTCATTAAAGCAAAAAAGGCTCAATGCGGGATTGGATCCCGGTTCCTGGTTGGCATGATTCGACGGTTTGTACCATCCCACCACCAACTTCCTTAGTCGTAAGATGATATCAAACAATTCATTCGTATTTATTTGCATAAGCGGTAACTATCTCAGTTGCACATAGTTTATATATATTAATGGATTAATTTCAAGATGGAGATGTGTAAATTTATATATACGCAAATTTATATATATGCAAATTTATATTTATAAATTTATATCTTTGCTCAGTCATGGTCTTAAGCTGCATTACGTACAACGACTTAAGCAAACTTCTCTTTTTTTTTTTTATGAAAAATCAAGTTAAAGTGTATAAGAGTAAGTTCTCAAACATGGATTCTGCCTAGCCTACTTTTCTGTAAAATATACCCGACACAACTTCAGTTGATGTCCAGAGATTTTTATATATTTAGGTTTAAACGTTTTACGGTTTTATTGATATGATAGCCGTGGCAGTAATGGTATACTAAACACTGAATTGATTTGTCAATTTGATGAATATTGTGTCTGAAATATTTTAAACTCATTAAAACGTTATTCTCAAACCGAGCTCCCCAAATGTATTTTTCTAAGAGTAATTTATTGAAGCTGTTTTTTATACTGTAGTTTAAATTTATTGATTTCAATGGATTTGAGAAAAATACATTTACTGAGAGTGCAACTGCTGAACGTTACTGATGGCTTGCTCCATCTTTCGGACTAGATATCAACTAAATATGATTGTGTTTCCATAAACATAAATCAACGTTCAGATAGTATTTATTCCGATAGATGGTATATGTGATCAGAGACGTAAAGTTAAATTATTAGGAATGCTTTTATTCTTCAAATTTTGTTTGAGAGAAGTGAGCATTTCTCAATAATAATAATATGAATAATCAAACTGATATTTATTTATTGCCATTGTTGGATATGGTATTACTAGCCGAATGACCCGGGCAACGCCCGGGGTTTACCCGATTAAATGCTTTTATTCAAATACTATTCGTTACAATTATAAATTGGCGCCGTGGATGTCATTCTTGTATAATATATAAATGAGTTTTAAAAATTGTAAAAAAATAAATGCATCGGCCGGGAATCGAACCCGGGCCGCCCGCGTGGCAGGCGAGTATTCTACCACTGAACCACCGATGGTTATGAGAAATGGCCATATTTGGGTATTTATTCAATTCACAAAGCAAACGGTGACATAATTGATTAAGAAAGAATTGATTATGACGCTGATAACTGTATATTTTAATAATTTGTATCTATGACTTTTATATATAGTGACTTTTTGAAAATTTGTGAAAATATTATAGACGCGCGTGATTTTTTAAAAAATTAAACAATCTCTACTGCCCTTACTGCAATGGAAAAATTAATGAGAAGGTTCACCACTGATTAACCAGGCCCTCCCATTAATTTTTCCATTGTAGTAAAGGCAGTAGAATTTTTTTAATTAAAAAGAAACATACGCGTCTATAATAGTTTCGAATTTTCATAACAGATGGCGCGATAATGCATCATAATATAGTACCTTTTTGTTGTGAAGTAAGGTCTGTTAGGTGTCTCTGTGTAAGTCCAGTTTAGTATACAACAATTTTTGGTATTGATAAGGTGAGATTAGTATGTAATTAATATCTTATTTTAACGGGTATAGCACATCTGAATAAAGTTTTATCTTCCATTTTAAAGTCAATACATAGAATTTTATTCTTCCTAGAGAATAAAAACAACTTTTTTCTCTCGTTATTGTCATTGTTCTTTCTTTTATTCCATCGAATTACAACAATTTCACCATTGTGATCAGGTGTATTTCTTCACTAGCCGAATGACCCGGGCAACGCCCGGGGTTTACCCGATTAAATGCTTTTATTCAAATACTATTCGTTACAATTATAAATTGGCGCCGTGGATGTCATTCTTGTATAATATATAAATGAGTTTTAAAAATTGTAAAAAAAAAAATGCATCGGCCGGGAATCGAACCCGGGGCGCCCGCGTGGCAGGCGAGCATTCTACCATTGAACCAAAAGCAAACGGTGACATAAGTGTCTCGCGCATTGGCGGCGCCATCGTAGCGAACCGTTGTGTCGCTATTCAATAAAAACCTTATTTTATTCAGTACACTTTAGTTCTTAAGCTCGAATAGAGTCAAAATGTTGTCCGAGTTGAATATTCAGTTTTAAAATATGTTTTATAAATTATTTTAGTATTTTATCTTTGTTGGTGAAATAAAATGGATAGTGTCTGTACGACATTGAGTCCTATCACGACCAAGTGTAAATCTATTTGGTAGACTTTATATATTGCCACGTGGAAAATTAGGGAAGACAAAAACTTCAGGAGGAGACAACAATTTATTTCAGGCAAGAACAAACTATGAATGGTAAACAAAAGATAAGCCACGAGGGAAATTTACAGAGTAGCAAAATATAAACATAAAAATGACCACTCTGTTAATAAAAATAATAAAATTAATAAAATCTTTGTTACATAGCTTCTTCCCTATGGGAGCTGTGACCCACAGCTAACAATTATTGTAGATACTGACATGGATCTGACGTGCTTCCGCCAAGGATTTCATCGAAGTCTTGGAACTTTGTCCCTAGTACCTTTGCGTCCTTTTTCTTGCGGCGTGAAGATCGGCTTTGTCGTCGTATCGTCTATAGGGACATCGTCATCTTCGAGAGAAGTATTGGCTTTAGCACGGCGGTGGAATCTTGTAGTCAGTCTCCGAAAATGTAGATCACAGCACCCATGGCTTCTATGTCTTCTCGGCGGTCTTCAGTTTGTCTTCCCTAACTTACCTAGCATCTCCACCAAAATGCCACGTGGAAAATTAGGGAAGACAAAAACTTCAGGAGGAGAGAACAATTTATTTCAGGCAAGGACAAACTTTGAATGGTAAACAAAAGATAAGCCACGAGGGATATTTACAGAGTAGCAAAATATAAACATAAAATGACCACTCAGTTAATAAAAATAATAAAATTAATAAATACTTTGTTACAATATATATATATATATGTGGCAATATAGTGATATTAATGTGGTGGGGAAAGAGAAATAATCACACGACGAGTTGGTAGAGGAATAACCCAGGCAACCAGCGAGGGAGAGGAGCGCGAGGGGATGCCACCGCTGAACGACCGTTTGTGTCGCCACCACCCCCCGACTGTCCAAAAATAGTTCTGAGGTTCTACGAAAATGGCCCCCTTGGAATGTGACTGATATATCAAGTGACCGGCCTTTACATCCTCCTCCCTACGTCTCTCTCTGGTCGACTGTAGATTTACTTTATTATTCCTGGAAGGGTAATATTATGACATATATATATATATTAAGAAAAAGGCGTCTCCTTATCGTGCAACGGGTTGCACGTCAGTTGCACGATAAGGAGACGCCTTTTTCTTAATTTATTCACCTTATCCCAGTACAATTTCATATTTATGCTATTTTTTTTTTCATATATGTATATATTAAAAATAAAAAAGGCACATCTTGACCAGGGGCACATGTGCTTTTCAGATGGCAGAGCGCCATCTGGTGGAACAGAAATCAACTAAACATTGATTTAGCCTGTTCCCTGATATTTGGATATGCCTTTTTTATTTTTAATATCGACCCCTGACCTTTTTATTTTTTATTTTTTCTCTTATTTTTTCACATATATAGATACAACTTAACTTTTTTTTCATTTAAAAAAAATCTAATTCTAGTTATTCATCAGCGAACTAATAATTACAGAGAGTGTGTGTGTTCCATTTTTTAAAAGACGATTTTACTGCTTTAGTTTTTTTTTTATTATCCCTAGTACACTTGGTACAGGCCATGATAATCATGGTGGGTAGTTAGCGACTGCTCCTGCTTTAGTAAAAATAATTTACAAATTTTGTAGAACTTATTGGTTTCTTTGTGTAAGACCTGACTTTTAGCAACAGCCCTGTACCGATGTTTCCAGGAAATAAGGCTTCTCTCGTCTTAGAATATTTTGATCAATACAATCCCAACAGTCCTTAATGACTTTCCAGAGGCCATCTAGCGTTTTCGGTTTTATATATCGAAGACCAGTTTCTAGCAAGGCAAAACATAAAAAGAATATCCATAAAGACCAATTCTGGAGATTTGGCAGGGGTGTTCTTAAATGTATGTACGTAATTCTGATTTCATCCCTCTTTTCGTCCAGGTACCACCATGATACTAAGTCATACATTTTAGAACGATAATTAGCCAAGAACAATATAAATACAATCAAATACAAAAATATATGCAGCAAATATCAAATAAGTAAACAAGAATTAAAAATACAAGAACTATACGATAGAAATAGACAGATATAAAATAAACAAAAGTAAATAAGAAATCTATGTAAACCAGAAAAAGCATTTACCATGTTCTCTTTATACCTTTAGATATAATATGTAAATAGAGATACAAAGGGATGCCTCCTTATGATAGGGTAGAATTTCTCACGAGGCGTAAAGCGCCATTTTAAAAGGTTTTAATTAACTTGCTTCCATATCTGTCTGTCCACAAATCTTGTAATCAATTTTATATACTTATAGAGCACTTCTCTATAAGTATAATATTCGGTACACTAGTTCAAACCCGATGACAATAAAAATTGACAACATTTCATACTTCTGGGTGGTTGGCGTGGTCGATGATAAACTAATTTTAATTTCTATACCTAATTTTTAAAATTGTCAGTCATTTTAATATACTTTTAGACGATACGGAAATATTAAAATTTGTTAGACTCGCTCAATACAGCTCTATTAAATACAATTTGGCAAATTTTCAGACTTCTGGGTGATCAATAATGACCGTTTTCTATATTCCGTTTAAAACTTTGTGATCAATTTTCAATATACTTCCTGGCCATGTAGAGTTCTGGTATTCAATAGACTAGTTCACTACTACTAACATTGCATTTGTACAAAATTTCAGACTTCTAGGTGGCCGTGAGGGTCGGGAATAGACTAGGAATTCATTTCAAACGAACAAAGATAGACGCAGCCGTTTGTCTGACGCAATAGGTGACTAAGGTTCCATAAAAATGTAATCGGTGTGGTCGGGAATTTCTATATTTCCTTCCAATTTATGCATTCAAGTTTTGATTTACTTCTATACCACTTAGAAGTCTGGAATTTTCTAGATTCGCTCTATCCAACTAACAATGCAAGTTTACGAAATTTAAAACTACTGGGGTGTCTGGAATGTACTATTTTCTAAATATATGTGTTATTTTATTTTTGCTTTATATATATAAATATAGTATATCTTCAAATATTTATACTGCCTATTGTTGAACCAAGTTGCAGATTTGTAGGGTTATCTAACTTGCTTTCCTCTTTCTTGGTGTTACACACGTTTCCCAAGCGGGTTTCCATACTTAAAGCAAATAAAGTTTAAAGTTATTGTGTTTATATTTATTCGTTATCTTCCTCGTAGGTCGAGGTCCTGAGTCTTCGTCTAGGTCCTCTCTCTCTCTCCAATAAACAATCAAGATATATGTACAATAACAATATTACAAAAGGAATGAAACTATCAAAATGAATGATACCATAGTATATAATCTGCTTTGAATAAATGATTAATATCATAGAATAATTTTTAAAAATGCAGGGCACATCAAAATTGATGCAATAATATGAACCAGTCACAATGTTAGTTCTTTCATTATACTAAAGGTTCGTGACCTCACTGATGAACTCTTTCCATCTCGTTCTATCCTCATCCAGCACTTTCTTAGTTTTCCGCGGTCATTTCGATCATTTTTCCAATTCAATCAATCCATCTTGTACCTCCAATAATTTCTTTTAAAAAATTTCCTTCAAGAATTCTCATCCTCTTCAATTATATAATCATAATGTCTGATTCTCTAGCTCGTGTCTAAGATTTTCTTGCATTATTATTTTTTTTTTAATATTAAATAAAACTATTTGAATCGAACCTTCTGTACACATAACCTGCAGATTTATTTCAGGGAGTTGATTCATCACCGGTTCACAAAGGATGGCGTTTTCAGAATTTATAAAATCAAAAATTGTGGCTAATTATCTATGAGAATAAATATTAAAACAACTATTTGCTTTTTTTAATGGAAAGGGATTTTTCTGGCTATACTTATGGCTATGAGTATATATACAGTGAAGGATATTGGAGACAGCCAATTTCAGCCTGACGTTACAAGCTAATAATATTAACAGAATATTTCGCAGTTCTGACATTATCGCGTAAAAAACTGAAAAGTGATTTCTTACTACACTCGATTGCTACAAAAGTTGGAGAGGCACGCGATCTTCTCTTCTGACATGGCGTAAAGCCAATATCCTCTTATTCAAAGGAATTCTCGAAATATAGTGGTTTAGCGTAGCGTATAAAAGCAGAATGATCCAAATACAGTATTAGAGCTCTAAAGAAGTGGTCTGCTAGATTAAATTGGCGAAACCGTTGGGAGGGTTCACCACTGATGAGCCAAGCCCTCCCAATATTTTTTTTTATCGGAGTAAGGACAATAAAATTTTATTTATTTGTTAAGAGAAACATTCGAGTGTTAATGTCTTCATTTGTTATATATGAACTCTTGTATTAATGTTGACTATAAAACCTCTACAAAAGTAACTGTAGAAAACTCTAGGATGAAATATCTCTCAAAAACTCTAAATATCCTCTAGAAGAGGGAGAAACACACTCAAGAAGTTTCTAGAAATCCCTAAGATGCAATCTGAAAGAAATTTCGAAACCTCTAGAAACAATTTGTTAAACCTTTATAAAACTCTAGGAGCAGTCTGTAAAAGAGAACTATAAAAGATGGCTCTAAACTCACTGTATAGTGATGTGCTCTAGCTGTGAATATATATTTGTTGAAGTGTTCTGCTTGGGTTAAAGAAGATAAAAATCTTCAATCTTCTCTTCAAATAAAATTTAACCATCTAGGGAAAAGGTATTTAAAAGAAACGCTTCCCTAGATGGTTAAATTTTCAACCATTGCCCGCTCTGATCACACACCTTACATTTCCCCCTCGCTGAAAACATCCTGTTATTATTTATATGAAGGTCATGATAAAATTGTGGTGCGATAGTGATAATATAGAGAAGAGAGACAGTTGCTAATATTATAGATTCACTATGAACTAGAGTTACGGTAACAATTATCCTTGTTGCAATTCCACTTTGTAATTAGGTAGAAACGATAAAATATTTCATTTTAAGGATAAGAAGTTATTTATTAATTATGAATTGTTAGCTTTCAGGTCTATAAGGCCTTTAACCAACCTTAAAACACTTGAATTATTTATTTATTTTATTTTTTATTAATTTTCAAATTCTTAATTCACTTTCATGTACGATTCTTTTGATTATAGAAAAGATAGGTTTAGTTACATGGGCATCTTGTAAAAAGATCATAATAGATATTTTGTGTGCCATTTTTATCAGTTAATATTTCCAGTTTTATTTTTTAAATATATTTTTATTCGCGATATATATATATATACATATCTATTGTTTTTTCATATATATATTAATTAATTGATTGATTAATTAATGGTATACAAACAATATTCGAATTATCAAATTCAACAGCTCTATGTAACTCACGTCATTTTTTTTCTAACTTCAGAAAGGACAAATTAATCAATTAGACTTTTCAAAAGAAGAACTAAATGAATGATTAAAAAATTTTAAATTTTCAATTAATAAATATTTCTAAATTATTTTTATATAAATAAGATATATATTTTCAAACGGTTTTAATAGCATTTAATTGTTGACGGTCAACTAAGCTTCTATGATTTTGAAGCTTGAATCTCATAAGAGATTAAATTTGTACTGTAGAAAATGATTGATCTCAAGCAATGATGACACGTGTGCGATTTTGATTATTTTCTTCAACCATTTTTGATTCAGTTTTAAACTTTATCTTTATCCAAAAGAGAAGTGAATTTTGAATATTCTAAAAATGCTTAACGAGTATTTTTTTTCTAATAATTAGCAATCCAACATTCTAATTTATTCTTATAAATTCTAATTTTTCGTATTCAGAAATTGTGAACTTTATTCGAGCTTTAATTTACTATATTGAGACATAAATTTGAGCTATTCAAGCGGAATCATCTTGGAATTGGGAATAGTCAACAATAATGTTTTCCATTTTTAAATGATATAAAAATATTGAATCAAATTTTGAGTGATATTTAAAAAGATGTTGAAGATATTCTTGGTCAACTTGCCATATGGAAGATGTTTGCTGATAATAACCAACATTTTCTAAATTTCTTATAGAATTGATCGAAATATTAAAGAGAACCTTTGAAATGTAAAAGTGTGTTTCCAAAGACTTCCACAAATACTCCATAGAAATACTACATGGAAAATACTAGTATTTTCCAAGTACTCATATGTATTTGAAGAATCTGTTATCACATGTGGAATGCATAGATCTTGGCATGTGCCGTTATACTTGTATGAAATCTACATCATCATCAAAAACTAAATGTTATTTGCCGTTATAAATATAACGTAATACCATTTGATTCCCACAGTAGAATCCTGCATACAAGTATACTTATATCTTATACCATACTTGTATACCGGTGTAGGCACTTAATACTTTTAATTTTTAAAGCCAAGAGGTTCTGACCTATTTAAACTAGATGAGTCGACGCAATGACTGCTATTGTTATTTATTTCTATCATCTGGTCAGATTGACTACAGACAACGTACGTTAGTGTTTGTTTTGAAAATAGACCAATCCACAAGTGAATCTTTAAATAAAAAGAGGCATATATTGGATTTTAAAAAAGGAGTTCTCATTCTAATATTCCAGTTGGCATGAGCGCCAACCTTTTTCAAAGTATAGAAACGTAATTTTTGCATTTGTTTATACAAAATAAATATATTTTGTTCCTTGACAAAGGTTGGCATTCGGCCAATTGAAACATTGATAAATAAATCCAATATAATTTGAAAAAGGAAAATAAAATTCAGGTAAGAAGTTTCTTTTAATTTTGGTTTTTGCAAGTTTTCGAGCAAATATACTGCTCTTCAATCGAGGAGTATATTCGATCAAAAGCTTGCAAAAACCAAAATTAAAAGAAACTTTTCACTTGAATTTTATTTTTCCTTTTTCAAATAATTTCTGGGTAGCTAGTGCTCACATAAATCCAATATAAGTTAGTGATATCTCGGAAACACACAGACTTTATCATTTTCCTGTATCTTTCCCCAAAGGTTCTGTCTTATATCTTGGATCCAACCAAGAAGATGTAGAGGAATGGCGCTACCTGGTGCATGTTGGAAATATCTTGATGTGGAGATAAGGCTTAGATTAAACCGGCTATTCTGATTGGAGAGATTTACCTTACTGAAAGGTCATGTCCCTTATTAATACAACACAATTTCTATCAATGGTATATATTTCTCTATATTTTTATTTTATTAATTTTTATAATCGATATAAAAGCTATCGGATTTCATGTCTCTGGTGTTAATTATAATATATATATTTTTTGAATATTGATCAATCAATGTAAAAATTTGTATATGAAATAGTCTGCATAAATCAATATATTGAAGTTGATCTCTCCAGACAAAGCATGAAATATCTACTCGCTTGATATCAATAACGTTAGAAGCCAGGGTCAAATAAGAATACATTTATTTTATAATTAACTTAAATTCAATTACATTCTCTTTCTCTCATTGCAGAAAATCCCTAAGTCCTTAAAACATTTCTAAAATCAAAACTAATAGAAAATAAAACCAATAGTTTGTTTAAAACCAATATTTTTAAAGTTCAAATTTAAATTTATATTTTAAAATGATAAAATTTGGAACTCTAATATATATTGAATATACAAAATTTAAAATTAATATTGTATATTTCGTTAGTTAATAAATCAATCCTCTGTATCTGAAATTAAGGTGAAAACATTGGGCGTTCGGGAATAAGTTTTTAATAAATTATTACAATTCTCTAGCTTTCAGCCCTTGTAAGAGAACTGTAGAAGGGATTCCGGGCCAAAAGCCTGAGAATTGTTAGAATATAAAAATTTAAAAGAAACTCATATTTTCGGACGCCTGATGTTTTCTCCTTAAATATTGTCAAGTATAAAATTAGGAAACACAAGCCTCAGAATTACACAGCAATTTATTTAATGTAAAAAGCAAAAATTATTATTTATAAAATACCATAGAGGAAAAGAGGGAGGTTTAAATAGTAAAAAATATATTAATTTTATAAATATATAAATGAAAAAAAACACACACTGCTCCACCCCAGCCTTAAAAAAAATAGAAAAGACAACCATCATCAGTAATCTAACAGCAAGTGGCTATCCACTTCCCTTTATACTTAGACATAGTTTCAACCCTTCCAAACACACTCAGCCCGTAGTAAACCGTAACACCTGCATTATACCTTATTCCTTTGAAAATCAATCAATAGCCCACTCCCTCAAGAAATTTGGTTTAAAAACCTTTTTCACCAACCACCTCTCAATAGGCCAAATACTCCGGAACCCCATCACCAGATCTAATATTAAGAAACGTCCCGACCAGCAACCATATGCCATTTACCCCATAGGTTGCCAAGATTGCAACGCAAAATATGTGGGTGAGACTGGCCGCTTCATTTACAACAGAATTTCCGAGCACAACAGAAATATAATAAACAAAGATCCCAAATCTTTGATCTTTCAGCATACCTCAAAAACCGGCCATGCCTTTAACCTTTCCGACCCAACCTGTCATTACCATAACATCAAATCCAAATATCAAAGATTATTAATAGAATCCTTTGTCTCTCATGATTTAAACAGCCCAGCCCTTCCTTTTCACCAGATCCTTCCTCATCTTCCCCAGTTTCAAATTCACACCCATAACCCCATACACCATGTTTTGTTCGCATGTAGATAGATATACGCCCTTCAACAGGTAAATGGAATAAAGGGACCAATTGACTATGAATAGAAAACAAACTGAGCTTTGGACAAAGATGAAACAACTGCAGCCTGGCCACGAGAAAACGTGAACTCGTGAAATGTGTTTATATTTATTTTATTTTATATTTTATTTTCTATCTCTTCGTTAGGTGTATATAAATAATATTGTACAACTATATATACTCTTTCTCTCAACTTACAGCTTAGCCTGTGGAAGGATCGATAAGATCCGAAAGCTAGCATAATAAATTTCATGTATAAAGAGACGCAATGCTATCGTTTGTTTTTATTTAATAAATTTATAGCAATTCTTTTGTCTATTTAAAAAATATATGAATAAATTTGGAAATATGTTCATAAAATAATAATTATTTTGCTACATATCTCTTTCCCTAGGTGAGCTGTGACCCGCAGATTGCAAATATTGTTGTTACTGACACAGAGCTGACGTGATTCTGTCAAGGATTTTCTCGGAGTCTTGGAAGTTTGTCCCTAATACGAGGGGTGTCCCATAAGTCCGTGGCCCGACATATAAAGAAAATGGCTAATAAAATGATTATGATTTATCCTTCAACATAATCCCCTTTAAGGTCTATACACTTTTTCCAGCGATGTTCTAATGCTTTTATACCCTCCAAAAAGAACGATGTTTCAAGTGACTCAAAAAATGAGGTTACAGCATCAATGACCTCTTCATCTGACCTAAAATGAATGCCAGAAAGTGATTTTTTCAAATGAGGAAATAGGTTGAAGTCAGACGGAGCTAGATCTGGTGAATAGGGTGGTGCATGTGGTAAAAGTTCAAAGCCAGAATAATAAATAGTAGCCATGGCTTGCAGCGACCGATGACTCGGAGCATTGTCTTGATGGTAAACAATCTTCCTGGACAGCTTTCCTCTTCTTTTTTCTTTAATAACTTATCGTAGTTACTTCACAAGATTTGCATAATAATCGCCAGTGATGGTTTGACCCTTATTCAGAAAGTTTAGAAGAAGTACACCCTCGGAATCCCAAAAGACAGACAACATAACCTTCCCTACTGATGGAACTGTCTTGGCTTTCTTGGGGGGAGGGGAACCGGAGTGTCTCCCCTACATTGATTGTTGTTTGGACTCTGGTGTAAAGTGATGGGCCCAAGTCTCATCCATGGTAACAAATATATTAACAAATTCCACTGGATTGGCTTCAAATAACGCAAGATTGTCCGAAGATAACTTTCTCCTTACAGCCTTTTGATCGGGTGTCAAAAGTTTGGGAACCCAACGGGCAGAAATCTTCCTGAGGCCCAAGTGTTCTCTCATGATCCGATCCACTGTTGTTTTTGGAATACCCAAGGTCTCTTCTATCTGACGAACTGTCATTCTTCTGTCCAACATAACCAAATCATGTATCTTGTCGATGTTTTCTTGAGTAACTGACTCAACAGGTCTTCCTGGTCCATGTTCGTCTTCGGTGCTGATCCTCCTTAGTTTAAACGCAGCTACCCATTTTTTACTATGCTATAGGAAGGAGCATCTTCCCTTAATGTATCCACCATATCTTCATAGATTTCCTTCGGCGACATTCCTTTCTTACAAAGATATTTTATTACAGCACGAATCTCGTTTGTCTACATTTTAGATGATTCCTGTTTCTTGTCCTCTTTCAGAACCTATAACAAAAAAACGGTTTGTTGTAGAAACTTAAAAATGTACATATCTTCATACAAGGCTTTAAGGTATATATGGTAAAATTTACTAGTTTCTAAGATTTCGTTCTCATGGTCGGGCCACGGACTTATGGGACACCCCTCGTAGCTTTGAGTCCTTTATCTTGCGGCGTGAAGAGCGGCTTTATCGTCAAATCGTCTATAGAGACAATCGTGATCTTGGAGGGAGGTCTTGACTTTGACAAGGCGGTAGAATCCTGGAGTCAGTCGCAGGACATGTAGCTCATAGCAGCCATGGCCTCAAGCTTGTCTTCTCGGCGATATTCAGTTTGACTTCCCTAATCTACCCAGCATCTCCACCAAAATTTCACATAGAATATTAGGAAAGGCAAACTTCAGGATGGCATGGCAATTTATTTAATGCAAGTACAAATCAACACCTATAAAATACCAGAGGCAATGAGGGATGCAAAATTTAATTATCAAAATTAATAGTTTGTTCATAAATTTAAAAAAATATTTTGCTACAATATTATTGTATTCACTATGTTTTGTCTTTATTAACCTGTTAATAAAAAGTAATATTACTACCTTCTAATTTTTATTTATAATTACTTATGTATTAATTATATTTCCTTTCTGATATTTGATAATGAAGTAAACATATTTAAGGGTCTCCTTTCTACAAGTGTACTAATATGAATATTATAAGCCCAGGATTTTAGACCCGGAATTCCAGGTCTACTGGCAAATCGAGAATAGACTTTAGTTAGATGTAAATATTTTTGGAAGGATATTGATCTTTATTATTTAAAAAACGGTCACTTTTATCCCAAAAAATAGCTAGAAATTCTTATCTAATATAATTCGGTCATTGAAATTGTTTAACCAATTTGCCAGCTATTTGGTAAATTTGTAAGATTTCATTAATTCCTTGTAGATCACATGAAATCAAAGTCTGTCCAGGACTAACGAGGGCCATTAGCCTGAAACCAAGGTATCCAGTTATGCATTCTGAGTTCTCCAAAGATGATATTGTGACTTTGTCACCGACCTTAGTCTGCTAGCTAGCAGAGACATTCAACAGACAGTTTTTACCAGTTATTGCGTCTATTTTTTTTTTGACGTGACCTTTTTTTGAGGTGACTTTTCTTTTTATGAAATAGTTCATTCACATAAACTCATATTTTGAGTCAAAAGGCGATCCATTAATTGAGATTATATAAAAGGGCGTACCTGGATCTGTAAAGAAAAAATATATATTGTGACGAAGAAATATTTTATTATTTAATTTAATATTATTCAATGAAAATATATTCAACAGATTATAAAAATATATATTAATCTGTATTTGTGAAATCATCTTTAAAATATTTCTTTGCTTGCTTGCTTAAGAATCTCTAGCTGTAAATAGTTTTGGCTGACCTGTTAATAATTGTCGACTCGTCGCTGTGACGTCATCAATAAATACTTTTACATCTTAGGATATTTCAAGGCTTGATTTCTACGCTACAATATTTTTTTTCTTAAAATATTTCGAGAGATTGCTCCCTCTTTATCAATTTATTGCACAATTGATAAAGAGGGAGCAATCTCTCGAAATGTTTAAAGAAAAAAATTGTTTTTTTTTATTTACAGATCCAGGTACGCCCTTTTATATAATCATAAACTCATATGTTTTAATTATATAGCTAACCAATAATGTTGATTTTATTCATGCATATAGGCAAATTTCGTATAACTCAAATATTTCAATTTTATTGCATATGAATACTTCGAATTAAAAACCTCGATGTATTGTTTATTTCTGTGAAGTAAAAATATATAACTCACACACACATACAACTGTGCCACACACAAATTAGATAAATTAAAACACACAGTGCTATTCATAGTGTAATTATCATTATTAGATTTGTTTGTGGCCTATACCGTTGTTGAAAGGCTGTGGTCGCCATAGAGATATACATATAGCAAACAAACACAACTCATTTAATCATAAACTTCCTTCACTATAACAATATTTCAGCTCAATGTTTGTCGCTGCAATTTTAGAAGCGCAACAATATTTATTTTTCATGTGTAACCTCGTATTAATTTTAGATTGTGTTCAACGTTGTACATTCGGGGCGAAATATCCATTCTAATTAAATAAGAGATTTAGATTTGACTATAGGGTTATCTATATAACTTCTACTGTATACAGCGCAAATGCATATAGACTCAATAAGTAAAGGATATGAAGCGTACGAGGATACTTTTCTTTTAAATTTTAATTAAGATTCAAGCTTTCGGGCGAAAACAGCCCTTCTACAGGAAATTATAGAAAAACATTTTCAAAAAGTAACGTTTGTAAACAAAAATGGTATCTCTATTGATCTTGTAACGCGTGAATAAATCTCACATCCACGCGACCCAGACTATGATACATTGAATAAATCTGCTAAGTTGAGACTTTTCAAAGTAAATCAAACTGGCATAGGGCAACTATGGTACACAATTTATGGAAATATTGCTTTATATGCATCAGGAATCTCTATATGTCGGTTGATACTATTGTATTTCAAAGAGAGCAACGCCTCGACGACCAATCTTTTAAATTTGCTGTTGATATTAGAGTAATATGCTTGTGGTTGGGATGTGTTAAAAGAATGTCCCGTTTGTCTAATATGTTGTACGATAAGGGACTTGGGTTCATTATTTCTAATGTTTCTGTGATGTTCGTCCATTCTGTCCTTGATTCGTCTGCCTGTTTCTCCTATGTATATACTGTTACAGTTTGAGCACTTTAATGAATATACGGAGTTTGTGAAAAAAAGGTAGGGTAACGGGAAAACTATTCTTGGTTATGGGATTTCTGATTATTGTTTTCTAATTTGGGGGTGTTGGTGTAAAAGGTACGAATACCATAGTTATTTTTTAGGAATCTAGAAATGTTGACACTATGAGTAGAGAATGGGATGGTGCATATGGATCTATAAACTTGGCTATTAAGGTGCTGTTTGGGATTATAAAAATGTCTGAGTATGAAATTTTCTGGGTATCCAGGGTAACCAAGAATAGTTTTCCCGTTACCCTACCTTTTTTCACAAACTCCGTATATTCATTAAAGTGCTCAAACTGTAACAGTATATACATAGGAGAAACAGGCAGACGAATCAAGGACAGAATGGACGAACATCACAGAAACATTAGAAATAATGAACCCAAGTCCCTTATCGTACAACATATTAGACAAACGGGACATTCTTTTAACACATCCCAACCACAAGCATATTACTCTAATATCAACAGCAAATTTAAAAGATTGGTCGTCGAGGCGTTGCTCTCTTTGAAATACAATAGTATCAACCGACATATAGAGATTCCTGATGCATATAAAGCAATATTTCCATAAATTGTGTACCATAGTTGCCCTATGCCAGTTTGATTTACTTTGAAAAGTCTCAACTTAGCAGATTTATTCAATGTATCATAGTCTGGGTCGCGTGGATGTGAGATTTATTCACGCGTTACAAGATCAATAGAGATACCATTTTTGTTTACAAACGTTACTTTTTGAAAATGTTTTTCTATAATTTCCTGTAGAAGGGCTGTTTTCGCCCGAAAGCTTGAATCGTCATTAAAATTTAAAAGAAAAGTATCCTCGTACGCTTCATATCCTTTACTTATACTTATCAGAGGATTCCAACTTTATATATATAGACTCAATGTTTTTTTTTTTTTCCTTTTTGGTGCGTCTTTGCCTTTCTCTTTCCTCCTCCATGACTTAGGATCATTTTTATATTTAAAAAGAAAGAAGAATACCTATTACATGTGCGCATACTTTTAAATCAAAAATAATCATAACTTTAGATACAAATATTTATGTAATTCTTTCATATAATTTGCAAATTCTAACTTTCTTCTATTTTCCACTCCTTCTCTCTGTATCTGTCAGAAGAATCAACTGAAGGTCGATTGATTTGTTGATTGACTAAAAAGTTATAAAACTTGAAAAAAAAAGAAAACGAGTTCTTTTGAATCTACTGTGCCTCAAGATGAATTATCTAAATAGGTTTCTAATAGTTACTCTTTTTAATTGTTAATTTATACAATGTACCCCCATTTAAAGACACTTTTCAACACTTTTCTAAGTTTCTTTTTACACATTTTTTTAAAATAAACTTTTCAACACTTTTCTAGGTTTCTTTTTACACATTTTTTTAAAAATAAACTTTTCAACACTTTTCTAGGTTTCTTTTTACACATTTTTTTTAAATAAACTTTTCAACACTTTTCAAGGTTTCTTTTTACACTTTTTTTTTAAATACACTTTTCAATACTTTCTAGGTTTCTTTTTACACATTTTTAAAAATACACTTTTCATCACTTTTCTAGGTTTCTTTTTACATTTTTTTTTTAAATAAACTTTTCAACACTTTCTGCGTTTCTTTTTACACATTTTTAAAAAATATACTTTTCATCACTTTTCTAGGTTTCTTTTTACACTTTTTTTTATTTCTCGAGGTTTCGTATTAACATGCCTTTCAACACGGAGACCTAGCCAATATAGCCAATTATAACACACCTAGAAGTAATACTTCTAGATCTCCGTGTTTAGGGGATGTTAGCCCGAAAGATTGAGAAATAAAAAAAGTGTAAAAAGAAACCTATATAGCCCTAGATTCCTTATTGATATTGTCAAATAGTAAAAACAGAGAATAACCTTTATTATAAATATGAACTATTGAACCTCTCCGAGAACAAAAGTTGAATTTATTTGATAAAATGCCCACTTCGATTCAAAGCGTGGTTGATTCAGTCATTCCCAGTTTTCTCTATCACCTTGATAGAATCTTATGGTAGATATTTGGTTTGATATTGGCCCATGTTTCACGTTATCAATCCAGGATGTTCAATTTCTTCCTCTATTGAGGTCACATCTCCTGCTTTACCCCTCCAGTATATTTATTTGAATTTCTTTCAAGGTTCTATTCAGAACATATCAAATCTCAACGTCTTTTCTCTAGCTATATTCCCAAGAGGATGTAGTTTAAGCTTTATCTTTTCTAGGCGCCGTTCTTCATCTTTTTCATCCAATGAACATTATACCTTCGCGTGTCAATAATATTAAAAATATATATACATTAATCCAAGTCTCACATTCCAACATAAAAATGGCAAAATATTACATTACAAAAGCATAGTTATTATATATCTCATATTGAATTTTTTTCTCGAAAATACTTTACGTCTCCAGAATATTTATTTTGCAAGGCTGTTCTCTCACTGACTGTTTTGTGCTTACAACTTCAGATGTGAACAGACCGCTGTGTATTTCTTTGGAGTGTATTTGCTTCTCCATTGGGTTCCACTGGCAGCAATGGCAAAACTCTTTCCACGCCTATCAGTTATCAACCAGTTACTTTGTTTGAGAATATTATCGATATTTCCTCTTCATGTCAATCACTTTTCCTCTCCTCATTTTTCTTTCAAACTCCAGAATTTCTAATAAGGAACTGTGAACTATAGGTTCACCACTGATTAGTCATGCCCTCCAATTTTATATCATTTTATCTGATATAGCCCTCAAAAATGTAACGTTTTTTGAGTATTTTATATATATTATTTTAGATCATGTTATTTATTTCATATTTACCAATTGATTATGGGTATTTTGCCACAAAAGAAATATTGTTTTACAAAATGAATTTTGGTTTACCAATAAATTTTGAAAAAACTTGGTGGGTTAAAAAGAGACTTAGGTGGAAGCATTTCTATCATTGTAATTTAAAAATCTTTGTTTATGTCCAAATGCCGCATGTTAACGGATTTATGCTAAAATCACAACTTTACTGCGTCCATAGCTGTCTTCAATAGAACAATAAATGCCCTCAACCTATTTATTTTTTCAACGAAGCCACAAATGACTTTGAACTACACCGCTTCTAGTTGTCTTCGACATAAAAATAACTGCGTTATCAACCTATTATTGTTTATAATTAAGCTACCAATAGCTTTGAGAGAGAGAAAACTACCCTAGTCTATCGTCAACATAACTGTGTCATCAACCCTATCTTATTGCTACGGAAGCAACCAATAACTGTAATCTATGCAACTTCCTTAGTTGCCTTCAACGATGCAATACCTGTCCATATCCTAGACTTATTGAAACTATAGTTGACTATGAAAGTAATATAAAATATATATAGAGAGGTTTAGAAAGATATTTTAAAGAATTGTACCTTAGGTAATCAGAAACGACTTATATAACAAGTTCGTTTTGAATCACGTATACGTGATTTGATCAAGATATCGTTGAATACGCGTCGTTTGATGAGCGAGTTTATCAGCTATGAGTGTAAGGTTGGTGATGGAGGTTGAGTGAAAGGTCCACGTGGACTGACTCACCCCACAAAGTTCCGGGACCACATCTCCGCTGAGTTGGGGGCTGCCATGGCTGGGACGGGTGTGCACCAACACACCGTCGCCATGGCAACCATCGACACACCAGATTGCCATGCCGATTTCTCGCTGCTACCTCTTAATTATTAATATCTTCTACCTCTAGTAGATCTTCAAATGTCCCTTGAGGTTGAGGTCAATTGCTAGGGTCGTATGTTGGCCAGAAATCTGAGGGTAATTAATAATGTTTAGCGTATTATGTACGAATGATCTGGTTCTCTTTTTGCCAGGGCAGGGTCTAAGTGAAGGCTTTCCCAACCATGATTGTTTTACTGAGAAGGTTCATTATTATCATTAAAGTTGGATTTTATAGTTATCATTAATAGAGTTGGATAGATGATAAGAATTCGATAATTGTTTATTTTCATTTTCGATCTCTGTTTATGCAAATTCTTATGTCATCTTGCTAATATGCATATACAGAGTCTAAATTATGACACTTATTCATTCCAGACCCATATATATATATATACTCTAGGTCTTTGATAAGTTTCGTCCCGTACTTCCTATAGTGTGGAGGCGTGTGCGGAACAGACACACAAACAACATATATTTGTTATTACAAAATTTCTTCATTAAACCATGCTTCTCACTCTTCTTCTCTCTCATTTTCTTCAACTTTAAACTACATAGTATGATCAATAATTTCCAAGAATGCTGAAAATTTAAAGAAATACAAAAGTATAATAAAGTTTTATTTAAAATTTCTCAAAATAATCACCGTCACTCTCTATGCACTTATTCTATCTTTTTTTTTTTCAGATATCAAAACACCTCTGAAAATCCTCATCTTTCAGGCTTTTCAAAATATTCTTCGTATTCTCCTTTATTTCAGGTATTGGGTCAAATCGACGTCCTTTTAAGACTTTTTTTTTAATTATAGGGTAAATGAAAAAGTCGTTGGGAGCAAGGTTAGGAGAATAGGGTGGCTGGGGTAGTAAATAAATTCTGTGTTTAGCCAAATAGAGTTGTACAGTGACGGCCGTATGTGGCCGTGCGTTGTCATGATCCAAGAGCCAATTATTCTGATGTCATTTTTGGGTCGTTTCTGACGCACAGTCTCCTTTAAACGTCGCAATACATCAAAATAGTAATGTTGATTGATGGTCTAACCCTCGGGCACGAATTCATAGTGTACCAATCCCTTCACATCAAAGAAAATGATAAGAAGACACTTTAGCTTCGATTTGATCATCCTTGCTTTCTTGAATCTTGGTTCTCCAGGCTCTAGCCACTGGCTTGATTGCCTCTTAGTCTCGGGATTCAATCCGTAGACCCATGTTTTATCTCCCGCGATAACATTTTTGAGCCAATGCGGATCAGAATTAAACATTTCCACCATGTTTTTGCACGTTTCTTTGCGATGCTCTTTCTGCTCATTCGTTAAGAGATGTGGGACAAATTTAGCCGGGGATCGTTTAAGATGCAGATCATTCTTTATGATGGTTTGGTATGTTCCAAAAGAGATATCCAAGTCTTCTGATAGCTCTCTGATAGTTATTCTTGGGTTATCTTTGATCGATGACTTGATTTTAAGTGCATTTTCGGGGTTTCTTATCGATAAAGGTCTGCCAGTGTGTGGATCATCCTTGACGCTTGTTGGACCAGCTTTATATCGTACAAACCATTCAAATGTCCTCGATTGTGATAGGGAATCTTCTTTAAAAGTTTGCTTCAACATTGGATTGATTCGGAAGCTGTTTTCCCTAATTTAAAGCAAAACTCTATGTAGACTCGCTGTTTTTCGATACAGTCCAAACTGAAGTTAGAAAATGTTCTGATATACTCGAGCTTATAAATTCGAGAAAAAAAAACGTGAGCGCGTGCGTCTGTGTGATGAATTATTTTTCTACGTGTTGATAAATGTTTTATCTATAAGGTCCTTATAAAATTATTTCATTATTTTGAATATTTTTACGTGATACAGTCTGGAAATTATTGATCACACGTTGTATATTGACCCATCTTTACTGCCTAAGCTAATTCTCCTACACAATGGAGTTTTCAACATTAGACTACCGTCGGGATTGTCTGAATTTTAATAAGGAGGCCAATATCTCTTACGAAAGGAAGAAAAAATAGTGGTGTAGTTCAAATAGAAAATAAAAATGGCATAAGAGGGTATTTTTATACTGTGATCAGGTGGTTGAATTAAATTCTGGAATAAAGGAAAATCACAACGCGATTATTTGATACGTATACCGATAGATGGATCAAGTCATTGGCAAATTTCAGTCATAAGATCCGAATATGTTTTCTATTAAAATAAAAGCTTTTCATTAAATTAACGTATTTATTGGGTTGTAAAGAAAGTTCGTTCGGTTTTTGTATCCCTTTATTTCATAACGGTTTTTGTTTTTATACGGTGAAGTGTTTATATTCTTTAAATAGAAAGACGTTGGGAATAAGTTTGCACATATTGTTCACTCTCTGGTAAAGCTGGAAATATTCAAAAATGGAATGGCCAGTAATATGTTTTTTTTTTTTATATTGTATTTAAAAGGTTACACACACACACTTCTAACTCTGTTGTGTGAGTTGTTAGCAGTGTTTACTGAACCACGCTTCCATCATTAGATGAATTCTCTTCAAAATACCGTCTTTATTAAAATGGAAAGTTATTTTATGTTTACAAAAATCTCAAATAATATATTTTTTATAAATTAACACGAAGCAATAACGCGCCATCTATACATATAAAATAAAAGGACTTAAAAGCGCGAATTTTCTTTTATACATAAAACGAACTTCTACTGTCCTTCCTGCGTTGAAAAAAATATATTGGGAGGGCTTGGCTCATCAGTGGTGAACCCTCCCAGCGGTTTCGCCAATTTAATCCACCAGACCGCTTCTCGGAGCTCTAACACTGTATTGGATCATTCTGCTTTTATATGCTACAATGAAGGATGGAATCTTAGAAATGGTTTTCAAGTAAACTATGGACATAAGCTTATAGGACAGTAGAATTACATTCAAATATTTGCTTCGAGCAATGCTCTTCAGCAAACTATAAAGACAAGGCCGGTTAGGAATAAATTAACACGAAGCAATAACGCGCCATCTATACATATAAAATAAAAGGACTTAAAAGCGCGAATTTTTCTTTTATACATAAAACGAACTTCTACTGTCCTTCCTGCGTTGAAAAAATATATTGGGAGGGCTTGGCTCATCAGTGGTGAACCCTCCCAGCGGTTTCGCCAATTTAATCCACCAGACCGCTTCTCGGAGCTCTAATACTGTATTGGATCATTCTGCTTTTATATGCTACAATGAAGGATGGAATCTTAGAAATGGTTTTCAAGTAAACTATGGACATAAGCTTATAGGACAGTAGAATTACATTCAAATATTTGCTTCGAGCAATGCTCTTCAGCAAACTATAAAGACAAGGCCGGTTAGGAATAAATTAACACGAAGCAATAACGCGCCATCTATACATATAAAATAAAAGGACTTAAAAGCGCGAATTTTCAGATGGCGCGTTATTGCTTCGTGTTAATTTATTCCTAACCGGCCTTGTCTTTATAGTTTGCTGAAGAGCATTGCTCGAAGCAAATATTTGAATGTAATTCTACTGTCCTATAAGCTTATGTCCATAGTTTACTTGAAAACCATTTCTAAGATTCCATCCTTCATTGTAGCATATAAAAGCAGAATGATCCAATACAGTATTAGAGCTCCGAGAAGCGGTCTGGTGGATTAAATTGGCGAAACCGCTGGGAGGGTTCACCACTGATGAGCCAAGCCCTCCCAATATATTTTTTCAACGCAGGAAGGACAGTAGAAGTTCGTTTTATGTATAAAAGAAAATTCGCGCTTTTAAGTCCTTTTATTTTATATGTATAGATGGCGCGTTATTGCTTCGTGTTAATTTATTCTAACCGGCCTTGTCTTTATAGTTTGCTGAAGAGCATTGCTCGAAGCAAATATTTGAATGTAATTCTACTGTCCTATAAGCTTATGTCCATAGTTTACTTGAAAACCATTTCTAAGATTCCATCCTTCATTGTAGCATATAAAAGCAGAATGATCCAATACAGTATTAGAGCTCCGAGAAGCGGTCTGGTGGATTAAATTGGCGAAACCGCTGGAGGGTTCACCACTGATGAGCCAAGCCCTCCCAATATATTTTTTCAACGCAGGAAGGACAGTAGAAGTTCGTTTTGTGTATAAAAGAAAATTCGCGCTTTTAAGTCCTTTTATTTTATAAATATATTTTTAATTTATTCATTTCGTCTCCGTGTTTATAGGTGTTACATTCAAGCATAGCTCATATTGTCCTGATATATTTACACAAGGCAAGTTACAAATTTAAAAAAGCCTAAGAAACGTCGCAACTTTTTTTTTTACTTGGTTAAAGGAAGCATTCAGGCAAGCCCCTCTTCAAGCAGTTTCGGTTAGTTGAAGAAGGGGCTTGCTTGAAAGCTTCCTTTAATCAAAAGTAAATAAAAAGAGTTGCGACGTCTTACTTTTTTTTTTTTTTTTTTTTTAATTTGTGAAAATTCGCAATCTTGTGATAATGAATACAAGGAAAGTTCTTGAATAGAAGGGGTCCCCCAAACTCTAAAGGAGGGAAATGGTGGATGATAAGTTCCTAGCTAAGTATAAGGGCCAAGAAGTCGAAACCTGGCATTTTGGTCACCTCGATGTTGAACTGATGGTAGGAGTAGTGGTATGAGGTAATGATGATTATAATCCTAAAACCATTAATCTACTACACTATAATACTATTGTTAATATACTATGTTAATACTAGTCTATTAGCAGCATCACTTTTTCGCTACTTTGTGTCAAAACTATGCTAGTAACTCCTCTCAGATCAACTTTAGATCACGGTGAAGGTAAAATATTGTATAAACGTACACTGAACAAACGCACAAAGCAATATATCAATTAAAATAGATATTATAAGATCGACAAGTAGGCAATAACAAGCGCACCCACGGCATCAATTCCCGGTGCATTGATTGGTCAGAACTAATGAGCCTCCAGACTTAGCGCATCATCAATAATTGAAGACCATTCTCCACAGTAGAGTTGAGGTGGTTTACATAATTGATGGACAGTCTTTAATTAGTTTGAGACAGGTTTATGACGCGATGTGTGCTAACGCCGTCTAATAGAATGAAGGTTATTCCAGACTTTGAAAAGGCCACTAACAAATAAGTATTTAGAGGGCGCGCTTTATTAATTTTGAAATATAAAAAAGCATTATTGCTTAATCAGATAGATTCGTGGTTAAATGATCCAATTATTATGGTTAATAAAGGTTTTTATGTACGTTATTCGTGGTCAAAGTCTTCAAGTTGCACCATCCTTGTTGGCGACACAAGGGAAACGTTCGATAAAACCAGTAAGCTAAGGTAACTAGCATATAGCCTACACATATGGAATCGTGAAATCACGATCTTCAGAGTTTCTGAAAATAGAAATATTCCCTCCGCTGTAACGGATCATGGAACTTCTCAATCAGATCATGCTCCACCGCCGTCTTCCATCGCATAGTGGAATGGAAAATCCCGTGGCAGTGTTGCGGATTAATTTCTCTGCTCAATTTGCTCAATCCCGACGTTGCATAGAAGAGATGATAGAGGTAAATGCATGCATGCCCTTGCGTTATTAAACCTCCAGCACACATAAACGGAACAACTTGGAAAATGCATCCCCTACTCCAGGAGGATTTGTACCCGGACAGATTTGAGAGGCAGATATAGTTCATCACATGAGCGACAATCACAATTCTACTATATCCGCAAATATTGACAGGGTTACTACCACCGACCCAGAACTAGGCACTGATCTAGGGGCATGTTTGATTCACGTATAAAACTTCACTGGAGGCTTCGTGTTCGTATAGATTTGTCAGAGTTAACATACGCAGTCTTCAGTCTCTAGACGGCTACGTTCAACTTAGCTGTAATAGGGAATTGTCGCGATCTTTCGGAATGGGTAGTTGGGGAGTCTGAGTGTTTAGACTTAAATAATTTTGTGATATAATACAGCCAACCTCTAGCCTCATTTGTGTTAAGAATTCAGACTTCACTGAACCGGAGCATTGTGTCTTTTTTGCCTTCAGGTAAATATCTGCTATAAATTGTAGACACTGTCTCTTTGGATGCCATCGAATCCATTCTATATATCTTTCACGCGGCATATTCTCTTTTAAAGGCAAATTATTGTAGGTGTCCAATTTAACAACAAGTTGGCTAGGAGTAACCCAAGCAAACCAATCCTCCCAGAAATGGTCTCTCATTTCGGGACTGGTTCTTTTCTTTATTTATTCGGTAATAATTTGATCCTTCAATTTATCAAAATTGTCAATCTTCAGATCCTGCAACCAACTTTCGAGAATGTTCTGTAACTCAAAATAAAAATCCTTCCAGGTGTTTTCTGAACTCTTTTGATGTCTATAGAACACTTGTCTGAAACTATCACCGCTAAGCTTAAAACGTGAAAGTAGCATTTTCTTTATGTGATCATAATCATGGGATTGCTCCTCAAGTTCTCTAGAAATCAATTTGGCTACATCACTAGGTAAAACACTCAATAAATACGCTACCCACTGGGCATTTGATATTTTTTTTTAAACTTGAATTGCCGCTAAAATAAATTAAGAAATGTGGCTATATCCGTTTCTTTTGGATTGAAGTTAGGGATTAACTTCTTAAACTGAATTTTTGGTACATCTGTTCCGGATGCAACAGATTCCGTAGTGTTTAGAAATGTATTATGCGTAGTTTTCATTCTCAATTTCTCAAGCTCTCTCTCTCAAACCTCCGCTCTACATTCATCTCCTCAGATCTCTGTTTCTTAAGTAAACATTGTTCTTCAGCCTTTCGTTCTTCGATTATATTAGTTAACGTGTTTTTCACAACTGCTTCTCGGGGCACGACGCAGATGTCGCCCTACAGCTGGCCCTCACGCCCTACCCCATCCTGACCATCCTGCCTCGAGGCGTGCCAACTGTGCCGCCTGTGGGTTCAGCGACGGGTCGCTGACCCACAGATATTAGAGTTTCCGACCCCTGCAAAGTGCCCCTGGATCTGCAGGCCTGGCTCTTCGGCGTCGGCCTCCATCCCGAGGCAATGAAATTTACTGGTGTGGCGAAGGCTACCATCTACATGTACCATCTTGGTTTTGAGTTGGGTAATGCCAGATATCACCTCGACCTGCCCACTCTGTTGGAAAGAACTCTCGCAGTCCATCGATGGCGGAGTCTTTCCCGAGGTGGGCGCCACCAATGACGACTTGTATATGTATTTTATATATATGTATATTTATCAATTATTTTATATTTTTATATCTATTTATTCATATATTTATCATTATATAATCATATTTATTCATATTTATATTTGTTCTGTATTTAACCTTATATAATCTTATATGGACATTGAAATAAAGTAGTTTCAATCTCTCAAATCTCTCTCTCTCTCTCTTTCGTCCGTGCGGCCACGCGGCGCGCGAGCTCCGCGTTTTTTTTTTTTTGTTTTGTTTTTTTTTTTTTAGTCTGAGATGGAGAATGTGGAGTTAAGTAACCCCTTTGAGTTATTGGCTGAAAGCCAAGAGAATGGGCTGCAATCTCATGCCAATTTCACCAAAATCGGCCAAATTTCCGCCGAGGAATCACCAATTGAATCTGAAATGCCTGAAAGTCATTCAGATTCAAAAAATGACAAGCATGCAAATACTAAGCCGACGGCGGACATGCAAATTCTTGCCTCAATTGGGCTGATTGCCCGGAACAGGAAGACCAGCTTATCGAGAGGCAAGATCTGGGCTTCACCAAAGTGGGCGGCTCCAAGAAGAGGCCGCATGACTCTGACCACGCCAAGTCGGGGACCAAAAAGGGCTACATCCAGGCACCGGAATCCTTCAAACAGCAGCAGGCCGCGAGCCACACCAAGACCCAGCGAGGTGCAAGAGTGCCAGACCACAAGGCAGAAGCAGGCAACCTTCCGAGCAAGGTCGGCAGCGGAGCAGGCGGACCAATGTGTCTACTTGGAGTTCCGCCCAGACTTCACGCAAGAAATGTACTTCGGTGCGTTGGAAGCCAAAATGAGTATGGGAACCATCTACCAACTTACGAAGATGGAGGGACACATCCTGGTCGGCCTCTCCAACGTGCAACTCGCCGACAAACTAATAGAGGAGGGTCTCAACATCGAAGACGCCACTCTGCGTGGCCTTCCCCCTCAGGAAGAGGGCCGAAAGATCGTGCTCGGCAACGTGCTCTTTTTCGTAGAGGACGCTGACTTCGTCATTGCGCTGCGGCTCTACGGACAGGTCACGTCCATCATCCAGAAGATGATGCAACTGGAGGATTCCAGCTCGGCTGATGCTCGTCGGGAAGCTTTTTTAACTCTGCGCGACGGAGTAGAGCTCTCCCAGATCCCTGCCCGGCTGGACGTCAAGGCCAAGGGAGTGGGCACGCACGTCTACGTGACCTACGGCATCAAGTGTTCCCTGTGCTACAAGCAGGGACACAAGCGTGCCAATTGTCCTCGCAAGACTGGTCTCCAGAAGGACAAGCTGGTGCTCTCTGTGGATGCTCCTGATGTACGCCTTAAAGCCTGGACCAAACCGCCCTCCACTTCGAACGCCCCTCCTGTTGCAGCAGCCCCACCGGCTGCTGCTGTGGTCGCAGATCCTCCTCCCAGCGACACAGCGAGAACAGAAGCGGCGGTCGTCCTGACTCCTCCTCCACCGGAAAATCAAAGCGAATCTCTGCCCGAATCTTACCAAGAAAAGCGCTTTCTGGCTGAGAATCAGATGGACGATCTTCTGAAGAACAAAAAGACGTCTGAAGTCATCGTGCCCAGAAGCAGGGCCTGGAGAGAGAAGAATTCGGTCAGGCAATCCCGCATAATGGGAAAATGGACAGATTGATTAGAAAATCAAACAACGATCAGAGAAAGGCCATTGCCAACTTGGCCACCGCGCTTATGGGTCTGAGAGGGAACACGAGTAGTACCCTGTATAAAAAGCTATCGCGCGCCAGAACCTCTGCTTGCAGGCACAAATGAACTTCGGAGTTGCGACCCTGAACACGCGCGGCATCGCCGCTCTTCGCCGGAGAATACAGCTCTGCTGCTTTCTCAAGGAGCATGAAATTGATGTCTGCTTCCTACAGGAGACGAACTTCATATCCCTGGACGACGCAAGAGATCTCTGCCATGGCTACAGCGCCGTCGTTGCATCCGCAACGACTACCGTGGGATCAGGCCTCGCCTGCGTCTTCGCACCTGGGGTTGTTGTTCACCGGCAGCAGATCCTGTGGCCTGGAAAGATTACAGCATTCGACCTCACCGTCCGGGGGGGTTCTCCATGACGAGCGTCAACGCCCACGTCTCTCATGCTCCTGAAGAACGATGCCGCTAGCTCCAGATCATCGAAACTTGGCGAATAAAAAGATACGTGGATCCTCGGTGATCTAAACATCTCCGAGGAGTCGGCGAAGGACCTGGCATCGGGTTCAGCAGAAGCCCTCGCGGAGCTCCTAGACCAAGCCGACCTCGTCGACGTCGCCACCTTCTTCAATGCTGCACTGAAGCACACCAGGGTTGCTACTATCGGAAGCCAGATCGACGCGCGTCGTCTGGACAGAATCCTACTTCCATCAGGCTTCTGCAACCGCGTCACCCACTACCAAACTATCGACTATGCTTACTCGGACCACCGTGCCGTCCTGATCCAAGTAGGAGACCCAGCTCCTACAAGACTTCCCTGCATTGGCAAGCTGCTACGGTCAGACCTATTTTCCGATCGAATGGCAACGTTCATCGATGAAATATCGGACGACCTAGCAAATACTTCGCCCTCGATGTTATGGGAACACTGGAACAGGATAAAGGCAGAACTAGTCGCGGAGATAAGATCACTCGCACCTGCCGTCGCCGAGTCTGGCGATGGATACATCGAAAGAGCAAGCCCCTTCCTGAGGCGGAGACTGGAGGACGACACTGCCCGCTCCGACTATCCTTCCTTGTCGGACCTCGGGCGTTCCCTCCGAGTCAGACGTCGCTCTCCCTCCACCTTCACCGACGACGACGGCAACGCCATCTCTGGGGGCCAGCTTAGAGGTTTCCTTTTGGAACGTTTAAGCAGTCGCTTCGCCCAGGCTCCAAGCTCGGCAGAATCCATCGCCGACTTTCTCGTTGAAGTGACCCCCTTGGAGTTCGACGAGTGGGACCAGCTATTTCTCGCCGACATCTACCACGACCAGATAGCGGCACCCATTCACAGCCTGCCAAACGGCCGTGCCTCTGGATGGGACGGATTACCCTGCGAGTTTGCCAAGGCCTTTGAGGATTTCTCCGCCGAAGTCCTTTGTCAAGTCTTCGAGGCTTCTCGACTCCGCGGGGCCTCGCCTTCATCTTCAAGGCGCAGCAAGGTCATCCTGCTGCCGAAATCGCACGGTGGTCCGGGTCTACAGGCATTCCGACCAATCAGCCTACCAACGACCGACTACAGGGTTCTCAGCGGCGTGCTCATGTGCCGTCTACGACGTCATCTGCCGAACCTCGTGCCCGACTTTCACACCTACGCCGTTCCAGGACGGTCATCCTCTTGGAACATTGCGCAAGTAGCAGACAGCGTCGCCTAGGCAGCGATACATGACACATCGCTGGCCGTCATCTCCCTAGACCTAAAGTCGACCTTCGACACCCTGAGTAGGAACTACTTGTTCGTCTGCTGGAGAAACTAGGCCTACCATCTGCCTTCCTCGCGTGGATTACTGTCCTCTACGGAGAAGCAGACGCCTCCATCCGGATCGGAGATGTTATACACCACAGCCTTCCCCGCTTCTCAACGGCGTGAGGCAGGGCTGCCGTCTCAGCGCCGCTCTCTTCAGCATCGAAGTAGGGCCTCTACTACGCCGCCTTGAGAAGATCTTGGGCCGTGGCAGCGTGGTCGCCTATGCGGATGACATCGTACTCTTCATCAGGGACGACGCTCAGTTTGAGCTCGTTCCCCTGATCTTCGAAGAGTTCCGCATGGCCTCTGAGGTAGCTGTAAATCTCAGCAATAGCTGCGGGCTCTGGTGCGGTTCCTGGAGGCACCGGACGGATTCTCCACTGGGAATCTTCTGGACGTCCGAATTCGTAAATATCCTGGGCTGCACGATCACCGCCGGGAACAACCGTTGCTTCCCAGGCCTCCCACCTGATGGGGCTGCTAGAGCGAGCCATCGCGAGGTGGTCTCCCTTCGTTCGCGGCTACGTTCCACCTGAAACAACCATCGGCGGTTGCAGACGCGGCTGGTGCGCTTCGTGTGGGGTACGAGCCGAGTCTCGTGGCACCCCGGGCGCATCCTGGCTCGTCCAGTCTCCGATGGTGGCGTCGGTCTGCTTGACATCGCGGGCCAGCTTCGGCTCGCCTGCCTGAAGGGCGTTCAGGCTTCTCTGCGCGGCGCCGCCAACGGCTACTCTTGGCTGGTCCGTAGCCGGTCGTGGATGACATCGCCGGTTCCTGATGTCTGGCTCTCACCGAGGAGAAGGAGGCTGCTGAGTCTCTGGGAATCCGTGTCCAGCATTCTTGAGCTGACCCACATATATTGGAGTTGCCGTGCCGTGCGATTCCTGCTCCAGGAGGTGTTCGCCTCCTGCGAAATGCCCCTGGATCTGCAGGCCTGGTTCTTCGGCGTCGGCCTCCATCCCGAGGGGATGAAGATCACAAGTGTGGCGAAGACTACTATCTACAAGTACCATCTTGGTCTTGAGGTGGGCAACGCCAGCCAACACCTAGACCTACCCACTCTGTGGGAAAGAACTCTCGCAGTCCACCGGTGGCGGAGTCGCTCCCGCGGTTGGCGACACCAATAAAGACCTTGTATATATTTTTGTATATATGCATATTTGTCAATTATTTTATATATTTACATTTATTTATTCATATATATTTATCATTACATGATCTTATTTACTCATATTTATGTATTTAACCTTATATAACCATATATGAGCGATGTAATAAAGAGGATTCAATCTCAATCTCTCTCTCTCTCTCTCGGCCGTGCGGCGAAGAAACTTGCGATCTCCGCGTTCTTCGGGAAGTGGAAAATCAAATTTTTTAACCAATATTCCATATTGGTGTAAATCTCAGCCAAGAAATTTTTAACTGGTGTAAATCAACTCCAGAAATACCAAGAAATACACTGCGTGACATTGAAAATGGAACACCAAGAACTAGTGGCCAGAAAATTATGCAAATTTCAGGGTAGACGCGCCTAACCGAGTTTATGCAAATGATGTAAAATGCGCAGCTCTCGTGCGCACATGGAGTAAGATATAAGGGAAGGAACTTACAGAAAGGACAGTATTCGTGTCGTTATTTCTTCAAGGAAAATCATTGTAGAAATTTTGTTCTTGTGTCAAAAGACACGTGTAATAACAGAGAATGCCAGGTCATCGTAAACGGAGGCAGTTCAAGCAGACAGACGCTTTTACGAGGGGCATGGTGATCGGACTGAAAAGGGCAGGTTGGTCCATACGTCAAATCGCAGCTGATACACACCTTGGTGCGTCCACGGTGCACCGACTGTGGAGAAGATGGTTGGAACAAGGAAATGTGGCAATTTATAGGAATGCCGGTGCAACCAGAGTGACGTCAGCACGTGTGGATCGGCGTATCCTTCGACAAGCAGTGGCGGCCCCACAAGCCACTTGTACCGCCATCCTGCAACATGTGCAAGACACCCTAGATCATTCCATCTCGACCAACACCATTTCCCGTCGATTGGTTGCTAATGGCTTGCACTCATGCCGTCCGCTAAAAAGACTGCCATTGACCCCACCGAATAGGCGCCAACGTTTGGAATGGTGCCGGGCTAGATCGACGTGGATGACGAATGGCACAGGGTCGTGTTCTCAGATGAGTCGCGTTTCTGCTTGTCCAGTGATAGTCGCCGTGTACGCGTGTGGCGTCGACGTGGAGAAAGGTCCAATCCGGCAGCAATTGTGGAACGCCCCACCGTGCGACAACGTGGAATCATGGTTTGGGGCGCAATCGCGTATGATTCCAGGTCACCTTTACTTCGTATTCAGGGCACTATGACGGCCCAACGAGACGTTGATGATGTGCTGCGACCGGTGACACTCCCCTACCTTCAGGGGTACCCAATGCCCTTTATCAGCAGGATAACGCCCGACCGCACACTGCTCGCATTAGCCAACAAGCTCTGCAAGATGTACAGATGCTTCCCTGGCCACCGTACTCTCCTGATCTCTCGCCAATCGAGCACGTCTGGGACAGCATTGGACGCCGTTTGCATGCCTTGCCACAGCCGCGTTCAGAAGAGGAACTGTGGCAAATGGTTGAGAGGGAATGGAGAGCCATCCCTCAGGACGCCATCCGTACTCTGATTGACTCTCTACCTAGACGTGTTGCTGCGTGCATCGCCGTCCGCGGTGGTCCTACTTGCTACTAAGCCGACGCCGTTCTCGCTCTGTATTATGACTATCATTTTGAAATAAAGATCACTTATTGTTCGTCCCCTGTCTCTCTCTGTCTGCCGAGTTTCATCACTTTCTGGCCACTATTTCTTGGTGTTCCATTTTCAATGTCACGCAGTGTATATGGCCGAATTATCGGCGGATAAAGGAAATTTAATGACAAAATAAATTTAGAAAAAAAGGCATCTCCTGATCGAATAAAAGTTGCTGGTGCCATCTTTCGCCATCTGTCGGATTAAATATCAACTAATAGTTGTTTTTTTATCATTCCAGAATTGACCAAAATAACCTTCCTTTATTAATCAATAAGAGCCAACCACGTACGCGTTTTGGGCTGTTGGCCCTCATCAGCGTGGTGCAAGCTGTACCTCAACGATTAAAAAAAAGCTGGTTTTTGGGGCATCCTGAAAATCATTAAACACGTATTTAGGCCGAAAGATCGCATGGGCTCAGCTTTCTTTGATTAACCAATTAAGATTCTTTTGTCCAATTCTAGAATAAATTTTTAAAATCAAGATTAGTTGATATTTATTCAGTTCTCCCTCACTGGCGTTCGC
Organism: Cordylochernes scorpioides; assembly: GCA_030710605.1. Taxonomy (NCBI): domain Eukaryota; kingdom Metazoa; phylum Arthropoda; class Arachnida; order Pseudoscorpiones; family Chernetidae; genus Cordylochernes; species Cordylochernes scorpioides. The sequence goes on from CP092866.1 coordinate 58,318,884, forward strand.
ATGCCCTACCGGCTTAAATACATATTTCATGATTTTTCAGGATACCCCAAAGACCAGCTTTTTTGATCGTTGAGGTAAAGAAGGTACTCAATATTTCAAGAAGTAAACAAAAATATGGAACGCGCCCAGACTTCAATTCAGCCTACCTCTAATTCATCACTGCCAATATTTCTTGTAGGTACACTTTCCTATTTAATCTGGAATCTGCATGAATGTCCCCAAGTAAAATACCAAGAGGACTCCATAGCTATTAAAAAGTTCTATACAACTGTTGAAAGCATATTTTTCAGGTAATAAACTGTTTCTATAAGAGAGAATTAAGACTAATAAAAAGTGTCTATGGAAATAAAAGTGAAAATTCACTAAAGCACCGAAGAAGAGAGTCATCCGATCCACTTATAGAGCCAGAGGCAACACACATTGTTGCCACAACCTCTCGCTATGGAACACAAATAGAATTAGAGATCATTCCTATGGATGCCACAACCACTCACTCTGAAATACAAATGTTATTGTTGCCACAATCTCTCAGTACAGAGATACAACAACAGTTGAAACAAGCCAGCCCATTTCCCATAACTATGTTAACATCTAATAGACCACCCCTACTAAAAACCAACCAGAAAAATATCCCTTCCATAAAAATAAGTGGAGTAACAGAATGGTCAGGATTGAGTGATTGGCTCAAAAACTGTACAAAACAAAAGCTGAAGTTTCCAGCATCTGGACATTATATTGTGGCGAAGAAATATTTTATTATTTAATTTAATATTATTCAATGAAAATATATTCAACAGATTATAAAAATATATATTAATCTGTTTTTGTGAAATCATCTTAAAATATTTCTTTGCTTACTTGCTTAAGATTCTCTAGCTGTAGATAGTTGGGCTGACCTGTTAATAATTGTCGACTCGTCGCTGTAACGTCATCAATAAATACTTTTACATCTTAGGATATTTCAAGGCTCGATTTCTACGCTACAACTGGTGAAGAAGCTGGATCGATACCCATTCAGAAAAAAAACGGAAAATTGACTCGGTTGAGCAAGAAGAAAAAACCATGAACATCAAGAAAGAAGCAACTACTCAGGTGGGTTCATTTTTTGTCCAACATCTACCTAGAAACCCCTCAATGTTCTCTGGTGAGGGTGTTGAAGATCCCCGTAGCTGGTTAAAAGGGTATGAACGTGTGGCGAAGCACAACCAATGGGATGAAACCCTTTGTCTCGCTAACGTTTATTTCTATCTTACTGGCACTGCTCTCAAATGGTATGAAAACAACGAGGAAAGCATCCAGACATGGACGGAGTTCATGTCACAATTAGAAAATGTATTTGGAAAAAATGAAAGCTCAAGACTGCGAGCTGAGAAAATACTCAAAACTCGCGCACAATTAAAAGGAGAAAGCACCGAATATTACATCCAAGACGTCCTGCGCCTTTGCAAAGAGGTAGATCCACAAATGAATGAGGAAGATAAAATATCCCATCTGATGAAAGGGATAGCTGAGGAGCTCTACCAGGCACTTATCCCAAGGGATGTGCATAACACTGAGCAATTCGTCACCGAATGTCGCCGCATTGAAAGCATACACTGTAAGCGAGTGACCCCTACCAAATACGAGCGACTACCAAATGTGGCATCTCTCAGTGATCATGATGACAGGGCAGATCTGTCATCTATGATCAGGCAAATTGTTCGTGAGGAGGTACAGCGGGCATTAGGCTCTACTCGAGAGGAACCAAAAATTTCTTCCATCGAAGATATGGTAAAGGAGGAGATTGGAAGAACCCTGGCGCCAATCTCAAAGCCTAGGAGAAGTTCCCCACAGAAGGAAAGACCCAGAGAGTTTTATAATAATAGATATGTGGCCCAAACGATAAGACCGCAGCAGCCAAAACAAGTAAACGGAAGACGCGATACCAACGAATGGCGAACCACGGAAGGTAAGCCAATCTGTTTCCACTGCGGACGCCCTGGCCACGTCGTGCGCTACTGCCGTGACAAGAGGAGAGAATATGAAGGAGAACAAACTTGGAATTACAAGCAGAGAGATAGGCTAGAGCCTAGAACATTCTATAATTCTCGGAGCAGCCAAGAGCCCAACGACGACCGGCCAAGAGAAAATAGACGCCGCTACCGAAGCCCCTCTCCTTACACTGGCCGAAAAGGACAATATTCGTCTCCTGATAGAAGACCCAGCCAGTCGCCTCGCCGTCCCCGTCAGGAAAACTAGAAGATGCGTCCTATTTTGGAGGTAAGGCCGCAAAATTTATAAATCCTCCCTTGTCGACCACATTAGAATTAAAAGAAAATTACATAGACATTAAAATAGAAGGAAAAATGACGCGTGCCCTCGTCGACTCAGGAGCCTCATATTCTGTCATTTCTGAGAGGTTCAGACTCAAACTAAGAAAAATAATGTTTGCCGAAACTGACGTCACATTACGAGTAGCCAACGGTAAAATTGTAAGACCAAAAGGACGCTGCACACTGAAACTGGACTTGAATGGACTACAGGAAAGCTTTGAATTTGTCGTTATGGAAGACTGTAGTCACGAAGTTATTCTTGGTTGGAACTTTTTGAAGTTATCTAGGGCGATAATTGATTCAGCTGACGACACACTCTTCTTAGAAAAATGTCTTTTTGAGGATACCCCTAAGAACAGCTCACCTCTCTACTCGAATTGGAATATAGAATCGAACCCGCCTCTATTCAGTTAATAGAAGTAGCAAGTCGTGACATTCCTAATGACGCAATTGTGGTGGCAGAATGTCGAAAAGAGCTATTGCTGGAAAGAGAACTAACGGCTCCCTCCTCTGTCATTTCACTTACCAATAACCGAGGTAAACTTTGGGTGGTGAATTGGAGTCCATATCCGAAACTAATCCCACAAGGGATGCATGTAGCCGATAGTGCTGTCATCGAAGATAGTCAATTATGTACTCTAGCTGATTGTAACCAAGTTGAAACAGAGGCGGAACATTCTGAAGACCCAAAAATCTCAGAATTTTTTATAGATGATTCACTTGATGAATCTCAAAAAGAAAAATTAAGAAATTTGTTAAAAAACTATACGGATATTTTCGAATTTAGTAAAAGAAAACAATTCAAGGACGTCAATGTTAAACACCGAATTAACACTGGAGACCACCTACCGACCAAACAAAGACCTTACCGAGTTGCACCAAGAGAACGCCAAATTATTCAGGATGAGGTAAACAAGATGGAAAAACTTGACATCATTCAGCCCTCTGAAAGTCCGTGGGCCTCGCCTGTAGTATTGATAAGAAAAAAGGATGGAAGCTGGAGATTCTGCGTCGATTACCGCCGCCTTAACAAAATAACAAAAAAGGATGTCTACCCTCTCCCAAGGATCGACGACACTTTAGACTGCTTACGGGGAGCTAGATTTTATTCTTCCATGGACCTCCAATCAGGGTACTGGCAAATCGACGTAGAAGAATCGGACCGTGAGAAGACAGCATTCATAACTCCAGATGGACTGTACGAGTTCAAAGTAATGCCATTTGGGTTATGTAATGCTCCAGCTACCTTCGAACGAATGATAGATAATCTTCTGAAGGGTCTTAAGTGGACCATTTGCTTGTGTTACCTCGATGACATCATCGTTTTTTCAGATGGCTTTGAAGAACACCTAAGACGCCTTCAACTTGTATTAAATTGCCTTAAGAAAGCCGGATTATGTCTCAATTCCAAGAAATGCAAGTTTGGTGCAAAAACTATCACGGTTCTTGGACATGAGGTGAGTGAAAATGGAATTCGTCCCGACCAAGAAAAGATTCGAGCAGTCCGCGACTTCGCTACGCCAAGGTCATTGAAGGAAGTTAGAAGTTTTCTTGGCCTTTCATCCTACTACCGCCGCTTCATACCCAATTATGCCCACGTAGCCCAACCCTTGAATGACCTTTTGAAGAAAGACTCAGCATTTAATTGGAACCAGGAAGAGCAAAATGCATTTGAAGCTCTCAAGTCAGCGTTAATTTCCGAACCCGCTCTTGGACATTTTGATTACTCATCCCCAACCGAAATACACACTGACGCAAGCAACTACGGAATAGGAGCAGTATTAGTGCAGATACAAAAGGGAAAGGAAAGAGCCATTGCTTATGCATCCAGAACCTTAAATAAGGCAGAAAAAAATTATTCAACCACAGAAAGGGAATGCCTTGCCATCATTTGGGCTATCAATAAATTCCGACCATATGTCTTTGGACAGCCGTTCACTATTGTTACAGACCACCACTCTTTGTGCTGGCTGACCAACCTCAAAGACCCATGTGGGAGGTTAGCAAGATGGGCACTTCGGCTGCAAGAGTTTGACGTCACTGTCGTGTATAAGAGCGGAAGAAAACATCAGGACGCAGACTGCTTATCAAGAAGTCCATTAGAATACAGTGAAGATATGGAGGAAGATATTCCAAGCATAGTGACTTTGCAGAACTTTAGTGAAGAGCAGATGAATGATCAAGCTATTAGAAAAATCGCTGACAAATTACAAAGTTCTCCTAATAATTCCTTTGTAAAAATCGATAACACGCTCTACAGAAAAAATTATGATCCAATGGGGAAACCATGGCTTTTTGTGGTTCCACGCCATTTAAGGCAGGAATTACTGAAAAATTTCCATGATTCACCCACGGCTGGTCACCTCGGATTTACTAAAACCTATGACCGAATAAGAAAAAAGTATTACTGGCCCGGAATGTATAGAACAGTTAGAAGGTATGTGGCACACTGTTCAGATTGTCAGAGGCGTAAACATCAGCCCCAACTCCCCTCAGGGCACTTACAGCCAATACCTGTTCCTGAAGTTGCCTTTGAAAAGGTAGGAATGGATCTCCTGGGGAGATTTCCAACATCAGAAGGTGGCAACCGTTGGATTATTGTATGTACGGACTACCTAACAAAATATGCGATAACTAAAGCTCTACCCACAAGTGAATCCATGGAAGTCGCCAAATTCTTCATTGAAGATGTCATCTTAAAGCACGGCGCGCCGAGGGAATTAATCACGGATAGAGGAAGGAACTTCACATCTTCAATGATAAGTGATCTGAACAACCAGTGCAGAATAACCCATCGGAAGACGACCGCCTATCACCCTCAGACAAACGGACTCACGGAGAGGTTGAATAAGACCATAGCAGACATGCTGTCCATGTATGTAGATGTCAACCATAAAGATTGGGACAGGATTCTTCCATTCGTTACATTTGCATACAACACAGCAAAACAAGAGTCTACTGGGTTCACCCCATTTTTCCTTGTACACGGGCGTGAAGCCGAGACTCCACTTGACGTGTTATTCCCCAAGTTATTGCCAGAAGACGACGATTTCATCCAAACTCTAGGGGCAAGAGCCGAAGAAGCACGAAAACTGGCACGTATCCACTCCATGAGATCTCAAGGTAGCAATAAACATCGCTATGACGCCCATCACAGAAATATAATTTATCAGCCTGGAGATCTTGTATGGATCTTTATTCCTGTGCGTAAAGTGGGATATTCGGAAAAACTAATGAGACGTTACTTTGGCCCATACAAAGTAACCCGAAAAATATCTGATGTGACCTATGAAGTTGAAACATTCGGAAACCAGCAAGGTCGTCGTAAAACAAAAGATTTAGTTCACATTGGTAGGATGAAACCTTATTTAAACCCAGAGGACCAGGAGGACCAGCTAGAAGATGACTCGACAAACTTCCAGGAAGAAGACATCCCCACTGAACGAACACAACAACCACAGACCCGCGAAGAGATCTCAGGCCCTATCACCCGTTCTCGAGCCTTGAGACTGAGGATGTAAGTCTCCTTCTGAGCATCGGGTCGATGCTCTTTATAGGAGGAGGCTATGTGGCGAAGAAATATTTTATTATTTAATTTAATATTATTCAATGAAAATATATTCAACAGATTATAAAAATATATATTAATCTGTTTTTGTGAAATCATCTTAAAATATTTCTTTGCTTACTTGCTTAAGATTCTCTAGCTGTAGATAGTTGGGCTGACCTGTTAATAATTGTCGACTCGTCGCTGTAACGTCATCAATAAATACTTTTACATCTTAGGATATTTCAAGGCTCGATTTCTACGCTACAATATTAATGTTCAGGTACACTGTATCGACGATTATCGTGCTGCCTCCTAAATAGCTTAAGGAACGTCATTACAGTTTCCACTTCAGAACCCTTGAATAAGACAAAATTTTAAGAGTTGTGATAAGAGGCTTCGACACTAGTGCATTACAATATTCGAAATTCAAGACGATACTGAAGACCAAGGATTTGAACTACTGAAACTAGCTAGGCTTCGTAAGACGGTCACTAGAGTGGAGTTACTACTAGCACAGGTAACTAAAATAAACCTCGCAGTACAAACAAATATTTAAATTTATCTCACATCTGTGACATTATCTGCAAAGTTTAGGCATATTTGGCGCCAAAAGGTCCTGGATAATGCTATAGATGCCAAAATGATGGACACTTACAGTACGAATGCCGACAAATACCACGATCTATAAATTGTGGTGAAAACCGCTTCACGTCAACATTAGCAAAAAGACCAGACAATCCCCTCCCCCCTTCCCTAAATGTGCTAACTGCCAAGGAGAGCACATAGCAAATTGGCGTGGACGCCCCTTTCACAATAAAATAAACAGAAATGATAATGTAATACCATCAAGAACACGCGTCAAGAAATGTAAAATCATAATACTCGAATGAGTCAATAACACACAGTAACCCAATCCATTAAACCCATAGAAAGTGTAATTTAAAGTTCTTTTAAGCGATCCCAACATAATTACTTCTATGGTTAAGAGCGTTATTGCTACAATCGGCTGCCAATGAACACAAACATTCATAAAAACAGGCTCCAATTAATTCATTGAAATTATTGTAGCCTGCAAAATAAAAAAGTCTCATTCACAGAATTTATAAATGAGAATGATATAGACACACTCAGTACCCTTGTTTCTGAAACTTGGCTTAAACCATGCCACAGAATGAAGATTCCAAATTACAAAACAACCCCACAAGATAAATTTTAAGACCAAGGAGGAGGAACAGCAATTTTTATTCATAAAAATTACAACTATATACCCATCAAAATAAACACCTTCAGTCTGAAAATAACTGGTAAATCCATAAAGAGCATTAATGGCTCCCAAATGAACTTTTATCCAGCCTATAAATCAACAGGCATAAATCTAAATGGGGATGACATTAAAATCATTTTCTCAACCCACACACCAACCATTGTGGCCAGTCATTTCAACTGTAAGCGTCCTGCTTGGGGCTCATACAGTACAAATCCAAAAGGAAACCATCTCCAAAATGTCATTGAAAATATGGATCTTTGAGTCAATTATCCTGATGAACCCAATCATGAATACCCATCATACATGCTTGATATTGCCCTCAATAAAAATCTAACTAAGAATATCACCTCTAAAATGCTATATGAATTAACATCTGACCATCTTACTGCATCAATTGTCCTACAAGACTTCAAACTGGCACTTTTAAATACTAAAATAAAAATCACAGATTGGACACTTTTCAAAAACAAAATTGAGAAACATGAGATAATAAATTACCTCATTAATGGTGAACCCTCCCAGCGGTTTCGCCAATTTGATACCCTCCAAGCCGCTTTCTACACTTTAATACTATATTGTAAAATTCTGCTTCTACACGCTGTGACACCGGATTTGAAAAACCAAGAATAAGTGGGCGAAAAGTTGTGAAAATTTGCATAAAGAGAGTACCAGTAACGAACAATAAATGATCTTTATTAGAACAGAATACATCTATATACACTGAGCGATATCGCCTTCTACTCAATATGTTGTGGAACCACCTCGGGCGGCTATGCAGGCAGCAAAACGCCTTGGTACTGACTCAAATAGCGTGCAGATGATGTCCTGAGGGATTGCTGTCCATTCCCTGTCAACCATCAGCCACAGTTCATCTGAACCCAACTGGGGCAGCGCACGGAAACTATCCCCGATTAGGTATCCCAGACATGTCCTAAAGGTGAGAGATCAGGAGATACTTATGGTCATGGAAGCACCGAGTCTTCATGCAGGACATGTTGGCTGATACATTCTGTGTGAGGTCGGGCGTTCTCCTACTGGAAAATGGCATTTGAATAAAGGGTAACGTTACCGGCCACAGCATGTCATCCACGTATCCTTGGGCTTTCATAGTTAGCTCAATACGAATCAGAGGTGATCTTCCATCATAAGCGGTGGCTTCACAAACCTTAATGCCGCGTTGTCGTGAGATGCGGAGATCCACAGATGCGACCGGATTGAACCTGTCACCAATACAGCGTCAAACTCCATCAAACTCTTATTCGGTGGCTTTTATTGCTAAATCATGAGCAAGATTCATCCGATGCTATTCCCCGCTGTCCATGTGACTCTATCCCTACAAAATTGCAAATAAAATGGTGCCTGTGTCATTGGGCCAATGACAGTCTTCTTAACGAGCGTCATGAGTATAGGCCGCCGGCGACCAATCTGTGTATAATGGTTCTGGTCGGTAAAGGGAGAATCAAGAATGTCCTGGGAATCCTGAAAAATGGCGACATAAATGGACTGTAGTACCGCCAACTCACCAGCCTTTGTGTTGGTCAACACGTTCTGATCTCACTCTGACCGAAAAGCAGCCCTCAATCGTGCCACATTTCCTTTTTCCAACCATCTTCAACTTATCTGATGAACTTAGGTCGCGTCGAGATGTCTGTCTGTTGATATTTTATGTATGGATCAATCGGCCCCTTCTGAGTCCAATCACCATTCCTTTCGTGAAATTGTCTATCTCCTGGAACTGCTTCAGCTGAGGGCGGCCTGGCATTCTCTGTTACTAAACGTTTTCTATGTGTCATTTTTTTTTTCAAATGCCTGTCAGACAGAGAGGTACGAATATTGGTAAATTTGCAAGTGTTTTCTTTTTTATCCCAATCAATATGCACGGGATAGCTTCGAAATTTGCATAATTTACATAACTTTGTGAGCTTACTCTACACTGGAATTTATATAATTTTCTGCCCAGTATTTCTTGGTTTTGTAAATTCAAAGTGGGAAAAAATGAGATTTAATTTTTTTCTTTGCAGTTAGCTTTAAAAGCTGTTTCCAGATCTCTGCATGCGCTCATTATTCGGGCGTCAGCGGCTGCAGAAAAGCAGACCACAATTTTTTTCATCCATGGCACATGTAGAGACCTAAAGCTATACCCCTAGAAAAAAAAATGTTGAAGGGGAAATTAACCACTTATTTTCTACTAAAATAATTTATTTTGACTGATAAAATAGATAAAAACAAAAATACTTAAATTTGAAATATATATAAGATTGCGCATATAAGATTAAAAAATAAATTTTTAAAAAAGGTATATATAAAAGGTTAAAAGGATGAGATTAAAAGTATATATACATAAACTAAAAATACCTATTTAGTCCACAATCACCCATCTATCCCATCTACCTCGATCCAGCTACCCAAGTCCAGGATTGGAAAAAAGGTAGCCGAGCCGCGCCAGCCAGCGGCCTGCGCTTTCAGCAACTCTTCTTCTTTTTTGTCCCTGTTTTCTGTTCCCCCCACCCCCCTAAAAAATCACTCCAAAATATCTGCTTCCTTGCCCTAGTGTTGCTGAACTCACCCCCCATCACCCTTCACTTTGTTAAAAAATAAAAAAATATCTTTAACCCTCGAGCGCGCGCGCTAAAAATGTGATGTACTTGCGCGCGCTGGGTGAAATATACCCGATATTATAATTATATATTTTGAACATAAATATTATCTGAGGAAAAACAAACCTTTTCTATTTAAAAAAAAGTAACAACATTTTAATTTTCAGATTAAACATTTTAAAAACTATTCTTGAATAATGCTCAAAATTGACAGTGGTATATAAAATAAGAATTTATCGCTCCTTTCCACGAGAACAATTAAAACAAACTATATAGAATCATTGCAAACCGCAATTGTATGTCCTTCACAAATTGGCTTTGCACATTGATGGCACAAAGTCGGTGTCTTCCAGTCCCTACTGGAGGGACACTCTACATCTGGAAGGAAGCTTTATCCTGCGGTTCCTGACCTTCTTGATGGCTTGTAGTGACTTCTAAAAATGAATTGAAATAAATATTTAGAGCATACATTTATTATATCAATTAACTTATCTGTAAAAAAATGATTTTTTCTACTTAGTCCTATAGGCAGTGAAGAAATGTTTTTTCTTTGATTTAGTTACTCTTTGATGAGTTCAAGGGCCAACATTTCAAGAATTTTCTTCTAAAGAGCTTCTAAAGGTGTATTTTAATTTTTTGCTTCTTCACCTTTCATGCCTAGTAAATGTGTAATGACATATGCCACTTTCTACAATAATCTCTTTTTGATCAACTAAATATGACCTTCTTCCCTACATTTTATATAGAATTATAGGCTGATGAATAAATCAACCTATTATAGTTATTTTTCAAATTATTAATTCGAATTATTTTTCTCTCTAAAAATAATTTATCAAATAAAAAGGCGACAAAAAACTTACGTGAGTGCGCGCACCGGGTGATTTTTACCCGACAGTGCCAATATATGGAATTTCAGTGGCAGCTTTCAAAATGTGAAACCAAAACTTTAGACTAGATGATGAGTCAGGAAGCTAAACGAAACCACATCTCCGCCAGCCAATTTTTCATTGGTTAATTTTCCACTTGAATTTTGCCATGGGTAATTTTCACCCAGCGCGCGCAATGCCGGGTTAAAAATATATATATTTAAATTTAAAAATATTAAAGAAAAATTCACAAAATATAAATAATTATTATAAAATAGTTGTATAAAAAAATTAAAATTACATTGCTGCGAGAGCATCCTTGTAAATACAAAAATCAAATTTCCATTACAAACTTACGATAAGTAGTCTCTTATGAACGACCAGCGACAACTAAAATATTTTTGGGCTCTCATGAGAGACTATTAAAAATAAATTGATTAATATACAGTTGAAAATATTATATTCGAAAATTTTAAATAATATTTTTGAAATGTTCTGCGACGTAATTATCGAGCGCTTTTTGGACAAAGAACTATGCCCACTTTGTCATTTCAAAACATCTGGTTTTGTTTTCTCTCGAATAGTTTGAAATTTTTACGCTTTAGTTTGTTTTGCTATTCGTTTTTAAAATAATTGGTTATTTACTTTGTAATTCAATTCTTATTTTTTTATCATTTATTAAATTGTAAAAAAAATAATGGTTTCGAACTTTTATTTTAAAAGAAAAAAAAGTCATCAAAGCCCTCGACAAATTGCAAAAGAATTAGAGATGGATAAAACCTAATTTAAAAATTTAATCAAGAAGAACAAAATCGTTTAAGAATTTAAAAAAAATCTTTATTAATGTATAGATAGCCAAATTATTTTGTACTCAACATTAATTAAGTAAAAAAAAAGAAAAATTTAAAGATGAAATGGTTAATATGCTAATGTACAAATGGTTTGTAGATGTGGGTCTCAAAATATGTCCACTATCAGGAGTTTCACTATAAAGAAAAAGCTCATTTTAACAAAATATCTCAAAGCTTCCACTATTTTATTTCAAAAGTTTATAAAAAGATTCAGTATGCAAAAATGAAAACAAAACTGAACTGATCTATGCAAATATTATTCATTCAGAAAAATTTAATTTGAATGAATGTAGCCATTTTATCATGTAGTATTTAAATCATTCAAACAAATCTAACTTCAGTTAGTGGTAAAACTTCCAAAAAATTAGAAGGCAAATAACTTTTTGATAGTTTTGATGGATAAAATCCTAGGTGTTATAAAGTATGTGATCAAGTTTTTCATATATTTAATTTTCTAATAAAAACTTGGATGACTTCACCTATTTTGAACAATTCACGAACCTATTCAATGATGACTCAAAATATGCCTGCAGGAATGGAATTCTAAGTCTGCACATGACTGGTACAGAGCAGGAGGGACAAGTTCTGTCCTCCCAAGAGAACAACAGTCTTTGATTTCCAGACTTAAGTCTGGTCATCTACGGACAATGACTTTCCAGAATGGTTGCAGGGTTTTCCCACTATGTACTAAGTGCAATTCTCAACCTGCCACCCCAAAATACATTATTGACTGTTTTGACTCATCCATTGATGAGCGCTACTCATCCCCAGCAGACACCATCAAAAGTCTCAAGCTCTACAAGCTTGATACTCTAATATGATTGAGTGGAGATAAGAAAAAAGAAGAAGACTCATCCATTGATTAGCTCTACTCATCCCCAGCAGACACCATCTAAATCTCAAGCTTTACAAGATTGATACCCTGATATGATTGAGTGAAGATAAGAAAGTTGTTATATTTTTAGACATCCTAGAAGCAAATGACCTCCCAGACCAATTAGCAGGTATATTTTTAGACAATGTGCATCAAATTTTATAGGACTGGAGTTAAAATATATAATTTCAATGTTTGACACCCAATATAACTAGTATGTAACAGCCATTAGAGTAAGTCTTATAATTGTAAATTAAAATAGAATTTAAATTGTTCAAAGATTCACAAGGTGATAAAACCAAATCCAAATAAATGAACAGTATGTGACGTTCCGGTAACAGAGTTGTTACCATCACCAGATAAAAGAATGATAGATTATAGACTCATTTGTCTGATGATGGTAACAACACTGTTGCTGAAACGTCACACACTGTTAATTTATTTGGTTTTATTACCTTGTGGTTCTAATCTATAATCCAAATTGTACCTTATCATTGTACAAAGATTCTTCACCTGTCCAAAACAAACTCTTATTAGCAATTAAAAAATAAAGTCATGTAAAGTGTTAGGCACAATTTGAATTATAGATTAAAAACATATGATAATAAAGACCAAATCCAAATGAATAATGTGTGAGATTATGCTAATAATTTTCTTACTAAAACGTTAAACTATTTATTTGTATTTGGTCTTATAACCTTGAAGTCACATATAAAGGTATTTTCTTTTTCAGTTTTATCTATCATAAAGTATCAAAAACCTCTCGTAATAAGTTTCTTTTTTTTAACCTTAACTTGTAATATTAAGAAGTTTATTAAAGTAACTTATTGCGAAAGGGTTTTGATATTTTATAATAGTAAATTTATCCTATATATTTGAGTTTTATTTATAATTGATCATTTTTATTTTTCAATTTATTTTCACTTTTGAAAAAAAAAAAAACTATTTTAAAATATTGTGGCGAAGAAATATTTTATTATTTAATTTAATATTATTCAATGAAAATATATTCAACAGATTATAAAAATATATATTAATCTGTTTTTGAGAAATCATCTTAAAATATTTCTTTGCTTACTTGCTTAAGATTCTCTAGCTGTAGATAGTGGGGCTGACTTGTTAATAATTGTCGACTCGTCGCTGTGACGTCATCAATAAATACTTTTACATCTTAGGATATTTCAAGGCTTGATTTCTACGTTACAACTGGTGGAGAAGCTGGATCGATACCCATTCAGAAAAAAACGGAAAATTGACTCGGTTGAGCAAGAAGAAAAAACCATGAACATCAAGAAAGAAGCAACTACTCAGGTGGGTTCATTTTTTGTCCAACATCTACCTAGAAAACCCCTCAATGTTCTCTGGTGAGGGTGTTGAAGATCCCGTAGCTGGTTAAAAGGGTATGAACGTGTGGCGAAGCACAACCAATGGGATGAAACCCTTTGTCTCGCTAACGTTTATTTCTATCTTACTGGCACTGCTCTCAAATGGTATGAAAACAACGAGGAAAGCATCCAGACATGGACGGAGTTCATGTCACAATTAGAAAATGTATTTGGAAAAAATGAAAGCTCAAGACTGCGAGCTGAGAAAATACTCAAAACTCGCGCACAATTAAAAGGAGAAAGCACCGAATATTACATCCAAGACGTCCTGCGCCTTTGCAAAGAGGTAGATCCACAAATGAATGAGGAAGATAAAATATCCCATCTGATGAAAGGGATAGCTGAGGAGCTCTACCAGGCACTTATCCCAAGGGATGTGCATAACACTGAGCAATTCGTCACCGAATGTCGCCGCATTGAAAGCATACACTGTAAGCGAGTGACCCCTACCAAATACGAGCGACTACCAAATGTGGCATCTCTCAGTGATCATGATGACAGGGCAGATCTGTCATCTATGATCAGGCAAATTGTTCGTGAGGAGGTACAGCGGGCATTAGGCTCTACTCGAGAGGAACCAAAAATTTCTACCATCGAAGATATGGTAAAGGAGGAGATTGGAAGAACCCTGGCGCCAATCTCAAAGCCTAGGAGAAGTTCCCCACAGAAGGAAAGACCCCGAGAGTTTTATAATAATAGATATGTGGCCCAAACGATAAGACCGCAGCAGCCAAAACAAGTAAACGGAAGACGCGATACCAACGAATGGCGAACCACGGAAGGTAAGCCAATCTGTTTCCACTGCGGACGCCCTGGCCACGTCGTGCGCTACTGTCGTGACAAGAGGAGAGAATATGAAGGAGAACAAACTTGGAATTACAAGCAGAGAGATAGGCTAGAGCCTAGAACATTCTATAATTCTCGGAGCAGCCAAGAGCCCAACGACGACCTGCCAAGAGAAAATAGACGCCGCTACCGAAGCCCCTCTCCTTACACTGGCCGAAAAGGACAATATTCGTCTCCTGATAGAAGACCCAGCCAGTCGCCTCGCCGTTCCCGTCAGGAAAACTAGAAGATGCGTCCTATTTTGGAGGTAAGGCCGCAAAATTTATAAATCCTCCCTTGTCGACCACATTAGAATTAAAAGAAAATTACATAGACATTAAATAGAAGGAAAAATGACGCGTGCCCTCGTCGACTCAGGAGCCTCATATTCTGTCATTTCTGAGAGGTTCAGACTCAAACTAAGAAAAATAATGTTTGCCGAAACTGACGTCACATTACGAGTAGCCAACGGTAAAATTGTAAGACCAAAAGGACGCTGCACACTGAAACTGGACTTGAATGGACTACAGGAAAGCTTTGAATTTGTCGTTATGGAAGACTGTAGTCACGAAGTTATTCTTGGTTGGAACTTTTTGAAGTTATCTAGGGCGATAATTGATTCAGCTGACGACACACTCTTCTTAGAAAAATGCCTTTTTGAGGATACCCCTAAGAACAGCTCACCTCTCTACTCGGAATTGGAATATAGAATCGAACCCGCCTCTATTCAGTTAATAGAAGTAGCAAGTCGTGACATTCCTAATGACGCAATTGTGGTGGCAGAATGTCGAAAAGAGCTATTGCTGGAAAGAGAACTAACGGCTCCCTCTTCTGTCATTTCACTTACCAATAACCGAGGTAAACTTTGGGTGGTGAATTGGAGTCCATATCCGAAACTAATCCCACAAGGGATGCATGTAGCCGATAGTGCTGTCATCGAAGATAGTCAATTATGTACTCTAGCTGATTGTAACCAAGTTGAAACAGAGGCGAAACATTCTGAAGACCCAAAAATCTCGGAATTTTTTATAGATGATTCACTTGTTGAATCTCAAAAAGAAAAATTAAGAAATTTGTTAAAAAACTATACGGATATTTTCGAATTTAGTAAAAGAAAACAATTCAAGGACGTCAATGTTAAACACCGAATTAACACTGGAGACCACCTACCGACCAAACAAAGACCTTACCGAGTTGCACCAAGAGAACGCCAAATTATTCAGGATGAGGTAAACAAGATGGAAAAACTTGACATCATTCAGCCCTCTGAAAGTCCGTGGGCCTCACCTGTAGTATTGATAAGAAAAAAGGATGGAAGCTGGAGATTCTGCGTCGATTACCGCCGCCTTAACAAAATAACAAAAAAGGATGTCTACCCTCTCCCAAGGATCGACGACACTTTAGACTGCTTACGGGGAGCTAGATTTTATTCTTCCATGGACCTCCAATCAGGGTACTGGCAAATCGACGTAGAAGAATCGGACCGTGAGAAGACAGCATTCATAACTCCAGATGGACTGTACGAGTTCAAAGTAATGCCATTTGGGTTATGTAATGCTCCAGCTACCTTCGAACGAATGATAGATAATCTTCTGAAGGGTCTTAAGTGGACCATTTGCTTGTGTTACCTCGATGACATCATCGTTTTTTCAGATGGCTTTGAAGAACACCTAAGACGCCTTCAACTTGTATTAAATTGCCTTAAGAAAGCCGGATTATGTCTCAATTCCAAGAAATGCAAGTTTGGTGCAAAAACTATCACGGTTCTTGGACATGAGGTGAGTGAAAATGGAATTCGTCCCGACCAAGAAAAGATTCGAGCAGTCCGCGACTTCGCTACGCCAAGGTCATTGAAGGAAGTTAGAAGTTTTCTTGGCCTTTCATCCTACTACCGCCGCTTCATACCCAATTATGCCCACGTAGCCCAACCCTTGAATGACCTTTTGAAGAAAGACTCAGCATTTAATTGGAACCAGGAAGAGCAAAATGCATTTGAAGCTCTCAAGTCAGCGTTAATTTCCGAACCCGCTCTTGGACATTTTGATTACTCATCCCCAACCGAAATACACACTGACGCAAGCAACTACGGAATAGGAGCAGTATTAGTGCAGATACAAAAGGGAAAGGAAAGAGCCATTGCTTATGCATCCAGAACCTTAAATAAGGCAGAAAAAAATTATTCAACCACAGAAAGGGAATGCCTTGCCATCATTTGGGCTATCAATAAATTCCGACCATATGTCTTTGGACAGCCGTTCACTATTGTTACAGACCACCACTCTTTGTGCTGGCTGACCAACCTCAAAGACCCATGTGGGAGGTTAGCAAGATGGGCACTTCGGCTGCAAGAGTTTGACGTCACTGTCGTGTATAAGAGCGGAAGGAAACATCAGGACGCAGACTGCTTATCAAGAAGTCCATTAGAATACAGTGAAGATATGGAGGAAGATATTCCAAGCATAGTGACTTTGCAGAACTTTAGCGAAGAGCAGATGAATGATCAAGCTATTAGAAAAATCGCTGACAAATTACAAAGTTCTCCTAATAATTCCTTTGTAAAAATCGATAACACGCTCTACAGAAAAAATTATGATCCAATGGGGGAAACCATGGCTTTTGGTGGTTCCACGCCATTTAAGGCAGGAATTACTGAAAAATTTCCATGATTCACCCACGGCTGGTCACCTCGGATTTACTAAAACCTATGACCGAATAAGAAAAAAGTATTACTGGCCCGGAATGTATAGAACAGTTAGAAGGTATGTGGCACACTGTTCAGATTGTCAGAGGCGTAAACATCAGCCCCAACTCCCCTCAGGGCACTTACAGCCAATACCTGTTCCTGAAGTTGCCTTTGAAAAGGTAGGAATGGATCTCCTGGGGAGATTTCCAACATCAGAAGGTGGCAACCGTTGGATTATTGTATGTACGGACTACCTAACAAAATATGCGATAACTAAAGCTCTACCCACAAGTGAATCCATGGAAGTCGCCAAATTCTTCATTGAAGATGTCATCTTAAAGCACGGCGCGCCGAGGGAATTAATCACGGATAGAGGAAGGAACTTCACATCTTCAATGATAAGTGATCTGAACAACCAGTGCAGAATTACCCATCGGAAGACGACCGCCTATCACCCCCAGACAAACGGACTCACGGAGAGGTTGAATAAGACCATAGCAGACATGCTGTCCATGTATGTAGATGTCAACCATAAAGATTGGGACAGGATTCTTCCATTCGTTACATTTGCATACAACACAGCTAAACAAGAGTCTACTGGGTTCACCCCATTTTTCCTTGTACACGGGCGTGAAGCCGAGACTCCACTTGACGTGTTATTCCCCAAGTTATTGCCAGAAGACGACGATTTCATCCAAACTCTAGGGGCAAGAGCCGAAGAAGCACGAAAACTGGCACGTATCCACTCCATGAGATCTCAAGGTAGCAATAAACATCGCTATGACGCCCATCACAGAAATATAATTTATCAGCCTGGAGATCTTGTATGGATCTTTATTCCTGTGCGTAAAGTGGGATATTCGGAAAAACTAATGAGACGTTACTTCGGCCCATACAAAGTAACCCGAAAAATATCTGATGTGACCTATGAAGTTGAAACATTCGGAAACCAGCTGGGTCGTCGTAAAACAAAAGATTTAGTTCACATTGGTAGGATGAAACCTTATTTAAACCCTGAGGACCAGGAGGACCAGCTAGAAGAGGACCCAGAAGATGACTCGACAAACTTCCAGGAAGAAGACATCCCCACTGAACGAACACAACAACCACAGACCCGCGAAGAGATCTCAGGCCCTATCACCCGTTCTCGAGCCTTGAGACTGAGGATGTAAGTCTCCTTCTGAGCATCGGGTCGATGCTCTTTATAGGAGGAGGCTATGTGGCGAAGAAATATTTTATTATTTAATTTAATATTATTCAATGAAAATATATTCAACAGATTATAAAAATATATATTAATCTGTTTTTGAGAAATCATCTTAAAATATTTCTTTGCTTACTTGCTTAAGATTCTCTAGCTGTAGATAGTGGGGCTGACTTGTTAATAATTGTCGACTCGTCGCTGTGACGTCATCAATAAATACTTTTACATCTTAGGATATTTCAAGGCTTGATTTCTACGTTACAATATAGACAATTCCCTTATTAAAAATGATAAGGCATAATATTTGGATTATAAATTATAAACTACAAGAAAATAAGACCAAATATAAATAAGTTAATAGTGTGCGACGTTTCGGTAACAGCATTGTTACCATCATCAAACAAATTTTTTTCTCATTTATTCTTTTGTCTAATGGTAACAACGCTTTTACTGAAATGTCGCAAACTATTAACTTATTTGGATTTGGTCTTATTTTTTGTAGTTTCCTTATTAAGCTAATGTAGTTCACATAAATGATAAAGTAACAACATCTACAACGTGTTTTGGTTGAAAGAATCCGTCACATAACTTGGCCTGACAAGTTTTTGATTAGAGACACCTCCTTGAAAGATGGGGGGGTTGCTGTGTTTTGGGTGTTTTCTCTCCAAGGAGACTACTGTAGAATTAAAAAATTACAGTAAAACTCTGCTAAAACAATTTTGGGATATTGTGAACCTTATACCGAATCTGAAATAAAGCTTTTTTTTTATATAATACAGTGAACTTGGGCTATAATGAACCATGGCTATAGTGAACCACAGGTTTGGTTCCATTGGGGTTTGCTATAGAGAGGTTTTACTGTATAAACTGTTCCAGACTGCCTTTGTTACTATATATAGCAAGCTATAGTACATTACCTACCTACTATAACATTTACACTATCAGAGAGACTCAGTAATTCCCCACAGCCATTACAATACACTGTTAGATATGTATTAATAGTGTTTCCTTTTAAATATAGTAATTTCTGCCCTTACTGCAATGATAATATAATGAGAGGGCCTGGCTCATCAGCAGTTTCATCAGTTTAATCTACCATTCTGATTTATAATATAAGTTTTGCTTTTATATCTTTCATATCATTCATATAGGTCTATGGATTTAGTTATCAGATGAATCTTGAGAAAGGTGGATTTAAAGATCTCTCTAGAAAGTTTCTAGAATCTGTCTGAAGCAGATGCTGTCTAAACAGGAATCTGTTGTATTTGCCATGTGATATTTCCTCAACTTGTGGTATCAGTTCCTCTTGTCTCCTGAGTTGTGCTTAACATGAGTTTGTTGTTATTTTTATTTTAGAGAATATTGTCATATTTCACATTTTACTCTTGCTTCCAATTCTTGTTCCCCATATGTAGAAAGATTAATATCTGTGTGTGGGAACTAACTCTTCAACTGTACTTCAGACTTCCGTGGGCCGACCTGTGAGCTGGCACAACCCTACACTACCACTCCATGTCCTGGTTCTTCAGAATGTCCCAACCTTGGAGATGGCCAATATGAGTGTGAGTACCTGGCACGATCCTGGTGGAATTTCTTCTTTATAATCATTTCTATCCATATCATATAATCATTTTTATCCATACATATAGATATATAGCTTTGTCCACCAATGCATTCCCCATACCCTATTTATGCTGCAAAGAGAGAGTGTAACTATTGTAATTTGATTTAATGCCTATATCTGTCACTTTTCTATGGACTGTTGTTTGTACTGAGCTACCTTTTGCAATTTATGTCCAATAATGTGATTCATTCTGGGCATTTTTGTTTCTGTGTAAATTGTATACAGTAAAACCCCGCTAACACGAACCCTGGATATAGCGAACCTTCCCATATAACGAACCCATGGTGATTCCCAATTCCATTCCATTGAAAATACCATCGTTATAACAAACTTTTCGATTTTTAAAATAACAAACTACCCTATAACGAACCTATTTTCGGTCCCAAAATGATAAAATCTATTAAAAATACTAGGCTTATAATGAACTTAAAATTGTGATTAAAAAAAATAATTAAAACAAAATTTTGAGCATGTTTCAGCTCACTGATCGTGATTTTAAAACAAAAAATTAGCGGCATTGTTTGTTTTCATTTCCATTCTATTTTTGCTGTATGTTGTATAAATTGTTACACATTATACTTTTATTTAATAGAATATCTTTGCATTCGACAATTTTGAAATGGAAAAAATACAAATTCCTTCCAAAATAAAGGAAAGAAACAAAGAATGGCGTTCTAAAAAAATAGTGGCAGCATGCCCTTTTAGAAGCGTTCTATATCAAGTTTAACCTAGACTAAAAAATAATTACAAATAATTTTAAAGCCAGAAATGGTTTGAATAACAGGTTAAAAACAAAATTGAATCTATACTTCAGAAGAATATGTGGAAACTGGAATTGGAAGAAAAAAAATAGTCGGTGCACCATGTCTCACGGGCCACAAACAAATCGACTTATAAATTCTCAAAAACTACCACTACAATTCTATTTTTAGAACAAAAGCCTTGTTAGGGATATGACTCATTCAGGGTTCGCAGATATTCCCCCTGGCTGGCCGTTTTACTACCGATTTTATGTTTGCAAATTGGCGTTTTTTTATTGGCAATTTTACCAATTGCGCAATCGTATCAACATGTTTCACGCCCGATTTTTCTGAATTGGATACTTTGATTCATCTTCAATTTTTTCAGAATATATGGAAATAACGATATTTTAAGACAATTCTGATTTTCAAATTTTACTAAATTTAGCATTATATTATTTGACAAAGATGTTCTAAAATACTCTTATACCTTTAAATATACATTTAATAAAAATTTGCCTAGGGAATTTGGCTTAATTTTTAAATTATACATAGATGTACAGTAAAACCCCTCTATAGTGAACCCCATTGGGACGGGACTTTTGGTTCACTATAGCCACGGTTCACTATAGCCACGGTTTGGGTATTTAAATTTTTTTTGAGGACATAATTAAAGGGCATGCGCAAAAAAAAAAAAGGCTACCTCTTAATATTGGCTGCTTTTTTCCCCCTAAATTAACCTATTTCTATATATTAAAGCTGTATATTAAAATAAAAACAAAATCATGTGAAAATATTGCCTTTTTGATCAGTTCCTCTGATAATTTAATTAGTATAAATGCAACCTGCCTCCCATATGTCAAAAAAATCCAAGAAAAGTATACCTTATATATAAAAATTAAATAAAAACTTTATTAATAATATTTTAAAAGGTATAACAATATATTTTATATAAATAAATATTATATTACAATATAGGATACAAAGGCTTACTTGAAGAAGTCTGTTATTTTTTTCTGCTTTAACATATTCCTCAAAAATTTGGTTTCATATCTCGCAAAGAAATCTTCATTTTTTTAAATAAAGCCTAGCTTGTACTAACCACGTATACAAGGCTTCTAAAAGTGGATAATGACACTGACGATAGCGGCAATAGTTGGGATTGATTCCTCTTTGTAGCATTTTTTTTATAGTCTTCTTTTTTGCCCCATATCGTAGAAATACTACTTTTGCTCATTTTCATTTTCTTCCGAAGTTCCGCTTGCGATGTACCACTCTCAATAGCTTTTATGATGGTTAATTTCTTTTCAAGTGATATCTTGGTACGAGCGACTTTTTCTTTGGCACTTCCATTATCTTTTAAAACTGGTTTTAATAATTTAAATCGTGTTTTAAGGAATTTTCCTAATGTAGAGTTAAGAAATTTAGTTTTCAATAAGGCATGAAAAATTTATAAAAGGGCGCAGTATAAAAATAGAACGTAAATAAAAACACCCAATGTCGCTAAATTCTTTGTTTTGAATTGCGATCTGTGAGCTAGAGCTCACACAAAATTTTAATTAGTTTTGAAAATTATAATTTTGGAATTTTAGAATTAAAATTAAAAGTTCGTTATAAGCATGGTATTTTTGATAGAATTTAATATTTTGGGACCAAAATTGGGTTCGTTATAGCGATAGTTCGCTAGTTTGAAAAGTGAAAAGTTCGTTATAACGATGGTAATTTTAATGGAATGGAATTGGGATTTTCGATGGGTTCGTTATAAGGGAAGGTTCGTTATATCCATGGTTCGTCTTAGCGGGGTTTTACTGTATATATATAACATGTATGCTAATGATAAGAAGAACCTATTATCAAATGACTTCTTTTGATATTCAGCATTACTGTAAAGAAATAGGTTAATTTATGGAATTAAAACAAAGTGATCATTATTAAGTGGCTGCCTTTTCCTGTGTGTATGGCTGTTTTTAATTATTCGTCTAAAAATTTAGAAAAGTAAAAAAAAAAAAAAAGGCCAAACCGTGGCTATAGTGAACCAAAACCTCTGTCCCATTGGGGTTCACTATAGAGGGGTTTTACTGTATATAGCTTTGTCCACCAATGCATTCCCCACAGCCTTTTTATGCTGTAAAGGGGTGTGACTATTTGTACTGAGCTACCTTTTCTTTTGCAAGTTATGTCTAAAAATGTGATTCATTCTTGTTTCTGTGTAAATTGTATACTTGGGTTCAGAGTGTTTATCAAATTAAAGAACTCACACACATCAGTTTTTCTCATTCAGCAGCACATAAAATATCAACAATAAAAATGTGCTTTTGAATTGAGATCCAAAATAAATTTTTTTTTTTGCTTATCCCTAGTACACGTGGTACAGACCATGATAACCATGGTGGGTAGTTAGCGATTGCTTTTTTACTGTAAGCGCACCACATGTCTACACATGTGAAAGCAGTTCGACTTTGCACTTACAAATGTGCCAGAGTCCTGTTTGGTTACTTGCATTTGCTGGTGGGGTTGGACTTTTGCAAGAATCGGGGTGCCATTGGAGCATTTTTTTTTAACATAAAAAGTGTCCAATGCGGGAATCGAACCCGGGTCGTAGTGGTCGAAACCAAACGGCTTATAGAAAAAAACCCTGAATCCCCTTTCATAAGGGGTGTCTCAAAAATTCATAAAGATTAAATTTCACTCAGACCAATAATCTTGAGCAGAAAATCTGTAACAAGAAAATTAGTAAACTAGATCAAAGGGTGCATGAAGAAAATGAATTTGAAGTGCAAATATGAAGTTAAATAAATAGATGAACAATATAAAAGGTAAGACATTAGTGATAACTGATATGCTTGTTTCTTATGATGTAATCTTGCTTTCACAAGCATACCAATGGAAATTGAAAAAAAGAGCAATAAAGAAGTTTATTGATATGACAAAGTTAATGTAAGGAATTTTCAGCAAATTCCATTGAGTACTTGAAAATTCATAGAAGCATAGGGCATCGCTCCCATTAAAATAAACGTCAAAACTTGACACCATCTATTGACTGTCACCGCAAACTAGCGGCCTCTGGTCGGTGACAAAGCCACAAAATCAGCTTTGGCAAACTGAGAAGCGTCCACCTAGAGACCATCGTTTCTGGTTAATGGTTCTCGTCAGCCTAGGGCAGACTTTATTCCAAGAGATCCACATGGGATCTAATGAAATCTTCACAATCCGCCAAAGAGGTGTTTAGCTGGCTAAGTGGCTGGGCCAAATCTATGGCTAAAATATATATTGAAAATTTGCCGGGAGGAAATTGATCCATAGGGTGCCTCTCCCATCAAAATAAACGTCAAACTTGACCAAAATAGATGGCACATAGTTTATGTGTTGATATGGACTTGTGCGTATTCTTCTCACCATTGATTTTCTCTCAGCAAACTTTTAATCTAGAGATGTAAAACAACAAATGTAATCTCCTATGAATTTACCTGGTGTTAGCTCTTAGCTAATTGGATGTGGTTCTTCCAGATGTGCTGCCGGTGCTTTGATCTCTGGAGTGGCAAGTACTGTGAGGTGAAGGTCAGCCCCTGTAAGAACGGAGGGACCCCCAAGTGCTCCCAGAGGGCATTATGTTTGCCAGTGTCTCCCAGACTACACTGGAGTTGACCACAACACTATGGTAGACAAGTTTGACCCTTACCAGAATAGAGATTGTGACTGCCTGCCAGGTGAGATATGCCTTAATTCTATCTAATTTAATCATTGAAGCCCAAATTTTTAAATGAATTAAGATAAAACACTGAACTAGAACCACAGAAACACATGCACACTGATCTTTATAGCACCACAGAAACACATGCACACTGATCTTTATAGCACCACATAAACACATGCAGGCCATTCTTTATAGCACCACATAAACACATGCGCACTGATCTTTATAGCATCACACAAATACATGCACACTGAACTTTATAGAACCACATAATCACATGCACACTGATCTTTATAGCACCACATAAACAAATGCATGCCATTCTTTATAGCACCAAATAAACACATGCGCACTGATCTTTATAGCACCTCATAAACACATACACACTGATCTTTATAGCACCACACAAACACCTGCACACTGATCTTTATAGCACTACAGAAACACATGCACACTGATCTTTATAGCACCACATAAACAAATGCATGCCATTCTTTATAGCACCAAATAAACACATGCGCACTGATCTTTATAGCACCACATAAACACATACACACTGATCTTTATAGCACCACAGAAACACATGCACACTGATCTTTATAGCACTACAGAAACACATGCACACTGATCTTTATAGCATCACACAAACACATGCACACTGATCTTTATAGCACTACAGAAACACATGCACACTGATCTTTATAGCACCACATAAACAAATGCATGCCATTCTTTATAGCACCACATAAACACATGTACACTGATCTTTATAGCACCACATAAACACATGTACACTGATCTTTATAGCATCACATAAACACATGCACACTGATTTTTATAGCACCACATAAACACATGCATGCATATCTTTATAGCACCACATAAACACATACACACTGATCTTTATAGCACCACAGAAACACATGCACACTGATCTTTATAGCACCACAGAAACACATGCACACTGATCTTTATAGCACCACATAAACACATGCACACTGATCTTTATAGCACCACATAAACACATGCACACTGATCTTTATAGCACCACACAAACACCTGCACACTGATCTTTATAGCACCACAGAAACACATGCACACTGATCTTTATAGCACCACATAAACACATGCACACTGATCTTTATAGCACCACATAAACACATGCACACTGATCTTTATAGCACCACACAAACACATGTACACTGATCTTTATAGCACCACATAAACACATGCACACTGATCTTTATAGCACCACAGAAACACATGCACACTGATCTTTATAGCACCACAGAAACACATGCACGCTGATTTTTATAGCACCACAGAAACACATGCACACTGATCTTTATAGCACCACAGAAACACATGCACACTGATCTTTATAGCACCACACAAACACATACACCCTGATCTTTATAGCACCACAGAAACACATGCACACCAATCTATATAAGCTTGCATAAACTCTTGTGCACAAGGTAATAATACCAAATCTATATAAATTAAAAGCATACTATGTTTCTGCAACTGTGTTGTTACCAAAATGTCACACATTATTAATTTATTCAGATTTGGTCTTGTTACCGAGTAGTTCTAATCTATAATCCAAATTATCATCTTGTGCACAAAACATTTAAAAGAAGATAACTTAGATGAAAATTAAGATTAGTAATAAATTAGCAGATTCCTAGCTATAAAATAGCACATTGAATGCTATTTAAATTCTCAGGACCTTTGAAATGTTTATTTCCAGGTTTTGAAGTAATGAAGAAATGAAATAATTGGTGTTCAGTAATGTTCATTCTCCAGACACTATATGCAACACACCTTATCACCAGCTCTGGTATGCAGGATGGTGGGGCAAGTACTGCCACCCAGTACTGCACAGAACTGATGGGAGCAGTCTGTGACAACAGTACCTCCATCAACAAGACAAGTGGCAAGGGCTACAACAGTTTCTTCAACGCTGGCTACATGGGCTGCCACATCCCTGTACAGAACAGAACTGCTCTGGGTGAGGAACCTGCATCATCTCTGAACTGTGGGTCAACTATGTAAAACCAAAGTGTGATTCCAATCCTCCCTACAAGGCGACCACAAGGTCAGTGCTCTGGCTATGGAGCACACCCAAGATCAGGGCAGTGTTTGGACAACCACTCAGGGAAATTGGCTGGATAGATAACACAGGTGCACACAATCTCTTTAAGACAGCCTTTTTACTGGGGGTAAAGCATTCGCAACAACCCGTGACAAATATAATGGAGAAAATCATTTTATTTAACCCTTTACATTTATTTATATATTATTTTCACATGTTAGGCATATTTACGCAAGTTTGGCCTTAAATACCCATTTCTTAGTTTCTCAAGAAGTCTCTGGGACCAAAAGATTTTTGGTCGCAGTGGTACAGCCTGCTCCATGCTGATGAGGGCCAACAGCCCAAAACACGTTCGTGGATGGCTTTTCTTGATTTATCAAGAAAATGGGTAGGCCAAATATCAGGGAACAGGCTAAATCAACCTTTTGTTGATTTCTGTTCCACTAGAGAGCACTCTGCCATCTAAAAAGCACATGTGCTCCCGGTCAGGATATGCCTTCTTTATTTTTATTATAAACACAAGGTAATAAGTGTGTGACATTTCGGTAACAGCGTTGTTACCATCTTCAGAGAAAAGTACTGAATGAGAAATTTCATCACAGCATGTTTTAAATAGTTACTGTTATCAAGTGTGTAAACAAGATAGCAGGTAAGAAGATAGTTTTTTGAGAAACACAGAATAATATTTTTAGAATTAAAAGTGGAAAAAAAACCCCACTTTCTAAAATATATAATTAAAAGCATATCTATAAATATCATTTATCAAAATACGAAACTATTATAGACGCGTATGATTCTTTTCAAAATAAAACAATTTTTACTGCCCTTACTGCAATGGAAAAATTAATGGGAGGGCCTGATTCATCAGTGGTGAATCCTCCCACTCAGGGAAATTGGCTGGATAGATAACACAGGTGCACACAATCTGTTTAAGACAGCCTTTTTACTGTGGGTAAAGCATTCGCAACAACCACAATATGACTAAATGTCTGGGAGGGTTCACCACTGATGAGCCAGGCCCTCCCATTAATTTTTCCATTGCAGTAAGGGCAGTAGAAATTGTTTTAGAAATTGTTTTATTTTGAAAAGAATCATACGCGTCTATAATAGTTTCATATTTTGATAACAGATGGCGCGCTATTGCATCTATAATCATTTATATTTCCTCTTTCTTCCATTCTATTAATTTTACCACATTTCTTTCGAATGAAAAAGGCTTCTTTAAATTGTCTCTTAAATAATTTTTCTCATAATCTAGTAGCTTTGTTTCTTTTAGGGGAAAATTATTATGCCCTGTGATTTTTCTATGTTCTACAAGTGCAGAATTCTCAATTTTTATCCCATTTCAGATGCTTACCTTGTTTACACACTTGATAACAGTAACTATTTAAAACATGCTGTGGTAAAATTTCTCATTCAATACTTTTGTCTGAAGATGGTAACAACGCTGTTACCAAAACGTCGCACACTATTTATTTATTTGGATTTGGTCATATTAACTTGTGTTTATAATCTATAATCCAAATTGTGCATTATCAAAATAGCATTCATATGCTATTTCTTTCTTTTTTTAAGTTGAAACGTATAGTTTTCAGAATAGATTTTTTTTTTTTTTTAATATATACTCAATTTTGCTTTACCTTATACAAGGTGTGTTTATTAATTTCCATGAGTGTTCCGTATTTAAAAATAAAAAATAAATCAATATTTTCAAAATAAGCCCCTCCAGCCTCAATACATCTGTTCCATTTTTTTTTCTAATTGTTGAAGCAGGAGATGAAATTATATTTTGAGAGGCTCCTCAAGGTTGCCTTCGATTCAGCTTGTATCATATCAATGTTGTCAATTTTTTTCTTTTCTTTTAAATTCATTTTCAATTTAGGATAGAGGAAATAGTTATTGGGAGCTAAGTCAGGGGAATAGGGTGGATGAGAAAGCCATGTGGTTGAATGCTTAGCCAAATACTGCAAAACAATATGGACTGTGTGTAGCCGTGCATTATCAACATGAAGTATCCAGTCAGATTTGCTAAAAATTCTGAGAGAAGCTTGCATGCTGGAAGGTAAACTGTTGTGTAATATGAAGAAGGAAGTGACAAGCAAGTTTGGGATCTGTACTGGGATCAGGTGGATAAATTAAGACATCAGAAACTTTTAGATGCATGATCAGGAGATGCCTTTTTCTAAAGTTTGAAAACTCGGTTAGATGGTTCTACTGATAGGTGACTGGGAGATATGTAAATAGGACACCAGCCCCAATGGTAACATGAAGCTCAACACCCCCCATGTACAACAACTACCACCTGCACGTGTGCCCCATCCCGTGGGCTACATAACTATATCCTGGGCCTTGTCTATGGGATGGTGGTATCTTTTGTAAATAAGACACCAGCCCCAATGGTAACATGAAGCTCAACACCCCCCATGTACAACAACTACCACCTGCACATGTGCCCCATCCCGTGGGCTACATAACTATATCCTGGGCCTTGTCTATGGGATGGTGGTATCTTTTGTAAATAAGACACCAGCCCCAATGGTAACATGAAGCTCAACACCCCCCATGTACAACAACTACCACCTGCACATGTGCCCCATCCCGTGGGCTACATAACTATATCCTGGGCCTTGTCTATGGGATGGTGGTATCTTTTGTAAATAGGACACCAGCCCCAATGGTAACATGAAGCTCAACACCCCCCATGTACAACAACTACCACCTGCACGTGTGCCCCATCCCGTGGGCTACATAACTATATCCTGGGCCTTGTCTATTGGATGGTGGTATCTTTTGTAAATAAGACACCAGCCCCAATGGTAACATGAAGCTCAACACCCCCCATGTACAACAACTACCACCTGCACATGTGCCCCATCCCGTGGGCTACATAACTATATCCTGGGCCTTGTCTATGGGATGGTGGTATCTTTTGTTTAAGATGTGATAATTAAAATGAAGCCATCACTTTTGTTTATAGCAAGGCCAAATAAATAGTGTACTATTTATTTTAGCAAATTTGAACTTTATTCTATCAATTTATAAAAGCTGACAAAAAGGCACTATTGTAATACCATAGAACTTCCCCCATGATTGCCTTGAATTAGAAACTCTCTGGTAAGAGGACACCTCTCGCTAAAGGACTCTTTGGCCCCACAACTTGGTGTTGTCATTTTAAGGGAGTCTACTGTAGTAAAATGAAAATGATAGGTCACACACAACACAACATACACACAACACAACACAATATAAACATCCTCTTGTACAAAATAATTTGAATAATTGGAGTTTTGCTCTATGCAACTTTGGTTGTTTGTGTCCAGAGTTCAAAGAGACCAGACAACAAATTCCTCCTCTTCCTGGTCCTTATCCTCCTGATGATTATTGCCACCATTCTAGCCATTGGTGGACTCTCTCCACACCACCAAGAAGAAATGGGCAACATGTGGAACCTACAGCAGACAAGTTGGCTTGTGGATTGAGAGTCATGAAACCACTACTGAGGAAGGTCTTCTTTACATATGTCCCTTACATCCCTATTTACATATGTCCCTTACATCCCTATTTACATATGTTCCTTACATCCCTATTTACATATGTCCCTTACATCCCTATTTACATATGTTCCTTACATCCCTATTTACATATGTTCCTTACATCCCTATTTACATATGTCCCTTACATCCCTCTTTACATATAAATGACTGCGGCGTATAATTATAAAGCTATACAAACAGTTTAACCGCATAAGTTTCTTTTTTATTTATGAAAAATCATTTTTAATTTCAAAGAGAAATATTTAATATTTCTAACTTTTGGATGACGTATGAAAAGGTTGAATATATGAAGGGTGATGGTCTATATATGAATGGATGACGTATGGAAGGGTGAAAAATATGAAGAGTAATGGCGAACGGAAAAATAAAAGTGTCCAGGAGCGGGAATCGAACCCACAACCTTCTGCTTACCGGGCAGGTGCCATGTCCACTAGGCTATCCTGGACGTATTTCTCCGTTCGTAACTAATATTTAAACTGACTAATAATACTTATAAATGACTGCGACGTATAATTATAAAGCTGTACAAACAGTTTAATTAATAATTAATAATCCCAATAACTATTTCCTCGATCCAATATGTTCCTTTCATCCCTATTTACATATGTCCCTTACATCCATATTTACATATGTCCCTTACATCCCTATTTACATATGTCCCTTACATTCCTATTTACATATGTCCCTTACATCCCTATTTACATATGTTCCTTTGTCTCTGTCCCCATCTCTCTCCTAACTCTACTGAAACATCTTCGGAATTTTTTTTTTGCAGGTGATGTTTTAACTATTATTTATTGCTGACAATTTGCCAATTTTATGTTTCTTCTCCACGATTCATCCCATTTCATTTTATAATGATCTATCTCACCAGCATGAGTGTCATCATTATATCATATCAATTATCTATTGCAGTGAATTTAGTAAATGAGGGGCGCTCCAAAAATTATCAACCTAGCCACTGCTAGATAGCATCAGCAGCGTAACAGCCATTCTAAAATTAGCAGTGTAACGTTTCCTATTTAGAAATAAGGGATAGTTACAATACTTTGTTTTAATATTTAATCAAATTACAATAAGGTTAACCACAATATATAAACAAAATAAAATAACCTATGCAAAAATTAGAGAAAGAAAGTACAGAGTAGAAATTTTGCATAGTCAATAGACTGGGCAAGGGATGATATAGGCTAAAGCCATTGGGGAATGGCAGTCTGCATTTGTATGCGACATATCTAATTTTTTTTTTAGATCTATCAGCGGGGAAAGATGACCCCAAATCTGGCTCCACTAGGACACTCAAGGGCGCACAAGAAGGGGCCCCAACGACAGTTAACTTTATTACATATCATTTTAAAATATACAAATATCTCTAGAGATATAGCAGTAGTTATACATTAATGAAGGGGAAGGAACAATGATAAAGGAGATAAAAATCCAAATCTAAACTTTAGATCAGGAGAAAAAAAAAAACATATATATATATTATATACATATATACACAATTATATAAAAAATACAATTATACCCAAGCCTTTATATCCACACACATATCACCAAAAAAAAAAAAAAACAATGATAATGACAATAATAAATAAATAAACAAATAATAATAATAACAATAAATACATAAGCAAGTGAAGGAACATATACACAATAGAAATATATAAAATAATACAATAACCATCCCTTCATCTATATATCCTTTATTTCTTCAAATATTCTTTGGCAAAAAGACTCTAACTCTCTCCTATAATTATATATAATATGAGGAAAATTTATATTGCCTGTTTTCAAAAAGTTTGGACGTATAATATCAAAATGACTACATGATAGAAGAAAATGAGAGTGATCAGGTATAGGATGGTTACACATACATGAGGAAGGTGCTTTTATCTTGAATCGATGAAAATATGAGGGGAAGGGCCCATGTCCGGTTATAAAATAATTTAGATATGCATTACCAAAAATGCGCTTCTCACTAATTAACTTTTTCCATTTATATAACTCTCTTCCTTTCATAGATTGATCCCAATCCCTCTGCCATATTTCCCTATTTTCTTTTTTAAACATATATTTCCTATATGATTTTGGCATCGGGATTGGCTGGTATGGACTCGGAAACTTATAAGAGTCCCTAGCAATTCTGTCGGCCCTTTCATTTCCGCTTATCCCAATGTGAGCCTTTACCCAATATAGGAAAATTTCTTTATTTTTTTCTTCAATTCATGAATTTTAAGTTTACTTCTCATTGTTGACCAACTTTTCATATAGGGACTACTTAGTGCTTCCAATGAGGATAAACTGTCAGATGCAATATGTATTTCATTATAGTTTTCATGTTCGAACCAGTCCAGGGCCATATAGATTGCCAGGTTTTCCGCCTGGAAAACACTATTATAGTAATTCATTACATAAGACCCTTCACATATCAATCCATTCTTATTGAACGCACACCAGCCTGCTCCCACCCCATTCTCCGATTTCGAACCATCTGTGAATACTATAAGTCCCTCACCACTCGGAGTTTCCTTTACAAAATTTATTTCCCTTTGGTCGGCTGGATTACAGAAAAATTTTTGGGGGGCAACATCTATCACATCATCACTGTTACTGACCTCAAAAACATCCCTTGGTCTATTCAACGATGCCATCCCCGATTCAACATTTAATACCAACTCGATAGGCATAATTCCCGAGAGAAGTAGTGCAGCGTCAGTACTCAGAGTATTGTAGCCTCTACAGATCGCCAATGCGAACGGTCTTTGGGCAGTTCTTAATATTTTCGTCAACGCACTCTTACTCTCCTTATCCCCCCACCATACTTTTGCCCCATATACTAATGATCTCTCAAATCCTGCTAGATACAGTCTCTTAATCACCGCAGGGGATAAACCCCATTTACTAGATGTCATTCGTCTTATTTCCTTTCCTTTTTTTCCAACCTTATGCTTGATGTATTTAGCATGATCGATCCAATTTAATAACTTATTAATAATTATACCGAGTATCTTTATACTATTGCTAAATTTTATATTTTTATTATAGATCTTTATACTTGGGTTTCTTACTCCCCCCTTACCTAATCCTTTGTTTAAACCTGGCGGGGCTATGTAGAGTGCCAGACATTTTTCGATTGATATATTTAATTTATTATCCCTGAGCCAGGATGATATTTTTTCAATATTTTCATTTCCAATTTTTTCGATTTTAGCTCTACTATTTTCTGTGCAAAAAATTACCAGGTCATCTGCATACGCAAAGATCTTTGTATTATAATTATCCACTATATCAAAAACTGAATTTAACATAATTAACCATAAAAGGGGACCACTATTACTGCCCTGCGGGCAGCCTTTTCCAATATTGAGTGGTTCATTTCGAGTTTTAGATGAAATATTTGAAAATACCTTTCTGTTTTTCAGAAAACCAATGTAGAAATTTATGATATAACTTGGAATTTTTAACTTTTTAGCTGACTTTATAATTATGTCGTAGGAAGCATTGTCAAATGCCCCCTCTATATCTATTGTTAATAAAATTGAGTGCTTGCCTATTCTTCTGTTATCCCTCACCAAACTTATAACCTCATGGAGCATATCTGGACCAGATTTCCCCCACCTGAAACCATATTGAAATTTACTAAGGTTTGATGATTCTTGAAAGTAATAAAAAGTTCTGTTTACCACACGATTTTATCTAGTATTTTTCCCAATATGTTCAACAAAGAGATGGGGCGAATGGAATTTATATTAGAAGGATTTTTATTGGGTTTGCGTAGAAAGATAATCCGACTTATCTTCCATCTCTGAGGAAAGTATCCTAATTTTAGACACGCATTATATAGATTTACCAGAATTTGAGGAAATAACTTAAACAAAAAGTAAATTGGATTTCTCATAATCCCATCAGGCCCTGGAGCCTTTTTCCCCCCCATATTTTTTAACGCTAATAATATTTCATATTCATTGATAGGTGGAAAGTCTATTTTTTCCAGAATACAAGCTGTATTTTCCCAATCTATATAATCGCTTGTACTAAATTTTGTCTTAATATAATACTCGAAGCTTTCTTCAGCAGTCTTAGTGTAAGAATTATCAATTTTTTGAAATGATGCGAAGGAGAATGGTCTACAGATTTTTTTATTAACTATTTTATATGGTGAAGTGAAAGGATTATTTAGTGATACTTTATTAAACAAGTTTCTGTAATATTCATTTTTAAATTTTCTAATTTCTCTCTTATAAAATGCCATTGACCTTTGAAATTCAATAAATCTTGCTATTCTCAAATTTTGGTCATTTGTAGTACCTCTATACAATCTCTTAAGAGCCATTGTCCTTTTTTTTAATATATCCAATCTAGGATGCCACCAAGGGTTATATTTCCCATTAATTCTGGTTTGTGTGACTTTCTTCTTACATAACGATAGACAGCATTTCTGAATATTCTTCTCAATTATTGAGACCTGGCGATCTATATCCTCACTATTTATTGTTGTGACATCTATTAATCTAATATCATCAAAGTGTTTCGAACATTCTCTTAAATATATATTTTTATAATTTAAATTTACATTATATCTAATTGGGCAGTCATGATATTGATCGTTTTGAGAAGTAAGACTTAATGTCAATGATATCACAATATGATCACTCAGGCTCAAGAAAGGGTTAGCCCTCCATTCCAAATTTCCAAGTATATTGGCAGAACTAAAAGTGAAGTCTATAAATGATTGTGTCCTATCGTTATCAAAAGTACTCACATTGGGATCGGATACCAGCATCAAATTATTCGAAAATACAAAATCATTAAGACTATCCCCTCGACTGTCTGTCACATTCCCCCCAAAAAGACTATTATGGGCATTAAAGTCCCCGATAATAATATTATTATCTAAGTATTTCCTAACATTATTTGTTAGGTTTATTATTAGATTTGTAAAATAAGAATCATTTTGGTTTGTGTCTATGGGGGCAACATAACAGTTAATAATCTGGACCCTCAAAACATCCGACAAAGTAACCTGGATCCCTATATGATAATCTGAAACATCAAAACAAAAAATATCATATTTGGGATTGACAAAAGTTATTATTTTATCATTTTTACTGATAATCCTATGCCAAGATTGTAATTTATTAATACATTTATCAGGCGGAGCTTCCTGGATTAAAATAACATCCGCCTCCAATTTTATTGCATAATGTATTAAATTCTCAACCGCCATATAACCCCTCCCCACATTTTGTGAAAAAATCTTTATAGACATTTAGATATGATAAATATATATATTAACCAAATTTGATATATAACCATCCCGAGATCCACAATCAAAATAAGTGAAATGCCAAAAAGGGCTGATAATATATGATTGTGGAGAGTAATTTCAATACTTTTTAAAAAATAATAATCACAATCAAAGAAAGAGATAAACAAATAATTTTTTGTGTATATATTATAACAGAGTAGATATTAAAGATTGATATTAATACACAAACGCACAAAATTATATGAAACCATAGGCCTTCCAAGCTTAGCTCGGACTTTTTTGGCAAACCAATTATTAAAATCAAAAACAACCCCAAAAGCTCCTGCATGGCTATGAAAGGGATATTAATATGTGCAAAATCCAGCTGTTTCACCCAAAAGATATACATAGGTTGTGATTGAGCACAAAAATTAATATAAATTGATGATCTACCAAAGGTGTTTTTCTGTTTTTTTGAAAAAAGGATAACCAATAAACAAATGAAAATTCCACAATTACCCTGTATATCTATAGTATTAAAACTAATATGTTCAATAGTTTTAATTATTAACCAATAAAAAGGGCTTACTGAAAACCAGACAAAATAAGGGAAATGAAATTGTGTGTTTCTCAGAGTAGTTTTTTGTCTCTTTGAGGAGATAATGATAAAATTATAAGATAGCACAAATATATTTGGTAGGCTCTTAAGAAAAATATTTATATGGATAAAAGTATCAAACATTACCAAATTATGTAAGCCCAAATTAAAATAAGCACATAAAGGTATGTAAAGTAATAGGTTTCCGAGGGTATATTTTAGCTTTTTTGATAAAGATAATAATATAACTGAAGTCAATCCAAAATTATTTTTTTTACATATTTGAAATAGGCAATTGTAACCACAAATCAAAAGAATTACAAAGAATAAATATTTTAAATCAGCATATGCCCAAAAGAGAAGGTAAAATAGTATGTTTCCGAGGTCAGGTTTTAGCCTTTTTGTGAAAAATAATATTAAAATGAGAATTTTTCCAAAGATATTTTTTTGACACATGAAAAGAAGGCTAATACAGAGGGTGTTTCCTTTCAAATGAAACGATTTCAAACGTCCGTTAGAACTTTATTTTTCGAACGTGAATTTTTTTCATGTGTTCTATGTGCTTCCCCTTCTTCTTGGCTATCTCCCTGCATCGGACTTTCCAAGCTGCGAACACTTCCTTGACTTTGGAGAGCGAAACATTCGACCACTCCTCTTGTGCGGCTTTCCAAAGTCCGGCCTCAGTTTTGGGACGTCGGTTGAAGAGCCGTTGTTTCAACATACCGAACCCGTAAAAATCCAGTGGGCTGGCGTCGGGAGACTTCACTGGAATGTCCGAGTTCCTGATAAAATTTAGGCCTAGGGTGTCCTTCATTTCTTGTAGGAACTGTTGGGTTTTGTTGGAGGTATGGGAAGAGGCTTTGTCGTGATGAAGGAACACTTTGTCCATTTCCCCTGGGTAAAGGTCCTTCAGTTGTTCGATGACAGGTTTCAGAACGCATTCTATATAGAATTCTGAGTTCACCTTCACCTTCGATGGAACCTTTATGAGCGGAAGGACTCCACGGCCAGTCATTACCCCGACAACCATGAAACCTTTAGGGAAAGTTTCGGAGCATTGGTGAACCCAATTATCCGGGACCTGATTGCCTCTTTTGATGTAACAGATCTTCCGGATTCCATTGCAATACGTCACATACATCCATGCTTCGTCCAATGTTGCAGTATATTCCGATCTGGAACCGGCCAGGTGTTCCTCGTAGAGCTTCCGGGCATTCGTTGCACGGTTTTTCATGTGGAAAGGGGTGAGCTTGTGAACCTTGCCTTTTCGTCGGGTATCCAGTTCCAAATCTTTGTGAATGATGTTATTTATCGTTTTTAGCGATGTTCCACACATTCTGGAAAGTTGGCGCTGAGATGGTGGATTTTCAGTAGTTGCTAGCCGCTTTACCTTGGAAACCGTGGCGGGGGTCCGCACCGGACGTGGTCGATCGACTTGAAATTTTTGCCCATTGGATTCAGCTTCCCTTTTCTTTCCGATGCCATTTACTACCCTACATATTGTAGCTTTGCCAACATATAGTCCTTTTGCTTTTAGCTTTTTCACTATGACGCTATAACTGTTTCCTTCTTTGGAAAGGGTCCGAATTGTTTGTTCGACTTGGAGCGTTAGTCTCTCTCCCCCCATGTTGCAAAAATCATGATACCTGATGAAAATGAATTCTCCAGAAGATTCTAGATCTATTGGAACCAGTGTCGTGTGCAGCATGCCTGCACGTGCAAAACGCGAGCGCGTGAAAATCGTTTCATTTGAAAGGAAACACCCTCCGTACATATGAAAAGCCATGATAAGTCAAAGAAAATAAATTTAAATTTATAGTATATACAAAAAGGGAAGTGAAACATTAGGCTGCCAACACTAATTTCATGCTTTTTTGAAAAAAAAAAATATTTAAAACAGAATACCTTCCAAAAATATACTGTAGGTATATGTAGAAACAATATATATGCTTATAAAATAAAAGTATTTCAAAAATTATTAAGAATTTCTCAAAATTAAGACATAAAGGTATATTAACCACTAAAAAGGGAGATAAGGTGATCAAGTGCCACCTATGTAAAAATCGATATTGATCTAATTCCATCAATAGAAATAGGTATATATAACCCAATTTCCCCAATTTAAACATAAATTTAGTATCTATAATATTCATAATACATAAGATCTTTATAAATATTGTAAGACTATCATTGTACAAGCAAATGCCACCATTGTTTTTAACTATTAATTGAGAATGTTTTTGAACTCCAAGTAAATTTAACTTAATCTGTAACATAAACTATTTCTTTTTTCAGAAGACTTACCCTATGAAGGTAACTGGGGCATTTGAAACTTAATGCGTTGTGCTTTACTTCCAGTTTTAATGCTGGATTTCTTCCATTGGCTCTTCTGCAGTTAACACATTCAGCCTCTTTCTTACAGTCCTTTGATAAATGGTCTTTCTCTCCGCAATTTCCACACGTCTTCTCTTCAATCTCGCACCCTCTAGTTTTATGAAAGTCCAGGCATTTTGTGCATCTGTTAACCAAGAAAATCTCCTCCCATTTTAATGTTCTCCAACCAAATTTCAATCTTAAAATTCCATTTTCCATTACTGATTTTTTCTTTAGTTCTGCGAAAGATTTTGGATCTATTGAACACAACCAATCTATTTTATTATATTTGTTTTTTCTTGAACTAAATGGGTTTATTGTATATTCGTTTAATTGTAAGCTTTCTTTTACATAGTCAATTAAAAGTCTTCTTTTGTAAATTCTTCTTCGATATTGAATATTTTTATTGTAGGAATTCTATCCCTTGGGATCCTTGGCTTTAGAGTTTTATTTAATGTTTCATTTTCTTTCATATATCCAATCATTTTTTCTGCATTTTCCTTAGTAGGCACTTCGATTGTACAGCCATTTTTGTTTGGAGTAATATTTGCTCTCTCAATTTCTAACATTTTAAGCGAGATATTCTTCTTTACATAAGTAATAATTCCAATATTCTCAGGTGCTTTTCCCTCTACAATGATCTTCCCCATTAATTTCTGGAGAGGTTCTTTATTTGCTATTTGAGAACTAGTGTTTGTTTTCAGAACTTGACTATATGTCCTTTCATTTTTTTCCATAAGATTTTTAACTTATAATCGATTTTACTATTATTTTCCTCCATCATTTCCCTTGTTTCCTTCACCAATGCCTCCATCCTTTCACCAAAATCAATCTTCATATCTTCTATCATTTCCTTTTGTGATTTTGCGTTATATTCCAAATTTTTGTTAAGATTAATTAATTCCAGATTTTGTGGCAAAATTTTCATAAAATCCATCAAATCATTCTGAATTAAAGTTACCATCTTTTTCTGCGATTCCGCTCTACTTGATTTACAATTAATGAAATTTGCGATGTTTTCAATCAAACTGTTCAACATAGGAAACATTTTTTTTGTTTCTTCAGAAATTTCCATAACTTCCATTATAATTTCTATTTGTTTAACAATGAATATTTCATACTATGCGAAAATTTTAAAAGTTTTTCTCTATTTTTCCTTATGCAAATATTCCCAAGATTAACTTTCAACAAATTTGTTTCTTCTTTTTTATCAAATTTTAGGCTTAGTAACTTCTACCTTTTTTTCGTAGTTTTCTACTTTTATAAAAAAAATTTTAAAACATATAAATAAGAGAAATTATTCAAATATATATATACCTACTGCTTTTATATTCCAAAAAGTGAAAACACAGCAATTTTAAGGTAAGAAAGTATTTTTTTTGCAGAGCTCTTTTCACGCGATGTTTACCGCTCGCGATCTGCGCGCAGACTAGCCTAGAGAAAGTACAGTGACTGCCTAACTTTGAAGAAAATTTAAAGAGAGTAATTCAATATTTTACATAATAAATAAACACAAAGCATGTTACAACTCCCGCAGCTTTAAGCAACTCCATCCCTCCTTGAGGTATATAAGGTTGGAGATGTAGGCCATGGTTCTTAAGGTTTTGTGATCATTTTCATATTCCACACATTCATGATGGTCACCTTTGTCGCCATTCCTTCCTCTGATGTCTAACCAGAATGTAATCTTCAGCTCTGTGTCTTATTGCGGTTGTTATAATTAAATTGTGATTGCGGTATAATTGCAATGACGATTAAAAAAGGTATACACCGATCAAATTAATTGCAAAAAGTTTCTTTAATATAAAAATATAAAACGGCTAGCTTTCAAGCGTTAGCTCATCATCAGGCCAAATAATTTCGCAAATTTCAACAGTATATATAGAGGTGTGGTAGGTGTTTTTTTACATATATACAACTGAAATTATCTCTGAGAATTACTTAATTATTTATATATAATATAATAAAAATCATTTACATATAACGGAAATGAAATTATTAAAAACGTAATGCCAAAAATAATTAAAACATGATTCATTTCGAAATCACAAAAAAAAAAAAAGAAATATAGAATATAAAAGAAAACTTAGGTGAATGGATAACGAAACATAAATCGTGAAGATAAGGACTATGGTTTTATCTACGTGATGTGTGCCGGTACTGCTGTGGTATATCGATTCTACGGTTAATGCTACTATTGTTATTTGAAATTAGTGATTCCAAGATAAGTCTATTATATTTAGAAAAAATGTTACGAAAATAGCATTTTACATCCTGTAAGTTAAACTGATGGCCGGTGGATTCCTCGTGCTGATAAATTAAAGATCTATTGTCGTGATTTTTAATGTTCCGAATGTGTTCTTTGATTCTGATGGCGACTGTTCGTCCGGTTTCTCCTATGTACGAGGCAGGGCACTGTTGGCAGGATACAGAGTAGATGGCGTTTTGCTGATTTCCAGGTTCGTTTATGATACTGGATTTGGTAATGGGGTTTCTTATTATTTGACCTATGGACCGGGGAGTTTTGAATAAAAATCTAATTCCGAATTTTTTCAATTCGTAAGCCAGTTTTTGATTGGTTGGAGAATATTGTAAATAGCAATTAGATCGGTAAACTGTCTGATTCTTGGGAAGGAATTGGCGATAGGTGTTCTTCAGAATGAATTGCAGTGGATATCCGGACTTTTGCAGGTTGTGAATTGATATTTGATTTTTCTATTCTTTTGAAACCTAGTAGAGAGCAATGTGTGATAACTCTTTTGGTCAACGTCTTGACTATTGATATTTTATGACCTATTGGACCAAATGAATTGAAACTAAGGTATGATGGTTCTAAACCTCTTTTGTAATAAACTGTAGTATGGAATTTCTGTTCGGTTCTGAGGATAAGGATATCTAGGTATGGTAGTGCTGCTTCAGTTTCTGTCTCCAATGTGAATTTAATCTGGGGGTGGTAACTGTTTAAGGTACTTAAAATGAGTTGTTCTTTGGCCGGTTCATATTCGCAAAAAATATCGTCGATGTAGCGGTACCATTGCCTTATGCCAAGTTCCCCAAATCTATTTATCCATTTGTCTAATTCCATCATAACTATTTCAGCTGCTATCAATGACAACGGGCTCCCCATGGGGGAACCACAAATCTGTTGGTACATTTTATCTTCAAATTTAAAATTCATAATTGAGAGACAGAGTTGGAATAAAGAGATGATTCTATTAGTTTCTATGGGGTCTGTCAAATTCTGATTAAGTAGGTCTTTGAGATTATCTATTATTATTATTTTTTTTGCTTATCCCTAGTACACGTGGTACAGGCCATGATATTCATGGTGGGTAGTTAGCGACTGCTTTTACTGTAAGCGCACCACATGTCTACACATGTGAAAAGCAGTTCGACTTTGCACTTACAAATGTGCCAGAGCCCCGTTTGGTTACTTTCACTCGCTGGTGGGGTTGGACTTTTGCAAGAATCGGGGGTCATTGGAGCATTTTTTTTTTTAACAGAAAAAAGTGTCCAATTCGGGAATCGAACCCGGGTTGTAGTGGTCGAAACCAAACGGTTTAACCAGCCTTCCACTGACCCCCTTATCTATTATTAAATGGTGGGGGAGGCTGAGAAATAATTACACTACCTCGAAGGAACTGATTATGCATCCCGGTGTTGGTTTTAAATTTCCTAAATTAATGATAAAATCAGGTATGCTTCTAATGGAATGGAGGTTTGCTGAACGAATCACTGGGGTTAGGTATGAGGTCAGGAACCTGGACAATGGCATAGCTGGCGAAAGATGATAGTCAATTATCGGTCTCAACGGGATGTTCTCTTTGTGAAGTTTAGGTAGGTCGTAGATGTATGGAACTTAGCCTGTGTTGGCTGTGAACTGCTTAAGTTGGACATCTGTTATTAGTTTCTCTTTCTGTAAGGCTGTCAGTCTTCTCCTAAATAAGGCAACGATTTTCGAATTGGAGGCTGAGTCGAACTGTTTGAATATAGCAACGTTTGCAAGAATGTTATGAATCTTAGAATAATTGGATTTGCTCATGATTACAGTGGTGGCTCCTTTGTCAGATTTTGTAATAACCAGATTAGAATTATTTTTGAGTTGTTTAATGGCGGTCATTTCTTCTCTACTCGGTTTGGTATCCTCCTTGTTTTCTCTACTAGAAATCTTACTGGCAACCAGGTTTCTAATCTCGTTCTTTTCGTTATCCGTAAAAGAAGTTATAGCTGTCTCCA
The DNA here is from genome assembly GCA_030710605.1 of Cordylochernes scorpioides. NCBI lineage: Eukaryota > Metazoa > Arthropoda > Arachnida > Pseudoscorpiones > Chernetidae > Cordylochernes > Cordylochernes scorpioides. The sequence goes on from CP092866.1 coordinate 58,361,466, forward strand.
GAGCGCCTATCGTTAAGTAATTATCCGTGGAACTGGGGATCTTAAACTTGGGGCCTTTTTTTAAGACATCCATTTGGTTATCTGAAAGTATGGTATCAGTGAGGTGAACTGATGATGAGCTAACGCTTTGAAAGCTAGCCGTTTTATATTTTTATATTAAAGAAACTTTTTGCAATTAATTTGATCGGTGTATACCTTTTTTTAATAATAAAATTATGTTCTTTGTCGATAGCGATTCTGCTCTTCAAGATTTTTCTCAGTTTCAGAAAGGTGACATTGAAGGTTGAGCTACTTATCTGCAGGTAGGACAGGACTTGGTGAGTTTGAAAAAAGGGGAGCAACCCAGAGTTGTGGGATCTATTATGGTAATGGATATCTGCTTCTAAGGCATTTTCCATCCGCCCTTAAAATGAGGATAACAGGAGAGGAAAGTTTTTATGTCTCAAATAGCTCTTTCTGCTAGACCATTTCCAGCAGGGTGATAAGGAGAAGTAGTTATCAGTCGGATGCCCTTAGAGGCTGCCCACCTGGGGAATTCTCCATGTACAAATGATCTTCCTTGATCCGAGATGATAGTCTTTACTGATTTGAGATCCTCATGATCTTCAAATTATTTAATCAGAGCACGACCATGCTGCTTCATTGCTTTAGCTTGGACCAATCTTGTGGCCTCATCAATGAACAAATAAAAAGGTGTAATTTTTAAGCCCAATGTCAGAAGGAGCCTCGGCAAAATCTATATGCACCGTATGAAACTGTATTTGGGTCTGAGGAAGAAAACTCATCTTATAAAGGGCCGACACTTGAACTTGAATTTGAACTTTTGACATGTGAGGCGAGACGCTTCATATTTTCTGATATCGTTCTTCAGACCAGGCCAGTAAAAACGTTGCTTCATCTTGTAAAGACAGAATCTTTTTCAAATTATCCAATGGCCGAACAATCTTGGCATAATCAGGTATATATATACTCTGAAATGACCTGTAAATCCGAGGATGCACTGTAGTGACTTAAGGTCATACGGGCGTCTCATGAGCCTAGCCTTCACAATCACTTCTTCTTTCATTTGCTTCGAATTGCTGTTGATAATCCTCTCCAAAAGTTCCACCTCCGAAGCACAAATCTGGCACTTGTTTAGGTTTACAGCCATTTTATGCTGGTTGAGCCTATGGAGGATTTTGTAGGTAATGTCAGCACCTTCCTCAAGGGTGGGAGCGCCACAACAGATGTCATTGATGTAGATGACCACCCTGAGCTCCAATAAATCATCTAAGATTTCGCTTATCACCCTTTGAAATCTCGGAGAATTTTTCCATCCAAATGGTAGTCTTGTAAACTCATATAGTTCATCTGGTGTCACAAAAGCAGAAAACTTTCTGGTGGCTTCAGTGAGACCAACCTGCTAGAAACTATTATTCAAGTCAATGTTTGTAAAATGTCAACAGCCTCCAAATTTATCAATGATTGTGTCAATTCTAGTAAAGGGTCCAAGAGGGTCTCTTTATTCACACGGCGGTAGTCAACACAGAGTCGGGAGGACGAATCCTTCTTGGGAACCAAAACACAAGGTGACGCGTACTCGGAAGTAGAGCGAGTGATTTTACCCCCGTCCAACATCTCCCTAATTTTCCCAGCAGTCCATGACCTCCTCTGTCCCGACATTGGAAAAGGTCTGGCTTCAATAAAAAGTCAACCTCGTAGATAGGTGATTTCCCTTCGAAAACATTACAGAGTTCGGAGAATACAGTCTCTAGATCATCCTTGGTAAAAATGACTTCTCTAGATACTAAAGACAAGCACATGATATGATCAGTCCCATTGAATTCCGAGAAGTTTCATGGTAGGCTTTCCCATCAACAACTCAAAAGGCATATCCCTCAGCACTGCTGCAGATATCTCTCGTCGATAGTCACCCCCCTCAAGCTATAGCTTCACATTTTCAGTAGAAATAATGTGGCCAATGATGGTTATTTTAGTCTCTAGAAGGGTAATTACTCCATTTATATTTCTCCAGAATATCTTTTCAAATAAAGTTAATAAAAATAAAAATTCAACCTTTCGCAATGAGTTTCTTTTATTATGATATACGCGAGCTTTCAGGCTGGAGCCGCCCTTCTACAGGCAAAAATGAACTATTTGATTTTTTTTTTTTTTTAGAGACAGTTATATACATTTAATTTGTTACAAATTTTACTTAAATTATCAGAAAGAAAAGTATTAAATCTACATAAATTATTACTATTTTACTATGTTTAACAATTGGAAGTAAATTAAATTTCAATATTTTAATAAAGTTAAGTTTTAGACTATGGATTGGATAAGCGAGAAATCTGATTTTTGTGGTATGGAATATGACAAAATTGTTCTGGGATATCTATTCTACAATTAATGCTATTGTGTTGTTTGGAAATCAGCGATTCAAGGATTAATCTTTCAGATTTGGTGGTTATGTTACTGTAGTGGCAAGTTGGCCTGTCTAAATTAAATTTGTGGCCGGTATTCATGGTATGTTGAAAAATGAGGGATCTTGGATCTTTGGTCTTCATATTGTAAGTATGTTCCTTCAATCTTGTCTTTATTTTCCTGCTTGTTTCTCCTACGTATATAGATGGACAATCAATGCATGACACGAAATATATGGCATTTTTCTTCTGAAGGGGGTTCTGGTCTGTGGTCGATTTTGTGATAGGATTTCTAAGGATATTCCCGATGGTTCTTGGGGTGCGGAAAAAGAACTTGATTCCGTATTTCTTCATTTCCAGGGCTATTTTTAAATTGGTTGGTGAGTAATCAATATAACAGGTCGTTTTGAAAGTCTGCTGGGTTCTATGATGGGATGGATTGTAACAGTGTTGATCGATGAACAGTGGGGGATAGACAAATTTTCTAAAAGTTCTGTAAATATTATTTCTTTCTATTACTTTAAATTTTGGGAGGGAGCAATGGGTGAATAAACGCTTGGTTAAGGTTTTCACTACTGTTATTTTGTGAGATATGGGACCATAATATGTATTGAGGCCTTTTTACTCAATACAGAAAAGCTGTCTCCTCTTTAACTTCGAGAGACGCCCTACAGTGTCTTTTGTCCAGCCTTATGTCACCAGCTACCTATATCCAAGGGGAGAGGAAGGCCTGAAAGAAAGTATACCACCACGCGCACAATCTCCTAATTTCAGAACTACTTTTTTATTAAAAAACACGGTCAATTTATACATTAAGAAAATTTACATAATAATTTATACAACAAAGAGATTTACATAACAATTTGTAAAACAAAAGATTAACATACTTTTTATCCTAGTTTAAAGCCAATTAGATTTGCATAAAACAAGGACGACCAATTTAGTGGTCGTAACATACTCCCCCCGCTGTTGAACAGGAGTTCAACAGAAGAAAAGAGTGAAAATACCCATTTTCACAATCTTCTTGATTGGAAAATTTTTCCTCTAGAATTTTGAGGTATGGGGTACACAATCAAAATCATTAATACAATTATTTTTCCCCGTCCCCCTTTACTATTTGGTTATTTATTTGTCATCGTTGCCCAGACTTGAAGAATCTTTGCCTAAATTCTGAACTCCACAACCCTCCATGTCCGAAGAACGTATCTCGAGAGGGTAAAGTCATTGTATAGGTCGCACAATCTCTCCTGATTTTATTCTGACCTTGGCCACTCAACAATTTCCATCTTCACCCGGGTAGACTTTCTTTACCAGGCCTAAAGGCCAATTTATCCGTTTCTGAGAATCATTTCCTACATAAACCACTTCCCCACTTCCTTCTTCTGAACAAGTTCGCCTAAATATTCTTTATAAAATCTCATCTTTAGCTCTCCCTTTAACGTTTGTAAATTTTTATATTTTTCTACAAGTTTCTTTCTACATATATGGTCAAATTCCGGGAACGTGCTGTCATCATTAACCTGTAAGAACAGTGCAGGAGTCAGGGGTCGGAAATCATCAGAGTCTTCTGACATATAAGTCAAAGGTCTTTCGTTGACTATTGCTTCGATATGGCATATCTGAGTCTCTAATTGTACAAAGTTCAACTTTTTGTTGCCTAACATTCTTTTTATTATACCTTTGATAATTCTAATTAACCTTTCCCAAAAACCTCCCCACCATGGAGATACAGGGGGGTTAAACTTCCATATTATTTTTTGAGCCGAAGAATAATTTGACATTTGATCCCAATCAATGTGACTCAATAACTTATTGGTTTTTGCGAAGTTTGTTCCATTATCGGAGTAAATCACCAGAGGCCGTCCTCTTCTTGAGATAAATCGTCTCAAAGCCATCAAGAAACTTGGGGTATCTAGACCCTGTATCACCTCCATATGAACAGCTCGGTAGACTCCACAGGTGAATAGGGCAACCCACGTCTTCGTATTATTCCTTAATAATAAGGGTCCAAATAAGTCAATGCCTGTGACCTGAAAGGGCTTGCCCAGTTGTATTCTATTGGTCGGCAAAGGAGCTGCTTCGACACTACCCGGCTTAGCTGAGTACCTTCGACAGATGACACACTGTCGTAAAATTCTGGAGACTGTTTTTCTACCTCTCAAAATCCAATATTTTTCTCTCAATTTCAATAAGGTAACCAAAACGCCTGTATGACCTAAATTTTTATGGACTTGTCTAATCAGTTGTTCACTCAAAAAATGACTACTAGGCAGCAACACAGGGCATTTAAAATTTTCAGGGAAATCACCCAGAATTAGTTTCGTCTCAACAGAATATAGATCCTCTGCATTCTTCACAATCTTTAGATTATTGAATTTCAGATTCCCTAAATCAAAAACTTCTCTCTGAATCAATTGGATCAACTTTCTCTCACTGTACTCAATTTCTTCTATCGTCAATTCGCCTTTCTGATTAGACGCCTTCCTACATTTGTTAATATATCTTGTCATCCAGGCTAACAGCCTGACATTCGATTGGAACTCAGAAAACTTCTTGAACATCCCATGGGTGATTGGTTTTATCACAATTTCCACCAGAGTTGTCTTCCATTGTTCCTTAAGCACTTCAGTTTCATCTATGATAGGTTCTTCTGAAGGCCAGAATTCCCTAGAAAGACGCAGCCAATCAGGACCTTCCCACTATTTGCTCCGCAGAAATTGTCCGATTTTTGAACCTCTCGATGGGAGGTCTGCGGGGTTCCTAAATCCAGCAACAAATCTCCAGTTGGATACTTTGGTTGTTCTTTGTATTTCGTCGACACTATTCTTTACAAATATGTTCCAATTACAATTCTTACGAATCCAGGACAAGGCGGTGGATGAGTCGGTCCAGAGATAAAGTGGACATCTCACAGTGAGAGATTCCAAAATACACCCTGCCAATCTGGCTCCTATTAAGCAGGCCATCAATTCCAGTCTGGGAATTGATATCCCCCCCAGAGGGGCGACTCGAGCTTTGGACCATATGAAGGATAATTTCTCTCCTCCTTTCATTTGACTTCTCATGTACGCCACAGTGGCAAATGCTTCCTTGCTCGCATCACAGAAAACGTGAAGTTCCAAGGACTCCGCCCAACCCACGCATATATATCGAGGGATCCTTGAGTCCTTTAAATGGCTTAACTGTTCATACCAATCTTTAAATTCTTGACTTATATCCTCTTCTAGGGGATCATCCCATCCACCTGCGCTTTTCCATTTTTTTTGCAGCAAAATTTTAGGCGTTATCATCACTGGTGAATAGAACCCGAGGGGATCAAACAACTTTTGTACCAAGGACAAAATGACTCTCCTCGTTATCAGTGAAGGCAAAATTTCTGGGTTTATCATACAATTCAGGGTATCTGTTTTTCGATTCCACAAGAGTCCCAAAGCCTTCGTATCCTTTCCCTCTCGAGGATTGAACGTCTCAGCTGTTTCCCACTGACGAAGTTCCATTCCAGCTCTATTCATTATTTCAGAAGCCTTTTCCTTGAAATGAACAATGTCAGATTCTTTATTCAGCGATGTGAGGCAGTTGTCAACGTAAAAGGATCTCAATAAACGTTGAGCTACATAAAAATTTTCATCGGTGACTGATTTAAGATGATGCTCAATGACCGCTCCTAATATAAAGGGGCTACTGGTCAAGCCAAAAACCACGCGAGTATGTTGGAATGTCACACTGCCGCTAATATTCCTCCAAATAAATTTCAAGTATTTTCTGTCTTCGGGATTCACTTCGATCATCTGGAAAGCTTTACGGATATCCGCAGAAATTCCAATTTTGTTCTCGCGAAATCTGATGAGAACATTTGGAATATGTTCCAGTAAGTTTGGTCCCGTCTCCAAACAATCGTTCAACGACATTCCCTTGACAGAGCGGCATGACGCATCATATACTGGTCTAATTGGGGTAGTTTTATTGGTTTCTTTAAACACTGGTCTATGGGGCAAATAATGGCCTACGGTTTTGTTATCATCATGGATTCTTTCAATTATATTCTCCTGTTCCCATTCCGTGAATATCTTAGAATAATCTTCTAATCTTCCTTGTGTTGTTAATTTGTTAACACACCTTTCCAATCGCTTCTGTGTAACATGGAAGTTAGAAGGAATGTCTTCACAGCCTTCCCTCCAGGGGAGAGAGACGGAATAATGCCCATCATCTCGCTTAATAATTTTTTCGATGAAATGCGATTTGATATCCCTGTTCTTTTTCCTCTGTGAAATATTTTCTACAGGGTCTCGTACACCCAACATTTCCAAGTCCCAAAGATCTTTTATTTTATGACTCATGGTCAAGAAAACAGGAGATGCATACTCCGAAGCCAAACTCTCCCTCAAAGGAATCTCCCCGAATATTGACCAACCAATCTTCGTTTTGATGGCCGTTAATCCATCCTCCAAGCAAACCACCTGATCTGTCCAGATTTTGCCCAAATTGTCAGCGCCCAACAGAAGGTCGATTTCTGATGTCTCGACATTTTTCCTTCTAATAATGGTGACACCCTTTTTGTCGAGATCCCGCATCCAAGTTCCTGCTGTCAAAGTAGGAACTCTGTCACAGATCATCCGTTGGCCCATCGCCCTGACCTGTACGGCTTCTTTCTTTAAAAGATTTGTGATGAAAAGGGAATAAAGGCCGTGTTTCTCTTCTCTTGTTTGTCGACCTCCAAAAAGGCATTTCGTCAATTTCCGCTCTCCCAATTTCTCCAATCCCAATTCTTCTGCCAAAGATTCTTTAATGAATGAATACTGACTCCCCGTATCCAACAAAACATTTATAACTTTTGATGTTTCAGAGCTACAGATTTTTGCTCTCACTGTCATCAAAAGTATCTTGGATGCACAGGACTGTGTGAGCAGAACGGTGGACTGTTGGTTTTGCACAGAAGAATTGTTTTTTCTCTCTTTACTACTACCTCCATCTTCCGTGATTGAGTCCCTTCTTGAGGTGTTTCCCCGGCAGAAAATCAAATAGTGGGGTCTGCAATGATTCCAAAGATAAGACTTGAAAATAGTATAACTTTTTAATTCCAATAAACAAACAAGTTAAAACTATTCCATACTAGAAAAATGACTAACTGCTCAAAACACAAACACTATATATATATACATATATACACAATTATCATCATCAACTCTGTGACAACAAATAAATAAAAACAAATATTAAATTAATCCGCCAATACATCACACCATCTTCCCCCTACATGCTTTGATATCGCACAGGAGGTCTCCGATCCCTTGGAGGGTTTCTTCTTGGCAGGGGCCTTTCCTCCGTCCGGGCTTCTTTGTCTGAGGAACACGCGGATTCCCTTGGGCTGCCTTCAATCTCCACACCTTGGTCCCCGGACACTGGATCCTGCGGCAGTCCAGCTGTTTCCGACGAAAACGATTCTCTGTCCCTCCGGCTGTTCATACTCTCAGGAGCCATCCATATTGGGTCATCTTCCTCCTCTCTTCTCTCTCTGGCCTCATCTCCATCTTCACCACTAGTCCATCTTCTCCTTATCTGATCTCGGTGGTAGGTCTTCACCTGTCCATTTATCAACACTGTATAGACTCTGCTCCCCTTTCTGCCCACTATTCTTCCTGGGATCCATCCGACACCCCTAAAATTCTTACACCACACCTTATCGTCCACCTCGAACTCCTCTTGGCCTCTTCCTCGATCATACCTCATCTGCCTGGCCTGTCGTTCTCTCACCCTATTGTCCAGGCTCTGGTGTATTAATGTCAGTCTGGTCCGCAGAGACCGACCCATAAACAGCTCTGATGGGGTCTTCCCAGTTGTCTCATGCGGCGTGCATCGATATGTGAGGAGGATTCTTGACAGTGTATCTTGAATGGTATCTTCAAACTTCCTTTTATTTTTTTCCAAGGCCATCTTTATCAATTGAACCGCTCTTTCCGCTAAACCATTACTCTGTGGATGGTATGCTGGAATCAGAGTTTGTCTGACTCCATTTCTCTCGAAAAAACTCTTCATCTCTACCCCTGTAAACTGTGGGCCATTATCCGACACCACTTCCTCTGGTAACCCATACGCTGAAAACATTCTTCTTAACTGCTCAATCGTCTTTCTTGCGGTTATCTCTCTCATCGGGATCGCCTCGACCCATTTTGAGTGGCTATCCACCACAATTAACAAATTCACTCCATCTTTAAATGCAAAATCCATATGGATCCGTTGCCAGGGCCTGGTTGCCCACACCCACGGTCTCCAGTTTACTTTACTTGGGCCTGTCTGAGTTTGCTGGCAATTTTTACACCCATTTACCATGCATTCAATCTGGTTGTCAAGATTCGGCCACCAAAAATGCGACCTAGCAACCGCCTTCATTTTGCCCATCCCCGAATGGGTCTCGTGTAGACAACTCAACATATTTTTCCTAAGAGAAGACGGGATGATCACTCGCATTCCCCACAATAAGCATTCCCCGTCCATAGTTAACTCCAACTTTCTCTGAAAGTAGGGTCTGAGGTATTCCCCAACTCTTTCAGGCCAGCCTTGCTGCGTATAGCGCTTCACCACTGACAATACTTCATCTTTTTTAGTTTCCACACCTATTTCTGCTGCTGTAACCGGCAAATCTTCCACGTATGATAATATGAACGTTTGATTCAAAACCGGTTTTTCGTCACTCTCTACTGGCAACCGGGAGAGAAGGTCTGCGTTTCCATGATCTTGAGTTCGTCGGAATTTAATTTCATAGGTATAAGCCGCCAAAGTCAGTCCCCATCTCTGCAATCTTGAAGTAGACAAGGTGGGAATCCCTGCTCTCGGTCCCAAAATAGATACCAAGGGTTTATGATCTGTAATTAGGGTGAATTGTCTTCCATAGATAAACTGGTGGAACTTAGTCACACCATATATTATTGCCAGAGCTTCTCTTTCTATTTGTGAATAGTTACGTTCGGCCCCGGAAAGTGTTCGTGAGGCAAACATGATTGGTCTCTCTTGGCCCTCGATAACATGGGACAGCACCGCCCCCACTCCAATCTGAGATGCGTCCGTGGCCAAAGACAAGGGTAACGTGGCATCATATGGCACCAACACTTTCTCGGAGGTAATTCTTTTTTTACATTCCGAGATCGCCTCCTCACACTCCCCTGTCCACTTCCAATAACTATTCTTTTTTAGCAGCTTGTGAAGTGGCTCCAAAATCTCTGGCAAATTCGGAATAAACTTTCCATAATAGTTCACCAATCCCAGAAAAGATCTCAATTCCGAGACATTTGTCGGGCTTTTTGCTTTCTGTAGCCCTTGTATCTTGTCCTCTAAAGGCCGAATACCATCTTCTTTGATGAGATGTCCCAAATACTGTATTTCTCTTCGCAGAAATTCACATTTTTCCCTTTTTAATTTTATGTTGTGCTTCTGCAACCGAACAAAAATAGTTTTTAATACTGCCATATGTTCCTCCACTGACGCCGTGGATACGAGTACATCGTCAATGTAACAAATAACCCCATTAATTCCCGCCAATATTCTGTCCATAACTGACTGAAAAAAACTAGGGGCATTTGCCAATCCAAAAGGCATTCTTTTAAACCTAAAAAGCCCCTTATGCGTATTAATAGTTAGGAGTGGCTGGGTGCTAGGGTTAACCTCTAATTGAAGGTATGCATTGCTCAAATCTAGTTTAGAGAAATACTTCCCTCTAGCCAATACGGAAAACAGGTCCTGCTGAGTAGGCAGCGGATAGGCCGCAGTATCCAAGAACCTATTTAAAGTTACTTTGAAATCACAGCAAATCCTAAACTCATTATTCTTCTTGGGCACAACCACCACTGGAGTTGCCCACTTGCTGCTGGGTACTTGATACAAGTAGTCCTTCTCCACCATTCTTTCTAGTACCTCGTTTACCGCCGTTCTAATCGCAAAGGGAACTGGTCGGGCCTTATGAAATATGGGGTTTACATCCTGAATATTCACTGCAAATGCGAATCCCTTTATTGGATCTGTTGTCTCCCCGAACACAACCTGATGTTGACTCAATAATTCCGCCAACGTGTCCTCCAAAGGCATCCGATTCACAAAAGAATTTCCAATTTTCAAAACATTGATCCATTCTCTCCCCAACAAGGCCTTCCTTTCTCCTCTCACCACGACAGCTCTAAGCTTAGCGATCGTTCCCCGAAAATCGACCTTGACATCTATTTCACCCAGAATCGGTACCACGGTTCCGTCATAGGTCTTAACAATTATTCCCGCTTCCTTTACCTGCACGTCTGGGAGGTATCTTTTGAAATCCTTCTCCGATATTAAAGTCAGACAGCTACCCGTGTCAATTTCGAAAGTCATCAAAGTGTCCTCTACTCTCATCTTAATCACATAGGGAGGGTCATTCGTAGCATACTTGACTCTATAATCATAGGTCCTCATAAAGACCATTCTTTGAACGGATTCTTCCTCCTCCTGATCCTCGATTAGATTAATCTTTCTCTGGTTCCGAAACCGGCTCACCTGTCTTTCGCTTGTGTGTTCCCCACGGCTCCTGCAGATGGTTGCCAAGTGACCTCTTTTCCCGCATCTGAAACAGGTCGCCTCTCTAAATCTGCATAAGTCTTTATGCAACCTCCCGCAATGTATGCACTTTCTCTTTTGCTCTCTGACTTCTGCGCGTATTTTGTCCACGCTATCTGCAGGCTCATTGACATGGAATATTCTGGTATTTTTTTCTGCTGCCTCCATCGACAACGCAATTTCAACTACTCTTGCCAACGGCACATCTCCTTCCGACAAGATCCTCCTCTGGATTTTTGCATCTCTCAATCCGCACACTAATTATCTCTTAAGGATTCTTTTAAAAATTCGCCAAATCCACACGTTGAGGCTAGCCGCTTGATTTCCACCAGATATTCTGAAACACTTTCCGTTTCCTTTTGAATTCTTCCAAAAAACATGAATCTCTCTACGATAATAGATCGCTTTGGGGAAAAATATTCAACCAGTTTCTCAATCAACTCTTCATATTTATACTCTTTAGGCAACTTCGGGCTACATAAATTTTTCAATGTATCATACGCCTTCCCGCCAATTAGAGTCAACAAATAGGCTTTTTTCTTTTCTTCACTAGCCTCTTCTAGAATTAGAAATTGCTCCAAACGCTCGATAAATGAGCAAAAATTTTCATTTTTTTCTTCAAATTCCTTAAAATGGTAATGAGCCATCATGAAATAATTTTTCTTATGTAAATTTCCAATAACTTATTACTTCTTTAATTCATATTCCGCTATACCATCGCTCGGGTTCTTACTCTAAACTCGTCGCCAATGCAATGATTCCAAAGATAAGACTTGAAAATAGTATAACTTTTTAATTCCAATAAACAAACAAGTTAAAACTATTCCATACTAGAAAAATGACTAACTGCTCAAAACACAAACACTATATATATATACATATATACACAATTATCATCATCAACTCTGTGACAACAAATAAATAAAAACAAATATTAAATTAATCCGCCAATACATCACAGGGTCCTCCGCAATTCTGGCAAATAATTTTTGTCCTACAGTCTCTTCTTAGATGATTTCTTTTTAAACACTTGAAGCAGACTCCTGCGTCAGACATCTTCTTAAGTTGTTCTTCCCGAGTCATTCTTCCAATTTTGAAACATTTCCAATTTTCATGGCTCATACCATCACAGAAGATGCACTTGGTTTTTCTCTCGTAGTTCGTGGTCGAAAATGATCCTTTTGGATATTTGTACTCTTTATTTTTCGAAACATACAGCTGTGATGCTGTTGATTTGTTGCTCTTATTAAAATGTAAAGGTCTCGAAGGAAAACTGTACTTGGGGTTATTCTCACCTACTCCAAGCCTTGAAAAATTCATTCTTTGTTGAGTCTTTATCTCAGCCCGTAGAAAACCCATCAAGGCCCTCAGCCGGTCCCCCTTTCCTTGCTCTACATCCTGCTCGTCATCCCGGCCATAACCGGCCTCGGGTGTTCTTTGCCACACCTGCAATATCTGGGTGGGTAGGCAGGACTCCACCAGTGGGAAAAGGAAAACCTCCAGGTATTCCGAAGGAATACTCAATGATTCTAGAGATTGGAGGTTGGCCGAAATCTCGTCATAAAGACGGTCCAGGTTTGCACTCTGTCTACGTGCATTAAGCACAACTAAATCGATTAACTTTCTCAAGTACAACTCAATCAATAATTTCCTGTCTCCAAACCTGCCTTTTAGAGCTCCTATGGCACTCTCATAGTTTTTTCCGGTGTGGGTGTAAGCCCCCAATAGGCGGTGTGCTCGGGAACCCGGGACCATGGCTTGGATGAGATAGTGCATTTTCTCGTCGTCGTCCAATTCTCTATCCTCATGGATCCTTTTAAATCTGGACCACCATGATATCCATCCTTCCAAGTCACCATCAAAACATGGCAATTCCATTTTTGGTAATCTCAGAAGAGCTCTTCTCGAGCCTTCACCTCCGGCTTCCGACATTGCCCCTTTTTCCTCAGTCTTAGCTTCTATGATCTTATTGATCTCCCTTAGTACGTTACTGTACATTTCCAGATAATGTGTAGTGGACTCTAATTCTTTCATCACAGCCTCTTCTTCATATTCCTCTGCTCCAACCATCTCGATTTCTATTTTCTCGTCAAATTCCTTAATCTGTTGGTAACACTGGACAATGATCTCTTTCCCTTGCATCAAGAGGCATTCGTCAGGGGAGACTCTCCTCATCTCTTCCCGAGCTTCGTTTATTCTCTTGGTGAAGATGATTCTTCTTGGAGTTCTTGATCTCTTCAAAATTTTCAGATTCATGGATTCCTTTAAAGTCTCCATCCTGGAGTCCTGAAATGTTCTTGTTCTGGTATCTTATAATTCTGGTATCTTAGAATCCTGGCAGGCTCGCCACAAATATTGAGTCCTTTGAGGCCTTTTTACTCAATACAGAAAAGCTGTCTTCTCTTTAACTTCGAGAGACACCCTACAGTGTCTTTTGTCCAGCCTTATGTCAACAGCTACCTATATCCAAGGGGAGAGGAAGGCCCGAAAGAAAGGATACCACCACGCGCACAATCTCCTAATTTCAGAACTACTTTTTATTAAAAAACACGGTCAATTTATACATTAAGAAAATTTACATAATAATTTATACAACAAAGAGATTTACATAACAATTTGTAAAACAAAAGATTAACATACTTTTTATCCTAGTTTAAAGCCAATTAGATTTGCATAAAACAAGGACGACCAATTTAGTGGTCGTAACAATACGGGAGTTATGATGGTTCGAAACTATTCTTGTAATAAACGGTGGTATGAAAACTATTTTCTGTTCTCATTATGAGGGAATCGAGATAGGGCAAGACTCCATTTATTTCTTTTTCAATGGTAAAGGATATTCTGCGGTGGTAGTCATTGAGGGTATCTAAAAAAAATGAGTTGTTCTTTCTCAGATTCGCAAATTCACAATATATGTCATCGATGTAACGTCTCCATTTCATTATGCCTAGGCCTCCTTGACGATTTATCCATCATCTATTTCATTAGGACTATTTCTGCTACTGCCAGAGATAAAGGGCTGCCCATAGGTGATCCACTGATCTGCTGGAATATTTGGTTTTGAAATGTGAAATTACTAATGGAAAGACAGGCATTGAAAAGGGCGGTAATTTTGTCTATTTCTGCTGGACTTATGCGGGATTGTTCCAACATTTCACGTAGATTTTCCAAGGCGAGGTCATGAGGCAGACAAAGAAAGAGGGATACTACATCAAAGGAAGCCATCTTAGTTTGGTACGGGGCGGGTTTCTCTAATATCTTGAATGAACTCCGATATCTTGTCTATGGAGAAGGTGTTATGGGAACGGATAATTGGTGAGAGGTATGAAGACAAATAACGGGGAAACGGCTATTGCTGGTGAGAGATGGTAGGCGATGATAGGTCTAAGAGATATATTATCTTTATGTATTTTCGGCAGTCCATAAATAAAAGGAAGATCTGTGGTGTTTGCGGTAAATATCTTGAATTGTTCATCTGTTATGTGTTTTTCTTTTACAAGGGCCGATAAGGTTTTTCGAAAAATAGCTATAGATCTAGAATTTTCGGATTTGGAAATAGGTCTAAAGATGTCTACGTCGTTCAACACTTCATACATTTTCCTATGATAATCAACTTTATTCATAACAACTGTGTTTCCACCTTTGTCTGCTTTACATATTACAAGATTTTTATTTCTTTTTAACTGTTTAATAGCTAGTACTTCTTCCTTGGGTTCTATTTCTGTTTTTGACGTGTTCATGATTTTATTAGCTACTAGGTTACGGATTTCTGTTTTTGAGTATGATTAAAGGACACTATAGAAGATTCTATGGCACTAATGGTCCTATAGGGATCAGTCTTTTTAGGGATTTTATATTTCAAACCTTGATTAAGGATCGTAATTTGCGCCAGAGAAAATGTGTGCTCTGTAAGGTTGACAAAATGGCTTTCGGTTTTCACAGGGAAAAAATATTTCTTAGACCAATAAGTGAATTTCTTTTCATGATTCTTAGCTATTCTCTGATTCTGAAGTTTTATTGCTGCGGTCGTTTGAATGAGTATTTCTGTGATTTCCTGCGTTGGTAAAGCTCTTGATACAATAGATATGAGGTCTTTGATGGTTTTCCCAAGATACCTAATCATGGAATGGCATCCTTTGGTGCGGGATCTAAGTAACTGCCATTGAAGTTTAGTGACTATTTTCCCTGAAAAAAACATTCTTAACTGGGTCTTTAATCCTGAGAGAAGGGGGAATGGAATTTGCCTCTTCACATCTTTTGTTAAATATCAGATTGCTTCTCCATCTAGCCAGACCAAGGGACTTCTTAAACAGTTTCGCTTTATAATATTCCAAATAATTCAAGTTGAGGTTCATAGTTGAAGTAAACGAAAAATTGCGCTACACATAATAAAAATAGACAAAATCAACTCTTCAGTATAAATACTTAAATAAAATAAAACGAGAACGAAGAGGAGTTCCTTATTTTAATATTTGCAAGCTTTCGGACCGTGACGTCCTTCTACTGGCTATAGAATGGAAGATATGAACACTATATATAGAGCTAAAAAATTCAAATTTACATATTGAAAATTAATGGTATATATCTAAATTAACATACAGCAGAGATTAACTAAGAATACATATGTGGTGGTTAAGCAATGACACTCCACATAAATAATTTCTTTATAAAATCAAGCCTTTTTATTACGATCACTATGGCTACACCTCGCTATGGCTATTTTGTTCAGGCAACCAAAAGAATGAGAGGAAGAAGAATTATAAGAATTCAATTAAATAGGAAAATATTTATATAAATTAGATAATAAAAATTTAGCATATTTGCAACAAACAAATATGATTTTTTAAAAGCAAATAAAATTTACATAAAATAGAGATACAAAACAATAATTTACATGTCCCCTACACATATTTACATCTGAATTAATATACAACGGCGTAAACTATTGTAATTGTGAGAATTAAGAAAAGAAGAAATTAACTATGTGATGTTTAAGGCATGATGACGGGTGGATGTGGAAAAGGTGCTATTTCAACAGAATATGGTATAAGTCAGGTATATCGATATGTCTATTGATACTGTTGCATTGTAATGATATCACGGCCTCCAGGATCAATCTTTGATATTTGTTATTGATGTTCCTATAATGGATGGTAGGATTGGATAAATCAAACGAGTGACCTGTGTTTAAGATATGGGTATATATTCGGGATCTTATGTTTTTATTGGTTATGTTCCTGCTGTGTGTGTTCGTCCATTCTGATGGCCGCAGATCTACCCGTTTCCCCCACGTAAATGGCGGAGCATTGACGACATGGGACAGCATAGACCGCGCCATCAGAATTACAATTTATACGATAATAACAAGGCAAAGGAAGACGAGTATCTTTATTGGTGCATAAGAGATACTCGTCTTCCTTCGCCTTGTTATTATCGTATAAGTTCACTCCAGGAAGAATTATTCTACTATTTTTCAGAATTACAATTGTTGGTGGGTTTGTTAGATCGGGTTATAGGGTTTCTGGTTATGGATGCGATGTTAGGGTTATTGTGGTAGAATGTTTTGATGCCGTATGGTTTCAGTAGTGAAGCTATAGCAACTGATTGTGGACTGTAGGGGAGAGTGCAGTGACCTTTGTTTATTTGTGCTGGTTTTGTATAATTTGGGTTATAAAAGTGTCTGTTGATGAATGAGATTGGGTAATTGGCATTTGTCAAATGGGCTATTATCTTTGATTTCTCAATGTTTTGGAATATGTTAAGTGAACAATGTGTGAAGATCCGCTTGGTAAGGGTCTTCACTAAGCTTAGTTTATGGGTAAAAGGGCAGTGGGAGCTATAATGTGTGTAGTGTGGGGGTGAATTGTTCTTATAGTAAACGGTAGTGTGAATGAAATTTTTGGTACGGATTATTAAGATATCAAGGAAGGGAAGGACAAGAGAGGTTTCAGTTTCGTATGTGAAGGAGATATCGGGATGAAATGAATTTAGGTCCTTAAGTATATGGCTAACAGAGTCTATTTTTGTGATGCAGAATATATCATTTATGTAGCGTTTCCAGAAGTATATGTTAGAGGATTGCTGTTGATTGATCCTTTCATCCAATGACACCATTACAATTTCTGCGATGATGGATGATAATGGGCTGCCCCTAGGGGAGCCCCTAATTTGTTTGTAATATTGTTGATTAAAGGTAAAGATGTTCATATCCAAGCAGAGGGAGGTTAAATTAACAATGTAATCGGCTGTGTGGGTGTCAATTGGTGTGTTATATAAAAGTTTTTTGAGTTCACTTATAATGAGTGGGTGGGGAAGGGATAAATAGAGGGATTTCACATCGAATGAAACCATTATATGGTCTTTAGGTGCTTTTAAATTAGTAATTTCTTGTATAAAGCTTGGGATGTTAGTAATGGCATGTGTACCAGGTTTCGAATGGAGAATAGGAGATAGAAAATTTGAGAGGAATTTAGAAACAGCATATGCGGATGACAATGTAGTAAGCACTATTAATGAAGGACTTTGTATATATCGGGAAGGTCTATTTTACGGTTGATACTGTTGGTTTGTGAGGAAATAATGGATTCTAAGCAAAGTCTGTTGTATTTATGGTTTATATGCCTGTATTTAATATGTGGATGCTCAAGGTCAAAACTGTGGCCTGTTTGTGCAATATGGGTGTAGATTAGGGATTTGGTATCTTTGTTGTGAATATTGCGGTTATGTTCTGAAATTCTGATGCGTGTGGTTCTGCCTGTTTCCCCGACATATGATGCTGGGCAATTATTGCAATGTAAGGAATAGATGGCGCAGTAGAGTCAACCGGGAGTGTAGGTCTATCTGATTTGGTAATGCTATTTCTGAGGATGGTGGATAGGCTGGGGGGACAGTTGTATAGAACCTTGATATCGTATGGGCGTAATATGCGGGATATTGAAACGGCTTTAGGGGAATATGGAAGCCAACATGTGGATCTATGGATTGTAGTAGTTGTAGGGACACTTGGATCAAACATGTGTTTGTCTATAAAGGGTAAGGGGTAACCTGCCGCTATGAGAGTCAATCGGATTCTAGATTTTTCGATAGTTTTAAATATAGGCAACGAACAATGGGTGATGATTCTTTTGGATAGGGTCTTAACTGTATTTATTTTATATGCTATGGGGCTACTGGAGGAGAAGTGTGTGTACTGAGGGGGAATGTTCTTTTTGTGAAAAACTGTAGTTTGAAAGGTGTGCGGTGTGCGTATGAGTAAAATGTCCAAAAAGGGTAAAACGGAGTTCGATTCGGTTTCATAAGTGAATTTTATATTTGGGTTGAATTCGTGCAAGGCATTATGGATACGTTGGAGGCTGTTTGGGTTAATGATACAAAAAACATCATCCACATATCTCCTCCAGTAGTGAATGTCAGAGGGGAGGGTTTGGTTGATCCATGTGTCGAGCGAATTCATGACTATTTCTGCGATTATTGATGAGAGAGGGCTACCCATAGGGGTGCCTCTGATTTGTTTGTAATATTGCATGTTAAATGTGAAGGAGCTAACGGACAGACAGAGGGAGGTTAGTTTTAGGATGGTAGACGCTGTCTGTGTGTCTATGTTAGCTGTTATGAGGAATAGTTGTAATTTATCTGTGATGAGGGTATGTGGTAGGGAAAGGTACAGAGATGTGACTTCAAAAGACGCCATGATGTGTTGTGGTGGCGGAGTTAAGGCTGTGATGTTATCTATAAATGTGGGGGGGTGAGTGATGCTATATATATGTTCGGGTTTTGCTTCATGAGAGGGGATAAAAGGCTTACCAAATATTTGGAGACAGAATATGCAGGGGATTGGTGATAAGCTATGATTGGTCTGAGTGGGACTCCTGGTTTGTGCAACTTGGGTATGCCATAAATGTATGCATCCTTGTTCAAGTTGGCTGTAAAATGAGTATGTTGTCCAGCTGTTATGAGACCCGATTTTTTCATGTTATTTAGGGATTTTTTGAACATTTTGGTAAGGGTGCTATTTTCTTGTGGGGAGATAGATGAGAAGGTGGAGCTGTCTTGAAGGATGTCGGTCATCTTAGCTATGTAGTCTGATCGGTCCATTATGACGGGGTGGTTTCCTTTATCAGCTCTTGTAAATACCAGGGTTTTGTGACTTTTCAACCTGTTGATTATGGCTTTGTAGCTGTGGTTGGGTACTTTGTTCCGGTCTGGTCTTAGTAGGGCTTGGACTATCGCATTCCGTGCTTTAAAAGCTTCGCCATGATTTAGAGTGCTCATAATGCCTTCAACACCAGCAATGATTCTGGGGATGTCAAGTTTGGTTGGAGGCACGTACTGAAGGCCAAGTTCTAGTAGCTTTTCTTCTCTTTCGGGCAAACGGGTTGTGGATAAGTTGATGATCTTGGGAGTGACAGCGCTCTTAGAATCAGGGACATCTGGAAAATCATATTTCCGCTTCCAGTGAGACAGCTTGGTTAGGTGTTTGTTGTTTTGGGCTATTGTTTGATTTTGGACTTTGAGCGTGGTAGATTTTACAAGGTCGTGGAGGTCCTCTGCGGGCATTAACTGTTGAATATGGAAGATGAGGCCTTTAATGGAACGAGAAAGAATTCGGATATTTGAGTATGAACCCTGCACTCTGGCATCCAGTAGTTCTAGCTGAACCTTTTTGGTGATTATGGATGAGAAGGGATTTTTAACTGGATCTTTTATCCTGAGGGATGGTGGGATGAAGCTGACTTTCTGGCATAGTAGGTTGAATTGCAGGTGACACCTCCATTTGGCAAGTTGTATCGATTTCTTTATCCATTGGCGTATATAAAAGCGGAGTTCTGGCGCAGGATAGCTCATGGTAAAACAGCGAAGGTTAAGTTTTTTAAGGAATAACTCTTATCTTGACCAATTTAGTATGAAGTAAGGAACAAAGAGTAGCTTCTTATATAGACATTTTATTCACGCTAGCTTTCGAACCTATGAGGTTCTTCAACGGGCTTGGGTAGCTTTTTACACTAACAAAAGTACTGCAGCACAGGGACTTTATATACACCTAGGAGGAAATTTACATACTTAAGCCGATAGATTAAAGAGATTATATGATGGCGACGTTAAAATTGGGATATTTACATATAAAAACCGAAATCAAGATTTGTAAAATTATGAATATATGTAAAACAGCCAACATTGTTGCGATAAATGAGTAAAAGTCCAAGTGCAGAGACCGGGTCTCCACTCAATGTCACAACTATTGGGGAGGGGAAGGGGGGGGGGGGGGGTGGGAGGAGTAGTAAGCACTATTAATGAAGGACTTTGTATATATCGGGAAGGTCTATTTTACGGTTGATACTGTTGGTTTTTGTGAGGAAATAATGGATTCTAAGCAAAGTCTGTTGTATTTATGGTTTATATGCCTGTATTTAATATGTGGATGCTCAAGGTCAAAACTGTGGCCTGTTTGTGCAATATGGGTGTAGATTAGGGATTTGGTATCTTTGTTGTGAATATTGCGGTTATGTTCTGAAATTCTGATGCGTGTGGTTCTGCCTGTTTCCCCGACATATGATGCTGGGCAATTATTGCAATGTAAGGAATAGATGGCGCCAGTAGAGTCAACCGGGAGGGTAGGTCTATCTGATTTGGTAATGCTATTTCTGAGGATGGTGGATAGGCTGGGGGGGACAGTTGTATAGAACCTTGATATCGTATGGGCGTAATATGCGGGATATTGAAACGGCTTTAGGGGAATATGGAAGCCAACATGTGGATCTATGGATTGTAGTAGTTGTAGGGACACTTGGATCAAACATGTGTTTGTCTATAAAGGGTAAGGGGTAACCTGCCACTATGATAGTCAATCGGATTCTAGATTTATCGAGAACTATTAACTTCTTGATATATGCTAAATATTGAAATATTATTAATGTTTATCCAGAATATTTACATCTTTCTAAACTTAAGGTAAAAACTATTATATAATAATTTAACATATGAGATTTGAATTAGCTATGGAAAAGTGTTACGAAATAGGAGCTATTGCATTAAATATGGGGAAGTGTACATTTTTCAATTGCTATTTATGAGTTCTGTATATGATTCTGGAATTTCAATGTGTCTATTGATGCTTGCGTGTTTTAATGATAAAAAAACTTCTAAATACAGTCTTTTCTGTTTGTTGTTTATGTTGGTGTAGAAAGTTTTTGGGTTATTTAGGTTGAAGGTGTGACCCGTATTTTGTGTGTGTTGGTATAAAAGGGATTTTTTATCTTTTTTATTTATGGATCTGGTGTGCTCGTTTGTCCTGTCTATTGTCTGCTGGTTTCGCCTATGTACATTACTATTGCATTGGTTGCATTCTATTGAGTATATTGCTTGACTGTTGTATATTGGTGAGTTATGGCTATTGTTTTTTGTTATGGGATTTCTGACTATTGCGCCTATCTTGGGTGTGTTTTCGTAATATGTTTTTATACCGAATTTTCTAATTTCTCGGGCTATTGTTACGCTATTAGGGGAGTACGGTATGATGCAAATAGATTTATATGTTTGACTATTGTTTGTGTTATTGGGGTTATAAAAATGCCTTAACATGAAATTATTTGGGTATCCGGCTGTGGTAAGATATTGAATTATATTTTTAGTTTCTATTGCTTTACTTGTGTTGTTGGAGCAATGTATGTGTATCCGTTTTGTTAGGGATTTTACTGTGTTGATTTTGTGACTTAGTGGGCAGTATGATGAATATTTTATGAAATTGGGTTGGAATGTAGGCTTGTAATATACTGTGGAAGTGTACTGTGAGTTGTTTTTAGTAATGAGGATGTCAAGGAATGGTAAGGAATTATTGTTTTCTTTTTCTATGGTAAAGTTTAATTCATTATGGAGGCTATTTATTTCAGTTAATATATTATTGATTTTATCTGTTTGGCAAATGCAAAAAATGTCATCTATATATCTTTTCCAGGTTTGTATTATGTTAGGGAAACGACTGATTATTGTTTGGTCTATGTGTCTCATGACTATTTCGGCTAGTGGGGAGGATAAAGGACTTCCCATAGGGGAGCCATTGGTCTGTTTGTAGTGTTTAGAGTTAAAGGTGAATATGTTTATTTTTAAACTTAAATTTATCAATTTTGTGATTTTGTCTGAGGTGCTATTGTCGATGCCGTGTTGCGAGAGGAGGTTTTTTGGTGGATTCGATAATTAAGGGGTGGGGCAAACTGGGGTATAAGTTTACAACGTCGAAAGAAACCATAGTATGATTATCCTTGTAGGGGGTATGGCATATTTCTTGTATAAATGTTGGAATGGAATTAATAGTAGTGTGGTTATAAAACAACACTTAAAGTTTCACCGCATAAGTTTCTTTTCTGTGAAAAATCAATATTTATTTCAAAGAGAAATATTTACTATTTCTAACTTTTTTTAGATGAAGTATGAAAGGGTGAAAATATGAAGAGCAATGGCGAAGTATGAAGTATGAAAGGGTGAAAATATGAAGAGTAATGGCGAACGGAAAAATAAAAGTGTCCAGGGGCGGGAATCGAACCACAACCTTCCGCTTACCGGGCAGATGCCATGTCCACTAGGCTACCCTGGACGTATTTTTCCGTTCGTAAATAATACTTAATGTAACTTATAATACATTATAAAGGACTGCGGCGTATGATTATAAAACAACACTTAAAGTTTCACCGCATAAGTTTATTTTCTGTGAAAAAATCAATATTTATATCAAAGAGAAATATTTACTATTTCTAACTTTTTTTAGATGAAGTATGAAAAGGTGAAAATATGAAGAGCAATGGCGAAGTATGAAAGGGTGAAAATATGAAGAGTAATGGCGAACGGAAAAAATAAAAGTGTCCAGGGGCGGGAATCGAACCCACAACCTTCCGCTTACTGGGCAGATGCCATGTCCACTAGGCTACCCTGGACGTATTTTTCCGTTCGTAAATAATACTTAAAGTAACTTATAATACATTATAAAGGACTGCGCGTATGATTATAAAACAACACTTAAAGTTTCACCGCATAAGTTTCTTTTCTGTGAAAAATCAATATTTATTTCAAAGAGAAATATTACTATTTCTAACTTTTTTTTTTTTTAGATGAAGTATGAAAGGGTGAAAATATGAAGAGCAATGGCGAAGTATGAAGTATGAAAGGGTGAAAATATGAAGAGTAATGGCGAACGGAAAAATAAAAATAAAGTAGTGTGGTTATTGCTATCTCTGAGTATGGGCGTTAGGAACAGATTTAGGAATTTCGCCAAGGGAGCTGCTGTGGAGAGATAAAAGGCAACTATTGTCCTTAATGGTATGCCCGGTTTGTGGAGTTTTGGCAATCCGTATATGTATGCTTCGGTATTCATCTTGGATATGAAGTTCTTAAGTTCTTCATCAGTTATTGTTTTTTGTCTTTGCAGGTTTCTTAGTTCCTTTTTGAATCTGTTGTAATTTCTATTTTTTCTAATTCAGAAGCTGGTTCGTAATATCTATGATCATTCAGGGTGGTGTGCATCTTCTCGATATACTCTGTTGTATCCATAATGACTGTTTGGGCGCCTTTGTCGGATCTAGTTATGACTATTTCGCTTTTATCTCTAAGTCTTCTGGCTATGGTTCTGTTCGCAGGGTTTGATTTTGGACAATATGTAAGAAATACAAATTCAACAAAATACAAAAACAACAAATATGTAAGAATACATATTTACATCTGAATTAATATACAACGGCGTAAACTATTGTAATTGTGAGGGATAAGAAAAGAAGAAATTAACTATATGAATGTGATGTTTAAGGCATGATGACGGGTGGATGTGGAAAAGGTGCTATTTCAACAGAATATGGTAATAAGTCAGGTATATCGATATGTCTATTGATACTATTGCATTGTAATGATATCATGGCCACCAGGATCAATCTTTGATATTTGTTATTGATGTTCCTATAATGGATGTTAGGATTGGATAAATCAAAACGAGTGACCTGTGTTTAAGATATGGGTATATATTTGGGATCTTATGTTCTTATTGGTTATCTTCCTGCTGTGTTCATCCATTCTGATGGCCGCAGATCTACCCGTTTCCCCCACGTAAATGGCGGAGCATTGATGACATGGGACGGCATAGACCCACGCCATCAGAATTACAATTGTTGGTGGGTTTGTTAGATCGGGTTATAGGGTTTCTGGTTATGGATGCGATGTTAGGGTTATTGTGGTAGAATGTTTTGATGCCGTATGGTTTCAGTAGTGAAGCTATAGCAACTGATTGTGGACTGTAGGGGAGAGTGCAGTGACCTTTGTTTATTTGTGCTGGTTTTGTATAATTTGTTATTCACTGGGGTGATTCACCGTGTTTGTCAAGTTCAACAAAATAAGTTGGTTTCTTGACGCAAGTATTTTCAGAATTTTTGTAAGGTTTAGACTTATAGGGTTTTATCCAAACTTGGACGGATATTCTCCAGTAGACGAAGCAGAGTTTCTTTATTTTTAATATATTTTTGGTGCACAATTGATCCTGTACTTCCATGGATCACTCCGATTATCAAGAGTTTCTCATTTAAACCTGGCATCCCATTTGCATCTTTCTTTGCTTTTGATAAAAAATAATCAATCAGAGAGCCACCCATCTTCCATATAAAGGCTCTATCGTACTTATCTATGGGATTATCACCAAATGATGATACAAAATTTTCTTTCCAATCTTTCCAGTTGAAATTATCTTCGTCAGAAAGTTTCCGTCAAACCACAATTGGGCTGTCCCTGTTAAATAATTTCTCATGCCATAGATTTTGTTTGATCTTTCCCCCAGCCATTGTTCAGACAAACATATAGTCTTACCCAAGTTACTGGATCCATGTTACTACCAGAAAACTCTGGTGCTTTCATTTCTACTGGCTTGTGTGATGCAAGGCCTTAACTAGAGAATTTACTGATTTTTGTTGTTCAAGAATAGCTTCTATTGTTGTCTTCTGTCACTCTTGATTTGGATTTAAATTCTTCATCTTCATACATGCTAGGAACTTTTTGCCACCTACTTAAATATTGTACATAAATAAATACAAAGCATGTTACAAGCAACAATCTTTGTTATATTCGCCGGCATAAATTTATATGAATAAATTTGGAAAATGAGAAAAGTGAGCCTCAAATAGAATTAAATTGTGGAACATTGTTCGATAATTAAATTTTCAATAAAAAAAGGTAATAGCTCTAAACAAATAAAGAAGAAATGGCTGGTCTATATGGGGAGAGAAGCATGTCCCTTCTAGTTACCAAATAAAATCTTGGTCCAAACAGTTTAAATGGGGCACAGAATCGATTGACTCTCAACCTGGAAGATCACTCGTTGATATTATGCCCTCTGCTTCCTTTTCTACTTGTTATCAGAGGGCATAAGCTGCATTTCTCTCTGGTATAAAACTCTTTTTTCTCCTTCTCGATAAAGAATATGTATGTGCAACAAACCTAAAGGGAGGGGTCGGTGGAAGGGTTTTGTTGTTTTTCAATTGCTATGACCCGGAATCAAATCCCCCATTGGGCACTTTTTCTAATTTATAAAAAAAATGCTCCAATTTTCCCTAATTCTTGCAAAAGTCCAACCCACCAGCATGTTTAAATAACCAAACAAGGCTCTGGCACATTTGTAAGTTGAGTAAAAATATCAGGCCTCCAGGAAAAAGTATCTTTTCAAAAATCTTTTATTGTCTTTTATGTGAAGAGAAGGAATTCTTTGCTATTAGATTAAAAGATTTGACTTTATTTCTGCATATCAATCTGAATAGTCTTAAGCTCTTCTATTTACATATCTATGATGATATAATCAGTGATAATGTTACTCTGCTTATTTACACAATTATATTAAGAATATTTATAACAACTTGACAAATACATAACATCCCTAGTCTATATGTTATAGGTAGTTTCAAAGTCTCTCTTGGTCTCAGTCTTCTTGGAGATGGAGGGTGGTCTCTTCATCCGCAGGTCCCTGAGGTCCTGGTGTAACACCTCAGTAGACAAAGTTATTTCTTCCTGAGTTGCTCCTCCAGTGGTCACAGCTTCCTCCTCTGGCCTCATGGAGTCTCCTGATTGTGGTTCTGACTCTTTATAAGGATTTAGAATACAATCTATTTCCTAATGGTTGAACATGGCCTCCTATGGTTGATATGGTTTGCATGCTTTCCATCCTTTAACAGTACCTTGTAGGTGACAGGTCCAGTAACTTCTTGAATAGCAGCAGGTGTCCAATATGTCTTCTTTTTGTCAAACATTCTTATCTGCACCACATCTCCTTCCTCAAAAGTCCTCTCGTTGGTTCCTGAGTCATACTGAAGTCTCCTTGTATTTGGTTGGGGTCAGGTTTCAAATTCTCCAGGTGTGTTCGCAATCTTCTCCCGAACATCAACTGTGCTGGTGTTTCCTCTCTAGCCAAATGCGGGGTGTTCCTGTAATGGAACAGAACTCTTTGTAATTTGATTTGGTTAGTTGTACCTTTTGCCTTTTTAAAAGAGGTTTTAAATGTTTATTAGATTCTGGATGATAAGGCATTACGGTGCAATGTTTAATGCTATTAGCCTTGCAGAATTCTTTGAATTCTTGTGAAATAAATTGACTTCCATTATCAGTTGTGATTTCTGTGCATATGCCTCTGTGCATCTATATTGACTGAAAATGTGTCTCCCATAAAAGGTCCAGCTAAATCCATGTGAAGATGAGTCCATGGTATGTTTGGGATATGTTTGTGGATGCAACAGAACTTTATGTGCATTCCTTTGATTTACATGACATTATGTTGCAATATTTTGCTTGGTTTTCAATGTCAGAATCCAATTTAGGCCACCATAAACCTTCTAATTCTTTCAAAAAGATTTTCTCTCATAGCTAATGGTACAGGTCTTGCCTTAAAAAAGTTTTGGTGGGGCATCCTTCTTTATACCCAAATCTACCAGACCAGAAAGGGTTAAGATATTCTGGGTCTCTTCTGTTTTTAAAGGTTTGAAGTGTGCAGTGGCTATGGGACACTTTTAGTAAGGGTCTTTACTGTATTGATTTTATGGCTGAGAGGACAGTAGGAGGAAAAACGGATATAGTCGGGGTTAAAGGATGGCTTATTATAGTAGACAGTTGTTTGGAATTGATGCTGTATGCGCATGATTTTTATATCTAAAAAAGTCAGGCTAGTGTTTGTTTATTTTTCATAGGTGAAATTCGAGTCGGGATGGTAACTGTTGGGTTTTCCAAAATGTTCTTGGTTTGATTTTCGAGGCAGATACAAACATGTCGTCAAATTATTGATGCCTAAAAATTATGTTGGATGGAAATGAGGTTATCGAATTGTCAATATAATGCATGAAAATTTCTGTGTCTGAGGTTGAAAGAGAGGAGCTCCCCATGGGAGAACCTTTATCTGTTGGTAAGTTTTGTAATTGTATGTTATGATATTTGTTTTGAGAGGCATAGCGCTATAAGTTCGGATATTTTCTTGACAGTGATCTGATCAATCTATTTTTCTTTCAAGAGCGCTTCAGTGCTGTTCAGTATCAGTTGTGGGAGACTGGGTACCGGGATTCACATCAAATGAAACCATGATCTTGTCTGGTGGGACTTGGTACTTGAGTAGTTCTTCTATGAAGATGGAGGTGTTGAAAATGGAGTATAGGAAGCTTTGTTGTTCTATTATGGGCTTTTAGAAATACTGAGATAAATTATAAAGAGGTGCTGTTGGGAAATGGTAGAATGCCACCACTATGGGTCTCGTTTCCCTATGATTTTTCCCGAGTTCTTTTTTAGCATGAAGGGTATGTTCAGGTTTTATCTTTTTTGGAAATGTGCTTGAAGGTGGTTGGGTCTTCAAGTTTGCTTAGAATTTTTCGGTAGTAATCAGATTTGTCTAGAATTACGGTTTGTCCTCCTTTGTCTGAATGGGTGATGATAATTTCTTTTTTTGTTTTTTAAGTCTTTAATTAGACGGTTTTCATGTGGGTTGCATTGGGAAGGGTCGCAGGTTCACTCAGAAGGTTGATTACATGGTGTCTGATTATGTTCTTGGTGGTTAAGCCTTGACACGGCGGCCTCGACTCCACTTACTATTTTGATAGGGTCTGGTTTTTGCATATTCCCGAATTTCATGCCTTTAAGAAGGTTAATTTTTTGGAGTTAAGGCAGTTTTTGACAGATTGACTGTTTCTTTTTGAATTTGAAGCTTCTATTGGGATCTTTTGTTTGCCATGTAGATGTAGTAAGTTGGTTTTCTCTAGGCTTAGCTTCAGTTTGTTTCTTGTACACCATTACACTGATGATTGTTCTTTATTTCCTGGTAATGGGTTGAGGGTTCACTAATATTAAATGAATGGCCTGTGTTGTGGATTTGCTGGTATATGAGAGAACGGGGATTCTTTTCTTAACAGATCTTTCATGCTCAGCCATTCTGATTCTCATGGTTCTTCCTGTCTCTCCCACATATGTAGTTTCACACTGCAGTCATGATTTTGAGTATACAACATTATTCTTGCTCAAGGAATCTTTAGGGTGTTGCTTATGGTTATTTCATGTCTTTGTAAATACTTTGTAGACTTAGTAAATTAGAGAAAGATATATTAATACCATCTTTCTTTATATTTATGACATTGTGGTGTATTTGGATGAGTTGGGAAATATAATTTGAATAGTATGGAGGAAGGTTTCTTGCCGTAGATAGATTATAAAAGGCCTTTTTGATTCTTCAATCTCTGTATGGTAGTTTTTTTTTTCGCAAGAGCTATGCTGCTGGGGTGTCTGTTTCATGAGTAATGTGGATACTTGATGTCTTATGTTACTGTTTTCTTGAGGTCCTTGATAGAAACTTCAACACTGCTATCGTTTTGAAGATATCTGGATAGGCTCTTTCTTATAGTTCAGGCCCTTGGACATCAATGAAATCTCCACCTGTGAGAGTTCCGAGCTGGAAAGGTTCAAAATTTAAGGATGTTCATCCGTTGGATTATGAAGTTAGAGAGAAAACAGATATTTGTGACCAGAAAAAAAATTGTATTATCATGTTTTTTCTTAAGCAAAAAATTCTGAGATCAAATTTCTGATGTGGTTCGTATTACCAGAGAAGTAAGGACATGTGGTGCTACCTGCTGTGTGGTGAGAGTCAGAAGACCTTTGATGGATTTGGACAGGAATCTTATGTTGCATCCCTGGTATCTAGAACAGTGAAGCTGGCGGCAGGTATTGTGGATGATCTTCATGAAGAATGGGTTCCGGACATGATCCTTGATGTGTAGGAATGGAGGTATGAAATCCTGGCTCAAACATTGGCGATTAAACTTTAGGTGGCATCGCCATCTGGCTAATTGTAATGATTTCTTATGGATTTGAGGCATATACCTTTCTATTTCCTGATTCGAAAGATTCATATTACAAAAATAATAATGCGAGAAATTGTTAATAATATAAAATCCCTTCAGTAAAATTATAAATAAAAGAAAATTCACTGAGGGAAAAGTTTTATTTTTAATCACAATAATACAAGCTGTCCTTATATATATATATCAATTGATTTAGATCTCCTGGACACAAATGACCAAAAAGGTTTCTGGAGATGAGTTTCATTTATTTTATTAAAGCAGTCCCAAGTTTTCATGCATCTCTGTCCTTCTCCGTGAGGACATAAATAAAACACCACCTGATGCCAAACTATTACAAATCTATATTTATATATATATATATATATTGGGATATTTTTGCATATTATTTTTAGTTAGAATATATTCTTATTTAATGTGTATTTGCATATTTACTATTATTTGATTTATTTTAGGAATTATCAACAACAAAAAACCTTTATTAAGACACTATTGCCTTACAAGGGAATTCCCTAAAAGGTTATATACCAGGTCTATTAGTATGAAACGCGAAAATGGCTGCCAGAGGGCGCTGTGCAACTTTATTTGAGCCGACGGTGGCGCTGTTGAAGGCATTTTGTTTTTTTGACTCACATGGCATCAGCATGCGTGGAGTTTTAGAAAAATTCAAATCGTGGAAAATTTCTGGAGCCCGTGGAAAATGGTGATTTCCGAGCCAAAAACTGCCCATTTGCGGGAAGTTTTGTTGTTCGCCTTCAACTGGAATAAAAGTGCCACTGAAGCCCACTGAATGCTCGAGGAAGTTCACGGCGACCACGCTCTGAGCAAATCGCAGTGTTACAGGTGGTTTAAAAAATTCCAAAGTGGCGATTTTGAACTTGATAATGAACCACGTGGAAAACCGCACCAAAAGTTCAAGGACGCTGAACAGCAAGCTTTGTTGGATGAGGACAGTACCCAAATGCAGGAGAAACTCTCGAAACAGCTCCAGGTGTCTCAAGGTTAAGCCTCAGAAGTTGAGCGAAAGGCAACAAGAATGGCGTCTGGTAACCTGCGAAGGGCTGCTCGCCAGGCATTAAAAGAAGTCATTTTTGCACCGAATCGTAACTTCTGATGAGAAATCGATCCACTTCAGCAATCCTATGCGCCAAAATTCGTGGGGCCTGCTCGGCCAATTTCCAAAACAGAAGCCTAGGCCCAATCGCTTAGGAAAAAAGGCAATGCTTTGCGTATGGTGGGACCAGACCGGCGTAGTATATTTCAAGCTCCTGAAAATGGCGAAACGGTCAATACTAGTCGCTACGAACAACAAATGCACAGTTTGAGAGAGGCATTGAATGAAAAAGACCGGAATTGCGTGAAAAGCACAACAAGCTGATACTGCAGCATGACAACGCTCCAGCCCACAACGCTACAGTGGTAAAAAACACCATAAAAGACTTGGGCTGGGAACTCTTACCCCACCCGCCGTACTCACCAGACTTAGCGCCGTCGGACTACCACCTTTTCACATCTTTAGGACACGCCCTAAAAAACCAGGAATTTTCGAACTCAGACATACTCCGAAAATGGCTTGTTGACTGGTTCGACTCAAAAGGAATAGAATTTTTCAGACAAGGAATTCGAAAATTGCCTGAAATGGTCTGAGTGTATAGCTAATCAGGGCAATTACTTTGAATAAAAAAAAATTTTGTTGTATGGAATTGGTGAACTTTTGAATTCACTGAAAATTTTCGTGTTTCATACTAATAGACCTGGTATGTACATGAGTGAGGAGTAAAAGCAATTTAGAGGGGAGGGGGAGCAATCAGCCATTGTCTGTGGAGTTGAGCACTTCTTCTCTCATTTTATCAATCGCCTTGAAAAATTTAAAATATTTATAAACAAATTTTTTATCCAGCAGGAGTAGTAAAGATTTTATATACATGTTGTTCATTGTAGTGAGTTAGCCCCGAAATTTCGCGAATTTCCAGTCTTTTCTCCTGTAGGAATGGGCAATGGAATAGATAGTGGACCAAATTGTCTTGGATGCCAACATTACAGAAGTAGCAATTTAAAGGGTCGCTTTTCCAAAATCCAGTGATATCCTCGCGGAAAAGTAGCCATAGAATCCTTTGACGGGCTATAAATCGTTTAATTTTCAAAGGGAGGTTTGATAGTAAGTAGTCCTCCGTCATGAAGGAGCTACTTAGAGATTAGTAGTGAATAAAATGAGTTGAGTTTTGTATCTTGGATCGGTCTAATTGGAGCAGCTGGTCCACTGTGGTTTGAATAATTCTAGACATTTCTCCTCTCACAACCATATAATCTTCACAGTTCTTAAGAAAAGAAAAACCCCTAGAGTCAATGATGCTATTCAGGTTATGAATAAAGTTGTTTCCCGCTTTTCCCACAATTGAAACTTTCCAGAGCTGGGACAAGCAAACATAGGGTAATCTTGTCCTGTCCATTTTTAAATCCGTATCCAGAACTTTAGAATCAATTTCGTAATGTTTAATTCAAGGGACATCCTTCCGGTTTCTGTTCGTAAGATGTAGCCCGAAGTATATTTGGGAAGGTCAAGAAATCACCGTAGGAAAATATCCTGGATCTGGTTTACAACTCTTATATGATTCGTCGCCCACAGTGTGGTCGAGTATAACAACGTGGATAAAACTATGGAGTCAAGTAGTTTCATCACTGCTCCGAACGATTTGGTTCTTGACTTAGATAGTATTCTCAATACTGCGTTTGTAGCAACCAATGCTTTGCTTTTAAAGTGCTGCACCACGTAAGCAGTTGGATTCTTGGTAGTTAAGGGGTAGCCAAGATATGTATATTTTGAGGATACTGTCAAGGGTTGTTGGCACCAAGACCAAGCGTCAGATCTGGCCAAGCGGCCTCCATTTCGAAACACTAAGATTTTAGACTTGGATTGGTTCAGAGTTAAACCATTTTCCTCAAAATATCTTTTTATTAAATTAATCTTTATTTGGAGATTTATCTTGGATTCACCAAAGAGGACTATATCATCCGCGCGAACAGGAGGAGGTGTATAGTTCCATGGCCCGGTAAGTATATACCTGGCAGGTCAGAATCATCCAGCGTAGCAACCAGATCGTTAATGAGAGTAATAAAAAATACGGTGAAAGAGGTTCACCCTGAAGAACACCTGATTGTATTTTGATAAATTCTGTAAAAGAGCCGTTCCATCTGACCGCTGCCATCATTTGAGCATAGTAGATCTCTGTATAAGTTTGATAAATCGCCCACTTAAACCAACAAGCGCAAGCTTTCTCCATAATAGTAGATGTGGAACTATATCAAACGCTTTTTTAAGATCAACAAAGAATGCGTAAAGTTTCCTCCTTTTGCGGTTTAGTGTCATTTGGATTAGTGACATAAGCGTGAAGATGGTCTTGGCATGAGTAGCCCCTTCTGAATCCTGCCTGGTTTTCTGCTATGAGTTTTCTATTTTCAATCCAATTACTTAGTCTATTTTTTAATATGAATGTAAAAAGTTTTGACAAGTTGCTTTTAAAGGCAATGCCTCTATAATTTGATGGTTTATTCGGATCACCATTTTTGAATATTGGTTGGATGATAGTTTTTGACCACTGTGAAGGAACTTGGGATTTAGTTAATATTTTGTTGAATAAGTTAGATAAAAGGATTAAACTATTCTCAGGTAGGGCTTTGATAGCTTCATTTGGTATACTATCGTAACCTGCTGCTTTATTTTTTTTAAGCTAGCGATTTCCCTTGCAATTTCCAAAAGTGAAATTTCGGCGTCCAGCTCGGGGTCAATAGGAATTAGTAGAGTAGGTACATCAGCCACAATTCTTTGAGGAGGCGACAATAAACCTTGATAAAAGGATTCCCACTCTGAGATGTCAATATTTCCTTTTGTGCTATTCCGTTTCTTAAAGGACGCAATTATTTTCCAAAATTCGGCAGAGTCTCTAACATTGCTAAGGGTAGCTTGAACAGAATCAGAGTATTTGTTCTTTTTGTATTTGAGCAATGATAGATATTTGCGTTTACTCGTAATAAACAAATCTTTATAAATAGGGGTATTGAGAGTCAAATATAACTTAAGATTTTTTCATATATGTTTTTGCTGTATAACATTCTCCGTCAAACCATGGCTTAGACCGCGAACTATCCGCTCTTCCCTTTGTTAGCATTCCTGCTCTCATCATTGATGTTTGAATCCTGCTAGTAAGAGTGTCAGCACATAGGTCTATTGAGGCGTCTTCCTGTAGTTGGAGAGCATTTAGGTCTTCGAGACAAAGTTCATATGTCGAAGCTTTATTTATTGACCAGGTAAATTTTTTTACAGGAATATACTCTAAAGGTAGGCTTTTCGCTTTTGTATTGTCTGATCCGTTTAGTTTTAGAAGTGGTAAATGGTCGGAGTAAGGCAAACTTTCGATACTTAGGTCAAGAACAAGTTCCAGTAGTGCAGGAGAAACCATGAATAAGTCCAAAACTGAAGACCCCTGATGCGAGATAAAAGTATAACATCCGTTTTTATCACTAATAGATCTTCTGTTTAGTATAGTGAGGGAGTTATCATCAAGGAAATCGACAAGAGTCTCAGCCAGGGGGGACACGGTTGGATCTCTGGTGGTACGGTAGGCGGAAAGCAGAGCTGGGATCTGGAACAATTTGTGAAAAGCACCCAAATAGCCAATGCGAATATTTAAATCACCGCCTAAAACTATTTCGAATCCTTGTTGTATTTTATTTTCAACATAGCAAAACAATTTTTTCAAATTTTCTAGCTGTAATTCACTTGGGGGTAAGTAAACAAAAATTGTACACACTAGAGGTGAGTCTGCTATTGAAGCCAGTCTAAATATAACCGAGATCCATTTAGGCTCAATTTCAACTTTGTAGATTAAGCCTTGGATTTCTTTTCTAATTCCTACAAGGATTCCTCCAGAGCTTCTCCCTCGGTTCGAAGGTTTAACAGCTGGTGATTGGTAAAACTCAAAATCGTCTACAGCTAAGTCAAGTAAATAGTGGCACCAGGTTTCAGTTACAGCAAAAATATCAAACAATTTCAAGTAATCGAAGATAGAGAAGACCGAAGAAATTCTAAAAAATCCATTTATGTTCCAGCATATGATCCTTAAGGGATTTCCTTTGCTTTTAAAGGCTTATTTGTAGGGTAATTTGAGTGGCAATGATTAACTGAGCAAGTATTTCGGATTTTCCTATTTGGCGACAAAATTGGAAGATCTATTGATTGTCTCTGTGTATTTCTTTCCAATTGCTATAGTTCAGCACCTTCCTTGGTAGTAATTTTACCATTAGAAGCTTGGTAAACCGTGCCCTTAACAATCAGTTTGTTATCTCTTAGTTTTGCAGTGATTCGTTCATTTAAGAGTTCTTTCCGTTTAGAAATCAATATTCTGCGTTGTTCTCTGATGCTAGGGGAGTAATCCTTGTTCACGAAGACATTTAAATCTTTAATATTGTAAATAAAGCTTCCAGGGATAAGTTTCTTGTTCAAATTTTATTATCTAGCTTTCAGACCTGTCAGTCCTTCCACAGGAGTATCACGATAATAAATTGATGGTATGTATATGTGGTGAGGTCTGGTAGCCTCTTGTAGAGTCCTGTCGACTAAATCTGTGATGAGGTATCCAGTCGACTTAAACTGTGGTGAGTCCCTGTCAACTCTCGCTATACTGTGTTGACCGAGAGGAACAGTCAGGATGTGGAGTTTTCCAGTACCTCTCTGCACCTTGGAAGACCTTTAAAAGTTCTCACAAAGTACAGGCAGTCGTGGTCGAGGCAGAGTGGAAAGCTTGGGGATGTCCACACAAAAAATGAAGACACAGTTGCACTAAGAAAGTTCCTGAACAGATAAAAGTTGAGCTAGGAGCGAAAGATGGAGATAGAAGAGTTCTTACTGACTACATGGTGGACCTGGGGTACAACCGACGCGGGCTCACGCAGATGTGAAGTGACTGTAAAGGTTGAGTTTATAGGTTAAGACGGGGCCTTATGCGACAGGGGCGTGGATCGTCTGGTGAAAATCTAAACTGGTGCCGTGGCAGTTTCCATATTTAGACCTTGTTGTTTTGTGAATTCCATCTATCTCAATTTAGACGTTTTTGACTTCTATCTCTTTAGCTCAACTCTTAATCTATTACAGAGTTTTATTTATTCATCCTCAGTTTGTACAAAGTACAATACATATGATGATGTAATGACACATGTCAATCATGCGTATAATCATTTACAGATGTGTTTCAATGATACAACATGAAAATCTTGTTATAAGTTATATACTGTTGGATCGGTGGTTCAATCAAATTGAGAATAGATTGAAATATATAGGTTTTAATATGTCTCACAACATAGCAAGCAGGTAGTACAAGGGAAGACATAACAGGAAGTGAAGGGGAGGGTACAGCGCCTCTAGTGGTGATGGTTGGAAGCTCCTCGAATGCCATGTCGTCCTGTGACGTAGGCGCGCTGTATTTTGAAGTAGCATGCGGTTCAGCATTCCCCCACTTGCAACTTCCAATTCATCTGGAAACATGCATCTCTGTGCATCAATTTCTTTAAAGTCTTGGTTTGGAAATAGTCTAACATTGACTCACCAGTTTGAAGCTTGATGTTCACAAACTGCTTCTTTAACTGTAGTATCCTCGAATGAGATTTTGGCTCAAAAACCTGTTCCAGATTTTTCCACGCATCCTGTGGCGATGTACAGTCGATGATGTGGATTTGGTGTTCTGTATTTATCGACAACGCGATAACAGCCAAGGCTCTATCCTTTTGAGCTTTTAGTTGAGCATCTTTGGTATCTTCATCTTTAAGCATCACATCCCACAAGCCCTTCTCAATTAGTAGCATCTTGATGTTGTACTTCCTGAGCGGTAATTTTGGCCGTTCAATTTTTCAACCGCCGCCGTTATTGCACTAACGGCCGCCATGGTGACGCAGCAACTTCTCGACGAGGGCAAACGGAGGTAGCTTCGCTGAAGGAATTTTACTCACGAGGATACGCTGAACTTGAACCACAGAGATAGGGAACCACGCTTGCTACCACTTGTTGGATCGGTGGTTCAATCAAATTGAGAATAGATTATATAGGTTTTAATATGTCACAACATAGCAAGCAGGTAGTACAAGGGAAGACATAACAGGAAGTGAAGGGGAGGGTACAGCACCTCAGTGGTGATAGTTGGAAGCTCTTCGAATACCACGTCGTCCTGTGACGTAGGCGCGCTGTATTTTGAAGTAGCATGCGGTTCATCATATACAATATGGGGTTGTTGGCTTAAATTACCATATATACTATTTTTATACAAAATACATTTTTACATATTTAATTTTATAAAGTTTTAATTTTAACAAAAATAATAATAATAATAAAATATTTACATATTAGATTACATAATAGAATGTTTACATATTTAACTATTAATGATATTGAAAGGTGGAGAAATCATATATTACCTTCTTTGTGTGTTATAAACAATTTTTGTAATTATATGCGTGCATGGATGGAGGCCACGCGCTGGTTGAATGATATCTCGTGATCTCAGATTAAACCTAATAAATTCGTGAACTATTATGGTGTATATAGAAGATTATTTAAATCTATGGGGTAGTGTTTGTTAATATTGTTTCATATGTTTCTGATATTTCTATGCATCTGTTTATGCTTTATTGTCGTTTGATTATCATAGATTCTATTAAGAGTCTTTGGTATTTACCATGGATATTGTCATAATGCACTATGGGTTGGGATAAGTTAAATGTAGGGCCTGTTTCTTTTATATGTTGAACTATTAAAGATCTTGGTCACTCTATTGATAATATTCCTATTATGTTCGGCTATTCTATTATGGTGTTAAAACTAACAAAAAAGATTGTAAAAAAAATAATAATAATAATAATAATAAATCTATTTAAGAAATCAAAACTATGGAGGTAGCGATAGGCAGGTGTTTCTTTGGAGGAAATGATCACCCTTATTGCTGATTTAAAATTATGAGGCTTTATTACACGATGAGCAAATACAAAATGAAATGAACCTTTTCCAGTAAAAGTAATTCTTGCAGCCCTCTGGGCAAGCCCGACTCAGCCCCCCTCTTTCTACGCACTTTATCTTCTCCTTAGTTCAGGCCTAATCTTCCCTTTTGCTTTGTACTCTAGGCCTTATTCTCTGCCTTTTGCTTGAACTCTGGCCTTGCCTTCTATTCGGCAGGCTCCTCTTCAGCCGACTTCTAATCAGCAGAGACTTCTTGTCAGCAGAGACTTCTAGTCAGCAGAGACTTCTAGTCAGCAGAGACCTCTAATGGGCAGGGACTTCTATTCGCTGAGACTTCTATTCGCTGAGACTTCTAATCGGCAGAGACTTAGTCAGCAGAGACTTCTAGTCAGCAGAGACTTCTAGTCAGCAGAGACTTTAGTCAGCAGAGACCTCTAATGGGCAGGGACTTCTATTCGCTGAGACTTCTATTCGCTGAGACTTCTATTCGCTGAGACTTCTAATCGGCAGAGACTTCTTGTCAGCAGAGACTTCTAGTCAGCAGAGACTTCTAGTCAGCAGAGACTTCTAGTCAGCAGAGACCTCTAATGGGCAGGGACTTCTATTCGCTGAGACTTCTATTCGCTGAGACTTCTAATCGGCAGAGACTTCTAGTCAGCAGACTTCTAGTCAGCAGAGACTTCTAGTCAGCAGAGACTTCTAGTCAGCAGAGACCTCTAATGGGCAGGGACTTCTATCGCTGAGACTTCTATCGCTGCGAGACTTCTAATCGGCAGAGACTTCTAGTCAGCAGAGACTTCTAGTCAGCAGAGACTTCTAGTCAGCAGAGACTTCTAGTCAGCAGAGACCTCTAATGGGCAGGGACTTCTATTCGCTGAGACTTCTATTC
This sequence comes from Cordylochernes scorpioides, assembly GCA_030710605.1. Classification (NCBI taxonomy): domain Eukaryota; kingdom Metazoa; phylum Arthropoda; class Arachnida; order Pseudoscorpiones; family Chernetidae; genus Cordylochernes; species Cordylochernes scorpioides. The sequence continues at coordinate 58,399,671 of CP092866.1, forward strand.
GCTGAGACTTCTATTCGTCAGGACTTCTATCACAGAGACTTCTAGTCAGCAGAGACTTCTAGTCAGCAAGACTTCTAGTCAGCAGAGACTTCTAGTCAGCAGACCCTAATGGGCAGGGACTTCTATTCGCTGAGACTCTCGCTGAGACTTCTATTCGCTGAGACTTCTAATCGGCAGAGACTTCTAGTCAGCAGAGACTTCTAGTCGCAGCAGTCAGAGACCTCTAATGGGCAGGGACTTCTATTCGCTGAGACTCTATTCAGCTGAGACTTCTAATCAGCAGAGACTTCTAGTCAGCAGAGACTTCTAGTCAGCAGAGACCTCAATGGGCAGGGACTTCTATTCACTGAGACTTCTATCATCTTCTAATCAAGAGACTTCTAGTCAGCAGAGACTTCTTGTCAGCAGAGACTTCTAGTCAGCAGAGACTTCTAGTCAGCAGAGACCTCTAATGGGCAGGGACTTCTATTCACTGAGACTTCTATCGAGAGACTGAGACTTCTATTCGCTGAGACTTCTATCAGCAGAGACCTCTAATCAGACTTCTATTCGCTGAGACTTCTATTCGCTGAGACTTCTATTCGCTGAGACTTCGGCAGAGACTTCTAATCGCTGAGACTTCTATCGCTGAGACTTCTAATCGGCAGAGACTCCTCTACACACTCAGACTGACTGCCTCTAATCTCTCCGCGCGCCTTCTTTTTATAGGGTCTGCTGCACGTGACCAAACCACCTAGAACTACAAAATCAAACTTAAACAAATGAAACTTTTCATTAAAAGAAAAGAATATGCAAAAAACCATGCAAGAAAAACTTATGCAAAAACTCTGCACAAAACTATGCCCAAACTACACAAACTAGTTTCAACATATGGACTTTTCTCCCAGGCTCCCTATTATGTTTAGAGAGCCGCTTTAATTCATGACGCAACGCTAGATTTACATACTACTTTATTATTAAAACAATTATCTTTTATACAAAATAAAATACAAAAGATGATAAGAAATTAAAAGAATATTAATATCATACATAACAACTCCTCCCTATTAGCCAAAGATAACTTAATTTTCAAAAAACGATGGAGGTTTCCTTATTCTTAAGGATCTCCTCAACACAGGCTTTGGGGTTCCTTCTGAAGAATCAGTTTCTTGAACAGCCGGGGGTCTTTCAAACTCAGATGTCACTTGAGGGGTCGATGATGTAGATGGTAAGGCTTCACTTTCCCACAACCTCTGACTTGATCTAAATGCCGGTTTACAATTTCTCCGTCATCTGTCTCTACCTTAATAGGTTTATCTGCCTTGGTGATGGGATTCCTGAGAAGGGTTGCAATATTAGGAGGACTGTTGTAAAAGACCTGAATGCCGTAAGGGCGAAGAATTCTGGAGATAGAAATGGAGATCGGGGAAAAAGGAAGGAAACAAGTGGCTTTATAAACAGTGGTTGACCTTGGAGCTATAGGATCAAAAGAATGTTTTTCTATGGAATATCTGGGTATCCTGCAGTGGTCAAAAGGGAAATGATTCTGTATTTTTCTATGGAATCAAATATAGGTAAAGAGCAATGTGTGATAATCTTTTAGTTAAGGTCCTGACTGTATTGATTTTATAGGCTATGGGACTATTGGAGAAGAAATGGGTGTATAGAGGTGTATGTTCTTTTTGTGGAATACTGTTGTGTGTATCTTGTGTGGGTGCGAATAATCAGGATATCTAGAAAGGGTAAAACTAGGTCTATTTCAGATTCATATGTTAATTTAATATCTGCATGGAAAGTATGTAGAGTATTGAGTTGTTGGATCCTATAGTTAATAATTTCCTTAAATTCAATTTTATATATGAAAATTAAGTCAAAATCTTCTAAATTCAATTGTACAATAAAATCTTTAATATGTAAATTTTAAAGCAATCAACATGTATGTAAATTTCCAGTTTGGTTAGTTAATAGTTTTTAGTTTTCTCTCTCTCTCTATCACTAGTATCAAAATCTAAATCAAATTCATGTATTCTAAAATCATGTGGTAGCTACTCCTAACTCTAAAACCCAAAGACAATAAAATAATTCAAGACAAGTGGCAAAGTGCTTCTTAGTATCATTTACTGAACATTCAAGCCACAAACAGTATGGTCCCTCGTCGAGCCGGATACTTTAAAAAATTAAGGTAAGCCATTTGAAAACTTAAAATTCTTAAAATAAAGTCATGCCCAAATCAGAAGTTAAAATTCGGCACAAATTCAACTTTATTATTCAGGAAATAAAGGATCTGGAATCAAAGAATAAAGCTATTGTAGAATCCAAAAACATACATAGATTAAAGCTATTCCAACAAGAAGTTAATGAAAGGAAAATTAGCCTAAATCAAGTTATCAACACATTATTAGAATCAGAGTTAGATGAGACACAATATGAGGATTATTCAAGGGCCAAAGGGGATATTTTTAATATGTTGGTGTCTATTGAAGAAGCTTTATCTTTGATTGAAACCAAAGAAAATACTCATAGTGATAAACAACTGCCCGAATCCAATGTTAATTTACCTAAGATAAATTTACCCATTTTCAATGGTGATTCAGCCAATTGGCTTAGTTTTAGAGAAATATTTAACTCCACCATTAATTCAAATCAAACACTAACGGAAATACAAAAATTTCAATATCTAAATGCATCAGTTAAGGGTCCGGCGGAAAAGTTGATTCGGGGTTTTCCCATTTCTGACAAAAACTACCAGCAAGCATGGGATACCTTATGCAATAGATTTAATAACAGAAGAGAATTGGCTTTTTCACAAATCAACAAAATATTCTCCATAAGGCCATTAAAATCTATTTCATCTGGTTCTCTCTATGAAATCCTTGATGTTTGCAATGAAGGCATTAGAAATCTCTCAGTGCTAGGACTTGAGAAAAACACATTAACAGATCTAATCCTGATCAATTTTTTTGAAAAAAGAATTGGTGAAGCCCTCAGGAAAGAATGGGAATTAACCCTTCAAAATGAAGAATATCCAACATTTGAAAACTTTGTGAATTTTTTAGAAAAACATGCTAGAAGCCTGCAAGGTATGAGAATTCCTTTGTTCCAGGAACAAAAAACCTCTAGCAAAAATATGATGGCTCACGGCCTTTATGTCAACAAAGGTCAAAATTGTATTTTATGTCATCAAATTCATAAACTAAATGACTGCCATAGATTCATAAATCTTCCCTTGCCTAAAAAATGGGAATTAGTTAAAAAACATAAACTTTGTCAAAATTGCCTTAGAGCAAATCATGAGATATCCAAATGTCTCATCACATCAAGATGTAAAAACTGCAAGCAGAACCATCATACTCTTCTGCATGGATACAACTCTGAACCATCCATTCCACAACCAACAACCTCTCAAGAGATGTTGATTTCAACAAATACCATCTGTAATGTGATGCCTTTGGAAACGGAAACAAATTCTACTGTCAACAGCCCTTATTAAGGTCAAGGCGAGGGATGGCTCATTTGTGCTATGTAGAGCATTAGTGGACAATGGGTCCCAAACATGCCTAATTTCAGAACAATGTTGCCACAAGTTGGGACTTGAAAAAATGAAAAATTCTTATACACTAAAAGGTGTAGGTGACATTGTTGTCAACAGGACAACATCGCAGGTTGAAATAGAGTTCACCCCACATCATAATGATCAATTATTTTCTGCCAGAGCATTTGTGGTTGGGAGGGTAACTGCAGACCTTCCAAACTTCCAAATTCAGTCAGCAGACTTTCCTCATTTAGAAAATTTGCTCTTGGCAGACCCAGAATTCTATGTCACCAAGCCCATAGACCTAATTTTGGGTGCAGATACCTTTGTAGAATTCATTATAGGTCATAAAACAGATTTAAAGCACCATCCGATAGCACTTAATACCAAGTTAGGTTGGCTTGTTTCTGGGAGAATCCATTCAAATATTAAGTCGAATACTTCGGTAATCAATCACTGTACCACTGAACTTGATTCCAGCATAAGAACATTCTGGGAACTTGAAGATGTCCCAATTTCTAAGGCCCAGTTGGGTACAAAGAAGGCCTGTGAGATATTATTCAAGTCAAACCTCCAAAGAGACATTGAGGGCAGATATTCAGTCAATCTCCCTTTTAAATCAACACCCAATTTAGGTGATTCAAGATCTCAAGCATTGGAAAAAGGGCTACAGGAAAATCCAAGTAAATCTGAAGATAATTCAAGTAAATCTGAAGAAAATCTAAGTAGATCCGAAGATAATCCAAGTAAATCTGAAGAAATTCCAAGTAAATCTAAAAAGTCACGTATCTCTAAGTTAACTCCACAAATTACTTCTAAACAAAACCAATTACTTCCTTCTGAATCAAGTCAACCATCCACTCCAGAACAACCTCTCGCTTCTCAGTCAAGTGAACCACTCTCATCTAAGAAAGAAACTTCGATTATTCCTAAGATAAAGCCACCACCCTATTATAGGCGAAAACGTCAACTTCCTGCTGAGAAAACTTCATGGGATGAACCAATTGAATCTGATATAAAGTCAAATTGGAATAAATTCCAAACTCAACTATCGTGCCTAAAGGAAATCAAAATACCAAGATACCTGAACAGTTCATCTTCTGAAATAGAAGAATTACAACTACATGGATTTTGTGATGCATCCCTTAATGCTTATTCAGCAGTTTTTTACTTGAAAACTAGATTCAAAAATCAAAAGATCAAAATCAATCTGATAACCTCAAAAACTAAGGTTGCACCATTAAAGACCATTACAACTCCAAGACTTGAACTAAGTGCAGCATTGCTTTTGGCTCAACTGAATCAAGTCCTTCTTGAATCATTTCCTTTTCAACCTGACAAAACCTTTTTGTGGACTGATTCACAAATCTGCATAGATTGGATAAGATCAGATGCCAGCAGATGGAAGGCCTTTGTTTCGAACAGAGTGTCGTCAATTCAAAATTTGACTCAAATCACTGATTGGTTCCATGTATCCAGTCAAGATAATCCAGCTGATTGCGCATCAAGAGGAATCATGCCTCAAGACTTGGTCAATCATAGAATTTGGTGGCGGGGTCCTATTTGGCTTCAAGAAATAATGTTCGATATATTCCTTCTTCACCAACCCAAGTAAATCTCAATATCATTCAAGAAGAAGTCGGTGAGGGTCAAGTGTTGGATCAAACAACCTTAATTCAAAATTCAGAAACTATGTTAAATCTAGAATTCATTGAAAGGTATTCCACAATGACCAAATTGATCCGAATAACAGCTTGGTGTTGGAGATTCTACTACAATTGCCTCCTCTTTGATCCAATTCGTCAGAAAGGACCTTTGACAACAAGAGAATTAACAAAGGCAATTCAAGTCTTAGTCAAATCAATCCAGCAAGTTGAATTCTGCACGGAAATAAAATTACTGAAGTCAAACAAACAACTACCTCTGTCCAACAAGCTAACTTCTCTAAATCCCTTTTTAGACACTCAAGGACTTCTAAGAGTTGGAGGTAGACTCAAGTATTCCTATTTAAATGAAAATCAAAACTTCCCTCTCTTACAACCGAAACCCCCACGCCAGGAATCACTTATCAAAAATCTCTTAACTGAGAATGCCGACATTCCTGAGGCTATTGATGAGAATCAAGAAGATTCTTCAATTTTAGAAACCACTTTTGTCATTGAAGACGAAGAGTCTAACAAAGATATCGGGACTCCAAAGATTGAAATCTCCGAAGTTTCGGTTATTGATAAATCGGAAGGCAAATATTCGAAAGAACCAGTGGTCAGTGTAGAAGCTCTGGATAAGAAGGAACTGTGCCATGATGACCCAGCTCACCTCAATGTGGTTGAAGCTGATCTTAATCGACCTAAAGAGGCTACCAGTGGTATAATCAATATTTCTACAGAAGCTAATGAATCAGCAAGCAAAGAGAAAGCTGTATCTGTTGAAATTGTGGATACATCAACAAAGGATTATCTACAGAGCGGTGAAAAGGCTAAATTATCCCGCTGGAAACCCATCGATTCTCTATGCTTAGAAGACGTCAAGGAATCTGAAGACGACGATGAAAATTACAGTTCATCGGCATATATAGAATGGCCAGAAATCTTGAAGAAAGAAGTCTTAAGACCCGAAGCTTTAGAAAAGGCAGTCAATCTGGAAGATTTTGAGAAGGCGGCAGAAAGTCGACAACTCTCCAAAGAACATTTAGAGGAATCGACCGAACAAGGCTCATGCATAAAGGCTGAATCAAAACCTTGGGAAGATCCTATTGAATCCGACTTAGCAGCCGCAGAGTCTGATAATCCAGCATTTCCCGAAAGAGAACTGGCCAACGAATCTGAAAATCTCATCCAAGATTCACCTCAATCGGATACTCAAAGATGGAAGCTGATTCCATTACCTTTCAAACAATGAGAATTGTAATCTTAGCTACATAGTCGGAATCCAATTAGTCCAGCATCTATACTATTGGAACTCTTTTTTTTATTTTTTTTTTTTTTTATTTTCTGGTCATCTCTTCCCAGCCAGGGGAGTATGTTGGATCCTATAGTTAATAATTTCCTTAAATTCAATTTTATATATGAAAATTAAGTCAAAATCTTCTAAATTCAATTGTACAATATAAATCTTTAATATGTAAATTTTAAAGCAATCAACATGTATGTAAATTTCCAGTTTGGTTAGTTAATAGTTTTTAGTTTTCTCTCTCTCTCTATCACTAGTATCAAAATCTAAATCAAATTCATGTATTCTAAAATCATGTGGTAGTTACTCCTAACTCTAAAACCCAAAGACAATAAAATAATTCAAGACAAGTGGCAAAGTGCTTCTTAGTATCATTTACTGAACATTCAAGCCACAAACAGAGTATATGTTGGAGCTTATTGGTTTTGACTATGCAAAAGATGTCATCTACATATCTCCTCCAATAAAGAATGTCAGAAGAAAGGGTTTGATTGATCCACTGGTCCAAGGATCCCATCACCACTTCAGATACTATGGATGAAAGTGGGCTGACTTATTTAAACATAGAAACTTTCTCCTTGGAATATAAATACTATAAACTAAAGTGCCGGGAGAAAATGATTTTTTATTAAACGACTACACGAGTTTTCGGGCAGTCACGCCCTTCAACTGGTCCAAGTGGGCTGCCCATTGGTGTTCCTCTGATCTGTTTGTAGTATTGGTGGTTGAAAGTGAAAGCGCTGATGGAAAGACACAAGGTGGTCAGCTGGGTTATCTGGGCTATTACTTGGTCATCGATATTGGCTGCTTTGAGAAAGGACTGTAGTTTTTCTGTAATAAGAGTGTGTGGAAGGGAGAGGTACAGCGAGGTGACATCGAATGAGACCATCATATGTTGTGCCGGAGGTTGTATTTGAGTAATTTCTTTTATGAAGCTGGGTGGGTGAGTAATGTTGTATTTTAAAAATAGACAAAAGAATTGCTATAAATTTATTAAATAAAAACAAACGATAGCATTGCGTCTCTTTATACATGAAATTTATTATGCTAGCTTTCGGATCTTATCGATCCTTCCACAGGCTAAGCTGTAAGTTGAGAGAAAGAGTATATATAGTTGTACAATATTATTTATACACCTAACGAAGATAGAAAATAAAATATAAAATAAAATAAATATAAACACATTTCACGAGTTCACGTTTTCTCGTGGCCAGGCTGCAGTTGTTTCATCTTTGTCCAAAGCTCAGTTTGTTTTCTATTCATAGTCAATTGGTCCCTTTATTCCATTTACCTGTTGAAGGGCGTATATCTATCTACATGCGAACAAAACATGGTGTATGGGGTTATGGGTGTGAATTTTAAACTGGGGAAGATGAGGAAGGATCTGGTGAAAAGGAAGGGCTGGGCTGTTTTTTCTTGAATGAGTGTACTGAGATGGTAGTTCTATACGCCTGTTGATACTGTTTAAATCATGAGAGACAAAGGATTCTATTAATAATCTTTGATATTTGGATTTGATGTTGTGGTAATGACAGGTTGGGTCGGAAAGGTTAAAGGCATGGCCGGTTTTTGTTGTATGCCAAATGTTGTATTTGTTGGGGTTGTTTTTCATGATGGGGGATAATAAATTGGATAGAAATTTAGCTAATGAATATGCCGGGGAGAGATGGTATGCAATGATGGGTCGGAGTGGGACCCCTGGCTTATGTATTTTCGGGGTGCCATACATATAAGCATCATGTCCCAAGGAACCAGTAAATTGAGCCAATTGTTGATTGGTGATGAGATTCGCCTTCTTCATGTTCCTGAGCGATGACTTGAAGGATTTGATCATGGCGTCTTTCTCCTATAGTGAGATATTTGTGAAAGTGGAGCCGTCTCTGAGTATAGTCATAATTTTTTCTTCATAATCAGAGTGATTTAATAAAACGGTTTGATTTCCCTTATCAGCTTTGGTGATGACTAAAGATAGGGACTTCCTTAGTTTATTGATTGTGGGGTGTCGCATACCTCGCGACATTTGCATGATATTGATTTGTTTTGTATATTTTTACTTGTATATTTGCATGTCCGCGTGAAGCGCGATATCTATATATAGGTCAAAGGATTAATAAAGTTAGAGTTTCTTTTGCTTAGGATCTTCTCTTATTCATTCTTACTCGTTCTTTTACTTAGAACACCACAATTATGGCGCAGCCGACAGGATTAACTATTGAGAGCCTTATCAGGGCAATGGAAAAGCAGCAACGCTTAATGGCTAAACAGCAATGCCTGATGATGGGCATTCTTTTTGAAAATAAGAAAGAATATTTCAACGAAGAAGAGGAAGAGGAAGAAAAAGATGATTCTGAAGTTGAGCCTAAGGGCGAAGGAGTCAAGTATTCTGAAGTTGAGCCTAAGGGCGAAGGAGTCAAGTATTCTGAAGTTGAGCCTAAGGGCGAAGGAGTCAAGTATTCTGAAGTTGAGCCTAAGGGCGAAGGAGTCAAGTATTCTGAAGTTGAGCCTAAGGGCGAAGGAGTCAAGTATTCTGAAGTTGAGCCTAAGGGCGAAGGAGTCAAGTATTCTGAAGTTGAGCCTAAGGGCGAAGGAGTCAAGTATTCTGAAGCGAGCCTAAGGGCGCAGGAGAAAAGGATTCTGAAGCGGAGCTAAGGGCGACGGAGTCAAGTATTCTGAAGTTGAGCCTAAGGCGAAGGAGTCAAGTATTCTGAAGTTGAGCCTAAGGGCGAAGGAGTCAAGTATTCTGAAGTTGAGCCTAAGGGCGAAGGAGTAAGGATTCTGAAGCGGAGCCTAAGGGCGACGGAGTAAAAGATTCCAAAGATGACCTAAGGGCGACGGAGTGAAGGATTCTGAGACTGCAATTAAAGGTTATGAATCGGTGAAAAATACAGAAGAACTTTTGGTTGATGGCCTTGATGTTCCTACCACCCAAGTTGAGGAAAAGTCTGTTGTAGAAGTTGAAGAAAGTCAAAAGGCTCAAGTTGATAAAAAGTCAGTTATAGAAACTGAAAGTGCAGAGCCTCTTACGAAAGAGGTAGATGTTATTGCTGATAGTGGAATGGAGCCTAAAGATTCTACAGAACCTGATAATGGTGCGGAAGGAAAAGAAATAGTTGAATATGATGAATCAAAGGTAGAAGAAAGTAAAGCGCTTTCTAAACATAGTTGTACTATCCATATCACCTATGTAAAGAGAGAACCAATAGAACAAAGTTCAATTGGCAAATATTTCCAAAAAATAAAATGCAGCTTGTATCGAAGGAAACTGTTTCTGGAACTATAATTACTCCAATATATATACTCCAGAGGAAAATCTTAATTTGGGAAGCAAGTCTCCAGAAAAGTCTGGTAAAAGTGCTGAACTGGAAAGGATGCGAATCCAGTAGATTATAGGAATATTATTTGAGTTGTTTGAGATCTCTAAAGAAGATTTCAAATCCTATGACTGTTCTAAGCCTGCAGACGATACCTCTA
>CP092866.1:58417173-58701942 GCA_030710605.1 Cordylochernes scorpioides
GAGTGTTTACGACTGAAATTTTGCATCATTTTTCATTGAGCATGTGTTGTTAATCTTTTAGAGAGAGTGTTTACACTGAAATTTTGTGATGGACTGGGCCGAAAGAATTGAAATTTAGGTAGTTTCCAGTGTGTGTAGACTTTCTATAAATACTAGTTTGAATTTTATTTTGTTTTTCTTAATTTGAATATAAAAAAATGCCAGAGAATTATTTTTTTCAATTTCGTGTGTGAACTTCAAAAATGGTTTTAGATTTTCAAAAATTTTAGAAAGATTGAAATTTCTGATTCAGTTATACAAAAAATGTCATCTATATCTTTGCAATAAAATTATTTTTAAATGTTTTGATTCGGTAACAATTTGATCAATTTGATTCATGAAAATATTTGCTAGAGCTGATAAAATAGGGTTGCCCATCGGCAGGCCTTTAATTTGTCTGAAGAATTGGTCTTTATAACTGAAATAATTATAATCTAAGCAAAGTTTAATCAATTTATCAAAGCTTCAGATGAAAAAGGAAGAACAGAGTGTTGATGGGTTTCAATATTTTTTTTAGAGTTAAAATTGCTTCATGTGGTATTGAAGCGTATAAAGATTCGACATTGAATGATACCATTCGGCTTTGATTAGAGATGGAAAGGTTTTTGATTGTCTCAACAGCTACTGTTGAATTAGAGACAGTGTGTGGGAGTAATTTCTGAAGTGGGGTTGCTGGCGCCGCAGGCGATGCAGACAGGCTGGCTTGACGCCTCAGCTCTCTCGATGACTGACACTGATTGTAGCAGCGCGGAAATGGATGGCGTAGATGGTGAAGGGGGATCCCCCACTTGGAGGAGGATGGCACGGTGGTCCGAACAGCGGTATTTGAGGGTCCAGTAACCGGTGACGCATCCAGTAAGTTGATGTTATTAGAACACTATCCAGACGGGCGGCGTCTACTCGGCTTCCGTAACTGGCAGCCCTTGTAGGCAGGTGCCTGATGGCTTCCTCTACGATGACCTTCAGTTGGAGATTCTGTTCTTGAGGAGTGTGGGACAGGTGGCAGTTGATGACATGGATCTCGAGGCTCTGGATGTTGATGTTGGCAATGGTGATCTTGCCTGGCCTCAGGACGAGGTGCCAGAGGACAGTGACTCCTGTCACCACGACAACGGCGAACCGGAACCCCTGGGAATTGATGTTGGCGCGAAGACGGCGCTGTAGCCGAAGCAGAGGTCCTGGGCATTATTCAGAGCCAGCATATTTGTTTCTTGCACAAACGCAACATCAACTGCATGTTGCTTAAGGAAGCAGCACATCTCCCACTCCTAGCTCGAACGCAATGCCCCGCACATTTAGACATGCGGAAGCTCATGACATAATCTTAGTTTTTGCTGCTTGAAAGGTTGTGAGCTTCTTGTAAACGGTACAGTTCTTGTCCTCTACAAGTGTTATTATTTTACCGATCAGGGTGTGCAGAGTCTTTGCTTGCCCTACATTGATGGTTTCAATAAGAGTTTTTAGATGTGAAGCGGATGCGATGGCATCGATTATCTTAACCATTGCGATTTCCTCCTTTTCAGCACTCTCAAATAGGGAGTCGGGAGCATTTTTCAGCGCTTCGTTGAGTTGCTTATACGCCAATAGATGACAGTATCTTCCTCCTGACTCCCAGAGAGTTCCTCGTTGCTGTCTTTCGTCTTGGAGCTAGGTTTTGAGCACGAAGCGTGAGGTTTTTGTTTAGGTTTTGATGACTTTCTTTAGGGGCTGGGCAGCGCGCCGCTGGTGACAACATGACATTGTTTGAGTGAGGCGCTGGTTGGAGGGATGGTTGCATCATTGGGATGATGCTTGGTTTCCAAGAATAAGCCTCAAGGGCTGTAGACTCCGGGACAAACTTGGAGAAGTTCGCCTGTGGTGGGGTTGTAGCAGGCTTCGAGGAGAACCTAAATTTATAAAATGTTGGTAAGCTTAATATAAGATATTCTATTTGACTCTCACAAACAAAAAATTCTTGATACTTTGTAAGTTTTCCTAAGGTAAGCCTAACTAATATTTAGCATAATGGGTAACTAAATCCTTCTACCTGACCTATTCTTTCTTTTGGGAAATTGTCTAATATTTTATAATAGAGTTTAAGTATTTTAAAGGGATAATGGAAATAGATGATGCAGTGTCAAGTACACAAGGTAAAGATTTATGGTTTATAAGTACGGAGAATAGCAATAATGTTCTACCTGGGTTGATGGGCTTTGGAGGATTATTTTTCTTAAGTGGGCAGTCTCTATGGAAATGTATTTGGTTGGGTATCTGGTTTGTAGAACATATCTTGCAGGGGTATGGAGGCTGGTTCATTGAGTTGTGGGGTTCTTGCTGGTGGTGAGTTGCTGCTGCTGTCCTGGGAAAAGGCTGGTATTGATGAGCTTGGGAGGAGTTGGAGTTAAATCTTCTTACTGGATTAAATGGTCTATTGTTTGTGCTTGTAGAGGGTTGTTGGAAATCTTCTTCTTGATTTGTGGTGCATTTTATTTGGGTTGTAATTTTAAACTAATCTGAGGGTTCTTGGACTCTTGCAGCTATTAGGTATTTTTTGAGGTGGTTTGGCATTCCATCTGTTAGTGCCTCTAATAAAAGTGTTTTTACTAGATTGAATTTTTTGGTTAAGGCAGATTTTTCCTTAAAATATTGTTCAAGATCATCTTTTTCATTATATTTTAAATTTAGAAACCTACTAAATAAATTTGAATCCTTTATTGTAAAATATGATGTTAATTTTTGTTCTAAATCCCTCCAATTATCAATATCTTGTAATTCTTCTATGTAATAACTGAATGCTTCTCCCTCAAGATAATTTGCTATATTAATTATTTTAAAATCTTCATCAAGATGTTTCTGCAGACATTTTTTGTTAAAAACGTTCCCGAGGTTGATGCCGATGCCGGAGGCCCGTTTGAAGTCCTCGAGGACGGCCACCACCTGCTCGAACTGCTTGTCGCGATGGATCAGGAGGACAATGGCGTAGGCGATGGTCGACTCCAGGCGACGTAGCAGTGGCCCCGTAGCGATGCTGAACAGCGCTGTGCTTACGGCGCAGCCCTGCCTAAGGCCGTTGTGGAGGAGGAAGGCGGTGGTGTGGTATCCCCCAGCCCAGATCGTCGCGCCCGCCCCGGCGTACAAGATCTTGATCCAGCCTATGAAGGGAGGCGAAGGGACATCAGGGATTCTAGGAAGCCGCAGTCCAGGGAATTGAAGGCGGATTCAAGGTTAACCCCCACGACGGTCAGTGGCGAGCCCATAGCAGTTGCCTCCTCAACCGCATCGGTGACCTGGGCGATGTTCCAAGAGGGGGACCTCCCGGGAACATCCATGGAGCAGTAATGGCTACCCAGACCTCGAAGGTCCACAAGCCGGCATGCGTAGCATGCACCCCTGCTGCCATATAGCCACCGTGCCATAGGAATGGTGCATTCTCCATGCACCGAGCAGCCATTGTTTGGCCCCTCGCGCCCGCCATTATGGTCTGGCTCCGTGGGCGCGACCAGTCAACCCACAGGCGTCTCCGAGAGTTCATGGCAAGGTTGCTGTCCTAGCCCTCCCGTTCAGACTTGGTCTAATCCGCCCTACGCTCCAATAGGACTCCTCCCCCCTTTGGCCCTCGTACCCTTTAGTCACAGTACTCCTGAATCTGCCGTCAAATCAAGACCTCTGAGGTTCCAAGGTTGACGCGGGAACACCACGCGGAGGCTGGAGGGTGGTACTACTGTGTGTACCCCTTGGTTTTCCATGGCGCACACACAGAGCGAAGACCCAAGAGTTTCTAGACCCCATCCTTTCAGCCTTACCAGTACTCCACTAGGTCATCGGCTAGCACACTCTTTTCTTTTCAGCCTTACTAGCACTCTCCGCTAGATCATCGGCAAGCTATCCACTGTAGTCAACTGCGGCATCTAACAGTTGAGGAAGATCTCACTAGCGATATCATGAGCTCTTTCCAATAACTTCCAGTGGGATTTCAGGAGCTCCAGTTCAATTGCTCCTTTAACCCTTCTACTCTCCTCCTCCCCTCTTGGGACCCTTGGGCAGTCCACTATAAAGTGTTTGGCGTTCACCCCAGGGCTCCCACATACGCATTTGTCGTCCGCTTTAATACCAAACCGCTCCAAACTGAGAGGAAACGGGCCGTGTCCCGTAATCATCCTGTTCAGTTTGTGTGAGAGGATCTGACCGTTCCTTTTTGGATCTCCTATTCATTTAAAGGCTTCCCGACCGTTTGTTTCCACCCATCTGTCCTTCCACAACCCATTTATATGCGCTCGGATACTCTTGAAAACCTCTTTCTTTGGAATTGGGGTCACCACATCCCTTCCAGACCAGCATCCCTCTTTTGCCAGTTTATCAGCCAATTCATTGCCCTCAATTAGAGAGTGCCCCTTGACCCAGTACAATTCGGGGGGCCTATCCATTTCACTTAGCAGATCCGCTACTTCATGCGCCATCTGTCCCTTCTCCAAGCAAATGGAGATGAGGGCGGACATACAATCCGAGTAGATTGCCTTAGGAGGCAGACGGTCTCTCCTACACCAGATCAGAGCCTCTCTGATCGCGACCAGTTCTGCTGAATACACCCGCTCATCGTGCCTTAGTTTCAGTGTTTGTCGGCCCACTACCGATCCATCACTGAAAATGGCGATGCCAGCCCCAGTTCTCTTACCATACTTGCTCCCGTCTGTGAATATCTCCATTTCTTTACCAGACGGTAAGCCCTCTGACCACCTCCATCTAGGTTCCCAGTTCACGTCCTTATCTGGGTCCTTCGCCCATTCAAGCTCCTCAGGCGCAATGCCCAAATCGTTCTCAGTCCTGTCGACCCAGATAAGCTGCCTCAGTTTCTCTTCCTCCAGCCTTAGAGAAACAGGAGTCAGATCCGAAATCACCAGTAAAGCCTCTGTACTAGTAGTACAGTACCCCCCAGTGATCCTCAGAGTTGCTACTCTCTGCACTGACTCTAAAGTTGTTCCGACTTTCCTATCGCGGTTCCTCTTCCACCACGCTCTTGAACCGTACAGAAGAATCGGCTCAACCAGCTGAGGTAGAGACTCCTGAAAATCTCCCCTTCCCTGCCCCCTCTCAGAAGCGCTAGCCTGCATAGTCTCGATAGTGCAGACCTAGCCCTCAACCCTATATCCTTGGCGTGGTCCATCCAGCTCAACTTATTGTTCACCACTACACCGAGGATTTTCATGTTTGACCACCTGAATCCTCTCACCCCTAGCTGCAAGATGGGATTGTGGTCATATTCGACGCCAGTCCGTTTGGCTCGAACATCTCGCGATTTGAAACTCTGGGCCTTTGTTTTGCCCACGTTAAATTTGAGCTTCACCAGTTCTGCCCAACCCTTTAACCTACCGATGCTTTTATTGGCTAGAGCCTCAGCTTTTCTTCGGGATTTCTCACTTATAATCAGGTAGTTGTCATCAGCATAGGCTACCATGCAGGCGCCTGCTGGAAGTTCCTTGCGGAGAATAGTGTCAGCCACTACATTCCACAGTATGGGACCACAGCAGGAACCTTGAGGGCAGCCCTTTGACACTATTCTGTGCATGTCCACTGCACCTACCTCAATTGAGACCCGCCTGTCTCGTAAGAAATCCCTTATTAACGTCAGTAGGTTAAAGGGACACCCTTTCTCATCGAGGGCATTCACAACCATGTTCCAATTTGGGTTGTCGAACGCGCCTGCGATGTCGAAGGAGATCTCAATCACCCAGTTTCCCTTTGCGACTCCTTCCTCGATCTTGCCCAGTATCCCCTCCAAGCAAGTGGTCGTAGACAGTCCCTTCCTAAAGCCATGTTGGGAACTGGAAAGGTGTCCGCCCGATTCTAGCCACCTTGTCAGCCTTTGTGCCAGAAGACTGTCCATTACCTTTCCCAGGCATGATAGGAGAGACACAGGCCTATAGTCCTTTGCCGTAGCGCCCGACTTGCCACTTTTTTCGAGTAAAGCAATCCTCGCTGCCTTCCAAGCCCTCGGGAACCTACCCAGTTCCAAGCAGCGATTGTATAACCTGGTGAGAAGTGACCCATATCTTCTCACCAGAGCCTTCACGATGGTGTTGTCAATGCCATCGGGACCAAGGGATTTTCTGTTCCCAAATTTGAAGGCTGTCCTTTTGACCTCCCTCTCAGTGAAGAGTGGATCCATACGCCCATTTCTTGGTAACACATCCTCGCATTCCAGGTGCCCCACCCCAAAGTTCACGTCCAGAATATGAGACAGCGTGTCCGAGAGGTCATGTGCGCGCGATCCATCCTCCTTTCTTAACAACTTCAGGGCCTTAGGATTCCGAAGTTTCTCCATGGCCAACTTGTATGGTAAACCATACTTGTCGTCCTTCAGTGTCCTGCTACACTGAGCTCTCCAATGACCTCTGTGTGCTTTCCGTGTCCTCTTCTTGTACTTGGCCAGTTCCGCCCTGTACCGAGTCCACTTCCCCTCTCTTTCATTTTCGCTACACTTCTGCGCTCTCCTCCTTAAAGCCCGCATCCTTTTCCGCTCCACCAGGGCTGCTTTTTCCTCTTAAAGGAAAGAACTGTCCCAGTTCCAGGTCCAAGACCTCCGCTCGTAGTGATGATGTCAAGGTGAAGCCCGTCCACAGCTCTCTCCAGGCTATCACCATCCACCGCCAGTTCTAGGTCATTTTCAAGTTCAGTGTTGAACTTTTTGAGAAACCTCTGATATTCGCTCCCCTGACGCTGTACCTGGGAGTCCTCTCTACAGAGACCGGGTTTGCTGAACTCTTTGCTGTGAAGCTGATTAGCTTGTGATCACTAGCATCAGTAAACTCGGCTTTCCAAGAGTCTCTAACGAGTCCAATTCCCCTATTTAGGGTGAGGTCAATCACGCTTTCACCGTTTCGCGTGCTGAACGTCGGAGTGCCCCAATTGTTCCATACCTCCAGACCCAGAGATATTATTAGGTCCTCTAGATTTCTGCCCCTGGTGCTGTCTTCTCTATCTCTCAGGAAGAGTGAGCGGCATTAAAATCGCCAGTTATTAGCACGTTTTCGATCCTAACATTTCTAACCATTTGACTCAGCAACTCAAGCACACCTTGCTCCGGTTCAATGGGTGAAATGTATACAGAAATGCATAGCAGCTTGAGATCCGCCGTCTCAACCATAACTGCTATTACGCCCCTCCAGGAGCCATACTCAACGCAAAGAACGTCACCCCTGACCAGGATACAACCTTCCTACACCCACCATAGAATGTCTTGTACCTTGTATCTACCCACATTTTGTTCCTTGAGATGTATGGCTCCTGCACCGACACCACATGAAATCCCTCCTCTTTCATGTGTCGGTTCAACTCCTCGTTCCCCCTTCTTGCCCTAGCTGCGTTCAGCTGGGCAAAACTCCACCGATATGGTGCCAGTGTCACTATGATCGATTCTGGAGATGCCAGTTCCTTACTCCACAGGCTTTGGATCTTAGCGTGTGATCCAGCCTGTACTTTTTCTTAGACCTTTCCTTAGCCTCCTTACAGAGCCAGCACCCTACTGTCTCGAGGCAAGGTTCTACCCTCTCATGCAACCCTTCGCACTTATAGCACCGCCATGGGTTCCTACACTGTGTCGCCAGGTGACCCATGCCCTTACAGTGCTGACAGAAAGGTACCCTCATATTTACCTTTACTGTCACCCTTCTAAAGCCAATGGCAAGTTTCTTTAGGCCTTTCAGCCTGTTGCCAATCACACCATTTGTCACCAAAACCCACGTCTGGGTTCCAGTACCTCTGGTGTAGACCTTAATGAGCCGGTCCTTCTCCCCCAGTTTGACACCGTTCTGGTGTCTGAGGAAATCCGTATTTCCTCACTGGAGTGTTTGGGGTCCGCTCCCAACAGAACCAGCTCAAAAGGCCGCTCCCTCAAGTCCCTACATTCGGCGATCACACTCTCCCTCAATAGTGGGGTCGCTTTGACCTTGTCTTCCGCCTTTAGGAAGGTCAAGGCCACCCCCGTACCCTTTTTAATCTGGGTCATCTTGTAGTTTAGATGCCCAGATTCTGCGCCGAGCCTCTTAATAACTTCCATCAAGAGGTAACCTTCGGCATCCTTTTTTTTCTCAACAACGAGCGTCCTCGTTGTATCCCATCTGTTGGATCTCCCCTCTTTCGCCTTTGTTGGTCCTTTGGGAAGGGCCCTCACGCTCTCCTTAACCATTCCATCAAAGGTTCCCTTATCACACACACACATACAAAAGCCTTTATTAAGACACGCTGGTCTTATAGAGGATTCTTCCCGAGATTACAAGAGAGATAGGCCTGTGAAAGTGGGGAATATACAGAAGAAGAAAAAGAAAGATTATGTAAGTATGATATATTGGTTCCCTCGTCTGGTATCAGGGCAATCAGCGCACTGTTGAGTTCCCTCACCTCGGCGATGGATCCCTCCAGGCTCCTGCACCTGTTCAGTAAGGTGGCGAAGCAGGTTTCCAGAAGTACCATCTGCTTCACCGCCACCCTCTTGCCCTTTTTCAAGGTCTCGAAGGTGGAGGTAAGGATCAGAGGCACTTCCTCCGCGTTGCTCGGGTTCAGCCCTTCTACCTGGGTAGACCCCGCCTCCTCCAGTGGCGTCTGGAGTCCTTTCAAGACAGCTTCCTCCACCGTCAGAGGAGTGTCACCCGGGTCGTCTGAAGCACGCGTCCACTCGCGTACGTTCTTCAAGGGTCTTAGCTCCTTAGAGGGCCCTTGGGTATCGTTTTCATGGGCTGTCGTGTTATTCACATTATTAATAAGAGGGGTGCATGGGAAGTTATTAGACCCTCGGGCTGGCCCGTCAGCTCCGATAAGATCGTTCACTCCACGGCAAGAGGGGTCTTCCTCAGGTGTTACCTGAGCCTCATTTACTGATTTATTTTGTGCTGACATTATTAGGGGTGTAACCTGTGAGATAATGACACCAGCCGCCACCTGTTACCAAGGCTGAACTGGGTATATCCGTCTTTCCAGACTTGTCAGACTAGCTATCAGCATTGGCCACGCTTTTGTTAGAAACGTGCTCAGGACGCACCACGGGAAGGTGCTGATCAGCATATGTTGGTAGCCGTCAAGCCTCCCTACTTTGCGCAATCTGCAACTGGGCGTCACCCCTGTCACAGACTCCTATTAGCATCTCTAACTCTTCTACTAAGATCCACATTGATCTGTCCTGATCAGTTAGCTCCAGCCACCCTCTTTCAGGCTGCTGGGTACAGACCGCTACTACCCGCGAGTCGGGAGCCGAGGACTGCGGATGCCAGACTCATAGTCCTAGCCACTCTCCGTGCAGTCAGAACTAAGGCCCCGGGCCCACCTCCCGGGGACAGTGTAGATCTGGCAGTCTTGCACCAGGGCTCGTAGGTGGGGTCTGAGGCGCCGGAGGAGAACAGCTGCCAGGACCCTGTAGTCAGCCGAGGGCAACGAGATGGCCTGTAGCCATCGAGGCCGCAATCGCTGCGGGCCTTGGGTATCAGGCAGATGGAACTGTGCCGCGTGTTAGTGCTTCCTTATTGCATGGCGTCCGTCCTGTCAATCTGTTGCAGTCCAATTCCTCTATCAGCAGGCCTTCGAGTGATCTGACTACTGAGGGCAACATAAGCTTGGCCGTACATATAGAGCTTCTACCCCAAGTAAACTACTGCGTGGTCAACAGTGCTTCCTTGTGTACTGTTGGTGCCCAAGAACAAGACAGTTGGCGACATTCTTTGTTTCACGGTTCCATTACTATGGTGGTGTGCCTTTTGAAGGGATGTATTTTTTTCCAAATTCATAGTGGTAGAAGGAGAATTTTCCTCTTGGATTGTAGCTGCTCCTAGAACAGTTACAGGAATTGCTACGACAAAAAAAAAATTGTAGATAAAATAACCAAATACCTAATAATTTTAGATGGACTGGTACATGTTTTCACTGCACTTCAGACAAGTCTGCCCATTCAATCTCTTAGTTCACATTTTATATAATATACAATATTATATTACAATATTGGCCTCTAAGTCAATGCCAAAATGAATGCTCTATGAAAGCAACAAATGAAGGGCCGAAAACGCTCATGAAGACAATAGAAGACAACATATTTAAAGGAGCATCTCCAACGGAAAACATCAGTTCCTAATGTTAGGAAGATATCTTCATAAAGGTTCAAGAGAATGCTCTATAAAGACAACAAATTGAAAGTTGTTGCGCGACCTGCACCCCCTTGAGGCACCCCTGGAGCAGATGGCCACCCAGACCTTACGGTCCACAAGCCGGCATGTGAAGCATGCCCTTAGCTGCTATCTTGTTCCACTCATAAGCCAAGTAACGGCATCCAAGCTGGTGCTTGAATATTGTACCTGGAAAAACCACCTCCCAGATGACGAGTCTGGAAGAATTTATATACCGGTGACCTTTAGTCACAGCAAAACAGTAAACTGTCTACTGCGTCCAGCTGGGACCACGGGAAGGCGGCCACCTGTTGACCCTGTTCATTCGCAGCTGAGAAAGAGCTCAGCTGCCACATCGTGAGCTTTCTCGAGATGCTTGCTGTGATTTCTCAGCAGCTCGCTCTCGCCCCTCGCCCTCCTTCTCTCTTCCTGCACGCCTACCACCCTTGAGCAATCCAAGACGTAGTGGCGTGCGTCTACATCCCTCTCTCCACAGACGCAATCAGGATTGCTCTTTATCTTGAATCTGTGGAGACTCCTGGGGAAGGGCCCATGTCCCGAAACTACCCTAATTAGTACCTTACATAGGTACTTGGGTATTGTTACCCAATTTGATACCTCCCTCCCCTTGTCGCTGCTCTTCCATCTGTCCAACCATAGGTCCTGGACGTGCCCCCTGATCTCCTATAAACTTCCTTTTTGGTCACAGGAGTCCTCACAGATCTACCTCTAAAGCACCCTGCTTTAGCGAGCCTGTCTGCAAATTCATTACCTTCGATGAGGCTGTGACCCCTAACCCAATGGAGATCTGGAGCCCGCGATATCATCTCCAGCTCCTGGATGATTTGATGCGCGAGTTGCCCCTTCTCCATATTGATGGCGACCAGGGCCGACATGCAATCTGAATAGAGGCGGTCAGGGCTCAAGTTCTTCTCGGCACACATTCTGAGGGCTTCCCTGATCGCAACCAGCTCGGCTGAATAGACCAGTTCGTCCACTCTGAGTGTTACGCTTTCTTGGAAGATCAGCTCCCCATTGGTGAAGATCACAACCCCAGCTCCAGTATTGGTTCCAGACTTGCTCCCATCAGTGAAGACCTCCGTACCAATCCCTGTTGGCACTCCAGGACTCCCAATTCCACTTTGGCAGCCACTGCGGAGGCTTCCTTGGGTCCCTCTTCCATTCCAAGGTACCCGCTTCAAGGCCCAGGGCGTCTTCCCTATCTTCCCAAATTTTCTGTCTGATGGCCTCCTCCTCTAGTTTCAAACCCAGGGGAATAAGCCCAGCGAGGACCAACAAGGCCTCCGTGCTGGTAGTGCGATATCCCCCTGTGATTCTGAGTGCCGCTGTCCTCTGCACTCTCTCTAGAGTTGTTGCCACCTTCTGATCTTTATTTCGGCGCCACCAGGCCCTAGAGGCATATAGTAGGATTGGCTCGACACAGGAAAGGTAGAGGTTCCTAAAGATAGTACCTCCTTGCCCCCCCCGTTGAGAGCTAACCGTGACAGCCTGCACAATGCCTGTCTGCCTCTCGCCACCATCTCCGCGTGGTATTGCCATCCCAACTTATCATCAATAACCAACCCCAGGATGGTCATCCTATTTACTACCGATACCCTCCGTCCTTCCATCCGGATAGCCGCTTATGTTCCCATCTGATCCCTTTTCTTTTGGTTCTTATGTCCCTAGACTTAAAGCTGAGGGCTTTAGTTTCAGCGACATTGAACCTAAGGCCAGAGTCGTGGGCCCAGTTCGCGAGGATTTGGAGAGAGTTTTCCACACACTTCTCAACCTTCGCTCTCAAAGCAGCCTCAATGATGTGGAACTGGTCGTCGGCATAGAGAACCAGCCTGGCTCCCTCAGGTAGCTCCTCCTGGAAAACAGTGTTTACCAGGATGTTCCACAGAACAGGTCCACAGCAGGAGCCCTGGGGGCAACCCCTGGCACATTTTCTTACCAACTTCAGTCCATCAAAACTGAGGCTAACCCGTCTATCCCTCAGGAAGTCACGAACCAAGCTACACAAATTATTCAGAAAACCCATATCCATCAAATTTCTCATCAGCTTGTTCCAGTTCATGGAATTGAAAGCACCATCAATGTCCAGGGCCACGAGAAGAACCCAAGCACCCTTATTTAGCCCTATCTCAACCCCCTCTAATACTTCGTTCAGAGCTGTGGTTGTCGACTTGCCTTCCCTAAAACCATGTTGGGAAGAGGAAAGGAGCTCATTACTCTCTAGCCAGTGCTTCAGACGCTGAGCTAGTTGGCTATCCAGGACCTTACCTAGACACGCTAGTAACAAAAGCGGACGATAATCAATAGGGGAATTACCCTTTCTACCAGACTTTTCCAGAAGCACTACTCGGGCAACCTTCCATACCTTAGGAAAAGTACCAGTGTCCAGGCACCTATTGAATAACCTGGCAAGAAGCGATGGGTGCATCCTAACCAGGGCTTTCACGATCGTGTTATCGATTCCGTCCGACTCAGGAGATTTCCTGTTCCCGAACTTGAAAGCCGTCCGTTTAACCTCCATCTCAGAAAAGGGCGGATCCACCAAACCACAAGTGGTCAGCAAAATCTCATCCTCTGGCACTTCGTTTCCAAAATGCCGATCCAAGATGAGGTCCAGGGTCTCCTTAAGGTCCCGGGTCTTGAACCCATCTTCATCTTCAAGCAGCCTCAAGTTAGCGGAGCTCCTTATCTTACCAGAAACAACCCTGTAAGGGAGAACGTATGGATTTATTTCCAGTACGGTGTTGCACTGCTCCCTCCAGTGTCTCCTCTTCGCCCTCTTGGTGCGTCTTTTATATCACGCCAAGATTTTCCTGTAGGCTATTCCCCTCCTGATCCTTTCTTCGCCTACGCTGTTCTGGAATAGTTTCCTCATGGCCCTGACTCTCTTTCTCTCGATCTCTAACTCCTCTGTCCACCAAGGCTGTTTAAGCCTTTTAAATGTGGTAACTTTTCCAGGCCCCAGCGCTCGACACGTGTTGATTATATCCTGGTGAAGCTCATTGACCATGCTATCAATAGCAATTCCGTCAACAGCTCCAGTCAGGCTACCCTCAAGCGTGCAAACGAACCGGCGTCTGAATCTTTCAAGGTTAGGCCCCCTGATACAGAGGAGCTCTCTCCACTGATGGCGGTTCCACATCACAACTGGCTTCAAACCTGATGAGTTTGTAGTCGCTTACGTCCGTGGGGTCCGTTTCCCACCTCAAACGCCGCATCCTGCTTGTTCTTGCCAGGAAGAAGTCTATTATGCTTTCACCGTTTACCGTGGCAAACGTTGATTCACCATAGACGTTCCAAACTTCCAGACCCTGACCGATAACTAAATCGACCAGAGACCTTCCTTTGCGATTTTCCTCCCTGTCCCCAAACAGCTGGGTGCGCGCGTTAAAATCCCCGCCAATCACAATCTTGTGCCCTTCCTTCTGGACCAAAGGTAATTTAGGAAGTCCAGCCTACCGAGATCGTTGTCCTGAGGTGGTATGTACACAGAGAGGCAGACCAATTTTAGATCCGCCGCCTCGATCTGTACAGCCGCCGCCCCCTCCCAGGACCCACATCCCAGACAAGGAAGGTCTCCCCGGACCAGTAAGGCAGCCTTTTTGCACTCACTAGAGAAGAAACTATATCGAGTATTAGACCCATCCTCCCATCATCCTCCAGGTACATCTCCTGCACCTGGATAACGTGAGGGTGATCACTTTTAATGATCCGGTCTAGCTCCTCGGAGCTCCCCCTCGAATGGGCGCAATTTAGCTGCACAAACCTCCATACCTCCTTATTTGGCCCCTCTACCATTGCCTCCCATTCACATACCAGGCCTTTACCGAGCACTGCGTACTCCGGGGGCGATGATCAGTCATACTTCCTGCCGTACCTCTTATTGGCCTCTAAGCAGAGCCAACATCCCGGCCTCATGTCGCAACCCTGCTCTGGGGAGTGTACGCCCTCGCACCTCCCACACCTCTTAGGGTGTTCGCAGGTTCTTGCAATATGACCGGCCCTGAGGCACCTGAAGCAGGTCGACACCGCGTCGTTCACCCTGATAGGTACCATCCTTGCACCTATTTTCAACCTCTTCTTGCCCAAGAGGAATTTCATGGTGCCTCCTTTAAGCCAGAAATGACCCAATTCGTGGCGTAGGGCCTCCTTGTTCTCTTTTGATACAATCTCATATATCCTTCCAAGAAGTCCCCACACCCCGAATTTTGGAGCACCACCATTTCTCTTAGCATCCCCTCTTTAATGTCAGAGTTGACACCTAAGAGGATCAGCTCCCTCCTGGCCCTCTTGAGGCCTCCAAGCCTCAGAGCAGGCACCCTCTCTATAGCCTCCATGGCCAGTTTCCTGTCCTCGGGGTTCTTCAAAATGAGGGCCACCGCACCCCCACCCCGAATTATTTTGAGGTCATAGCGGTTCCCAGGAATGCTACCAGCGGTGCTTTTCAGTACCGCGAGCATTAACCCAGACCCTGCTCCCTCATTCCACTCAACTACCAGGGTCAGATCCTCGTTCCATCTAGGGGGGGGCCTTTGACCTTTGGAGGTTCTGGCTGGTACTCCTAGCCGCCTTGGGGGGAACCTTGTTTTCCCTGGTCCCTGTCTTCTTTGGGGGTCCCTACTTGGTGGACCTGGCTGCCTTGGGGGGCCCCTTTTCCTCTTCAGTCCTGGACTTCTTTGGAGGTTCCGGCTTGGTGGGCTTGTCTGCCTTGGGCGGTTCCTTGTCCTTCTCAGCTCTGGTCTTTCTTGGAGGTTCCGGCTTGTTTGTTTTCGCCGCCTTAGGGGGGTCCTTTACTTCATCAGCCCTGATCTTCGGGGGAGGAGGCTCTTTCTTCTCCTCTGTGGGCTTCGCTCCTGGTGGGTCCTCTTTCTCATTTGCCGACTCTTCGTTCTTCCATCCTCCTCTTTTCTCGTCGGCTTCCTGTCCCTCTTCTTCCTCTTCTTTTCCCTTTTATCTTTTTCTGCCATCTCACTGTTCTCAGTATGAACAGGCTGTCTTGGGGGAGATGGCAGAGCGGCCTCTTTGGTCCTAGTTGGTGTTTTGACCAGGACCCCCTCTACTTCAGGGCAGTAAATCGAGGTCGTTGCCCTTGTGGGCTCTTCCGTCTTCTCGTGGTGGGCGGGCGACTCTCGCCTAGGGAGGACTGGGGAAGCGTCATGGGGAGGACATACCTCAACCTCAGCTATTTTTAGCGACTCTGCAAGAGCCGCTGCCACTCCTCTCTCTATGCCGTACTGCAGGGTGGTTGGACTGAGGAATTTCTCCTCAAGCTTCCGCTTTTCCACCCGCAGGAGTTCGAGCTCTTCAATGGCTGCCCTATGCTTATTGAGGAGCTTATCGAAGCATTGCTCGAGGATGTTCGGGTGAACGTTCCCAACTTTCCTCCCTCGCCGTATGGTGGCTAGGGAGTCGTGGAAAGCCTCCGTAAGCTCCGAACTCTTCTTCTGGGGTGTCAACGCCTGGTTTAGGAAGTCGTTAAGGTCGTTGAGGTACCCTGGCTTGGTGAAGTCTTTCCCAAACCCTGACTCCTCGACTGTTGGGCTGATTCTCGCCTCAGAAGAAGGATCAATCAGCATAAAAGGATCCAACGGGACCTCCATGTTGATGATATTGGAGGGCCCTTGGTCCCGGTATCTGGGGCATCAGATCCCTGGGGGCCTTTCGGACCTCAGTCCTAGCAGGGCGTGCGTGCTGACCCATCTCAGTATGGGTGTCGGCCGTTAGCTCGACTTCATAGGGGGTGTTGGCCGTTAGCTCAACTTCATTTGGTGTACCGGCCGTTAGCTCGGCTTCGCTAGTCATCTTTCTTGGGCTTACTTTGTTGTATTTCATGAAAGATGGTGTTCCAGTTCAATAATGTCATGGTTACCACCGGTCCCCAAGGTAGCCATCACATAGCTGTCTTTCCAGTCTGTCTGACAAGCTGTCAAGTTTAGCCGTACTCTGGTTAAGAGACGCCCAGGGCGCACCATGTGGAGGTGTTGATCGGCACATGTAGGTAGCCGTCAGGCCTCCCTACTTTGCGCAGTCTGCAACTGGCGTCGATGATGTCAGCCCGGGAAGCCCTGATCTGCTGGACCATTGTTGTTCTTGCCGCATGTGGTCGTCTTCGCGGGGTTGCGCCGGTCCTTCCAGAGGCGCTGATACCGCTGGAGCGCTGTTCAACGGCGCGGCCTGGCGACTCCCTACATCTTCGTTTGGATCGCACCACGGTGAAGCCTTCTTCACCAGATTCCGAGGCCTCCATTCGTTCGGCCCAGTTCGCGCAGCGCCCACAGTGCCGCTTGTTGAAGGCGTGGCATCAGCGGCGCAAGCTGCGGGAAAATTTGCATGCTGTTTGTCTGCGGGTAAATTTGCATAGGTGCAGTTTGAATTTTTCATTCTTGATTCTTCAACTTGATGATTTTTTGCGGATATCTCCGCAACAGCTTTGTTATCAGAGCCGAGCCTTCCAGTCTCATGTACAGT
Organism: Cordylochernes scorpioides; assembly: GCA_030710605.1. Taxonomy (NCBI): domain Eukaryota; kingdom Metazoa; phylum Arthropoda; class Arachnida; order Pseudoscorpiones; family Chernetidae; genus Cordylochernes; species Cordylochernes scorpioides. Next base: position 58,433,820 of record CP092866.1, read on the forward strand.
TGTCACAGTCGGGGCATCTACATGGCAGTCACAGACAATGCGTTGTCGACGGCGCGATACGCATAACGCGCACGAAAAGTTAGAAATTTTATGCATAGAAGGCAGTACACCATAACTAACAACAAAGCAAGGATAACAGTTAGGATAAGAAGTTGTGTTTTCAATCCAGCGATGTCAAGTTGGCCGCCAGGGTGAGATTCCAACCATTGCAAAATCTCCGACAGGCAGTCTGTACCTGAGCACGTAGGATGAGAGCTGAAAACCATTAAGGCAGTAAGATTATAGCTTAAGTACTAGTAGTGGGAATATGACATCCGCTACTTAAAATCGATGTACAGCTCGATGTGGGCTTTCAGCCAATATAAAATTCGTTGTCTTCCGCGACATTCCAATGCTCGCCAGAGGCGAAAACGGCGAAGCTAAAAATAGCGTGGCCGCTCGCCTCGTGTATGTATGTATATGTATGTATGTATATGTGTAGCATACAATCTTCGTAATAATAATTCTTCGAGAAAGCAAAGAATTTGCTCGACAAGTAGCTCTCGTTTGTGTTTATCTCGTGGCCAAAGTTTGATATGGCATCCGACACTTTCTTCTTTAAGAATTCAGTATACTCCTCAAAAGTGTCAAATCCTACAGATTTGGGATCATCCTTTATGTATTGGGGAATCCCAATAATGGCTCTCAGGTCGTCGCCTTTAACTAGTATCCTAACTATAACAGGCAACCCTCTAAATGCCGCTTGAATCTGCCCATAGTACACCTCCATCCAATCGAGTTGGAGATGGCCCTCTACTCCCCCGTCCTGGCCATCCCATTGGATGAAGATGTCTTGGTCAGCTATATAAAGAGGGTTGTCTGAAAAGGGTACTGGGATTTTGAAAACGCCTCGGTCCCCATCACTGCGTCGTGTATTTGCCGGAGGACAGGCTCACAAACAGCTACTCTGAAGAGATTGTATGTATATGTGTATGTATGTAGTATGTATGTATGTATGTATGTATGTATGTATGTATGTATGTATGTATGTTCAATTTAAGTGTAGGATTTTTACTATTAGCTTTTTTACAATTTTCTGTTTTAGTACATGATTTAGAAATGTGGCCCTTGCTACCACATTTCGCTCAAGTATTTTCCGATTCTTTACAGTTTTTATATTTATGAAAATCAAGACTTTACTCCCTCGCCGTATGGTGGCTAGGGAGTCGTGGAAAGCCTCCGTAAGCTCCGAACTCTTCTTCTGGGGTGTCAACGCCTGGTTTAGGAAGTCGTTAAGGTCGTTGAGGTACCCTGGCTTGGTGAAGTCTTTCCCAAACCCTGACTCCTCGACTGTTTGGCCGATAAAGGATCCAGCATAAAAGGATCCAACGGGACCTCCATGTTGATGATATTGGAGGGCCCTTGGTCCCGGATATCTGGGGCATCAGATGTGTTGCGGGCGCAGGTGCCGGCTTCCTTGACAATGACAATGAAACAGACTTTATTGACCGTTCAGTCAATGGTTACACTCAAAGAGTCAAAGGGAAAATATTTACAATTAATTAATTACAATTATCCTGACTCTGTCAGGAGCCCAGGCCTGAGCACGGATAATTCCTTTTGGAAACTTTTTCAAAGGGGTGTCCTCAGGGAGGGTCTGGATCATAGGATGGCAAAGCAGCCCTGAACTCCGATAGTCTCCTACGGATCAAGGGAACCGAGTCCCAGTGCGCTCGATGAGCCCATCTAGGAATTGGGCGACCATCTTCTTCTGCTGCCTTGAGAGCTCTGCGACCACGCACTCCCACATCTCAGGGTCTCGGACCACGTCCACGAACTCGTCCGCGTCGAACGCACGGAGAATGGGCTCCAAGCCGGGACCATGGATCAGTTCATCTATTAAATCCACCAAGTCCGTCCAACAGTCCGGCTCCGAGTTGTCCTCCATACGGACAGATGGTGGAGGCGGAGGTGTGGCCATAGCCGGTGTTGTCTTTTGCCCCTGGGGAGTGGGCGGTGTTGGCTCAGCGAGCCGAGGCGCAGGCAGTGGGGGTACACATCGCTCTTCCTCCGTCATCGGAACGTCCTCCTCCATCTCCGTCGGGGCGGGCGGGGGGGTGTTATCATAGCAGGTGTCAGTTTTGTCTTGGTGGAAGTGAGCGGCGTTGGATGAGATGGTCGAGGCGCAGGCAGTGTGGATGTAGGAGGCACTGTGGCTGGACCGGTTCTCAGCTCTGAAATGACCTGTCGCAGGACCTTATAAATGTTGCTACTTCCTCCGGGCCTTAGGTCGAGGATTTGGTTTATTAGGCCGGCAAGAGCATTGCTCTGCGGAGGGGTCAGATGGCGACCACGCTTATGTGCCTTGGTCCTTGAGGAGAGGAGTCCAAGACCTCCTCCCGCCCGAGGCCAAGGGCGTCCGTCTGGGCAAAGGAGACGCCTGGGTTCCTATCTATGAACGTCACGAGGCTTTCTCTCGTTGATGTTTTTGACGAGGATGTGGAGGATGTTGATGTCTCCTCGATGACAGTCATCTCAATGTCCAGTGTAGGGACTGCAGGCTCGTGACTCCCAGGTGCCCGCAGGGACAGAGCAGGGGTCACAGGTGGAGGGGCAGGAGGCGCCATCTCCGTAGGTACGGCTGGGGCCACTGGTGTAGATGGCCGAGGTGCTGCAAGTGGGGTCAGAGCTCGGGCCGCAGGAGAAGCGCTGGGGGTCTCCATGGTTTGACTGGGTGACGCCAGAGGTGGAGGATGGGCAGATGGCTGCTGAGGCAGCCCGGGAGCGGCCACTGGTGGGACGCTGGTGGGAGAGTTGGTGTGGCCGGTCCAGGAGCGGTGGCTCGCCCTGCAAGCAGGGGGCAGTTGGCCCTGCGATGTCCTTGGCCACGGCACCTGGAACACCTAATCCCGGAGGACAGGTATGCGGGCCAGGCCTCGCCCTTGATTGAGAGGTCGAGGCGGGTGGGCAGCCTCTCGATGGTCATTCCCTCGCGGAGGATGATGAACGCCTCTCGGCGGCCGTCGTTGTAGACGTATGGGCCAGCCTTCATCAGCTTGGGGGCGATAGATGTGACCCGCCCAAAAGATGAAAGGGCGCTGATGACGGCTGCATCCCCCACGAAGAAGGGGAGGTTGCCCACTGTAATTCGCTCCGCCCTCTTGCGAAACGGGAAGGCCCTATGGAGGGTTCCCTCCACCTCGAGGCCCTCGTTGACGAGGCGCTCGGCCATGCCTCTGTTTGCCAGTCCCACCAGGAAGTGGCCGTTCATTTTGGTCACCTGGAAGACCTCCCTGGTGCTCCCGAACATTCGATCAACGGCCCTCAGGTAATGGTAGGGCTCCAGTTCAGGGCTGCGCTCAACGAAGACGCAGTGGTCCTCGGTTGAAGACGCCTGCCGCGCCCTGGCCTCCGCGATATGCGCCCTAGTGGTCCTGACCTCCTCCGCCCGCGGTGCCCATCCCGTGGACGATCGTGGCCGGCGAGTGGCCCCTGCGCCTCTGGTGCCAGAGGAAGGTGCAGCCGCTGCAGGAGAACCCGGCGAGTCGCGGCGCCTTTTCTTATTCTTGACGACGGTGAAGTCGTCGTCCTCTCCAGGGCCTTGGTCCTCGGTGTAGTCCGCCCAGTTTCCCAGGACACGGGCAGCGCCATTAGATGACGTGGCAGCTGCCGAGCCGGTCGTGACGTCACCGCGCACGGCGGCCAGATTTGCATCTTTAACGCCTGTCGGCGGATTTGCATAGCTTTGCTTTGCGCGTAGATTATTTGAAATATTCCTCTGCAGATCTTCATTCGCAGATAATTCGGCGCAAGTTAGAGCTTGTGTGCTGTGCCTTACAGGCTTTTGTGCAGCTTTTGAAGGGCTTTCAGCCCGTACCGAATTCGTCGCTATTCGCGACATTTTCCCGCTCGCCAGAGGCGAAAACGGCGGAGCTCGCTTATTGTTTTAGGAATTAAATATCAATCAGTAATTTAGGTTTAATAGAAAAATATTGAAAAAAAAAAAAAAAAAAAAAAATTGGCTCTGCGGTGGCCCTGTTTCCCGCATTTTGAGCACTTGATGCCAAAGGAGAGGAAGGCCGGCACGGAGTCTCCCTTGGACTTGACGTCCAGGCGGGTGGGCAGCCTGTCCAGTTTGATGCCGTCGTTGAGCAGGATGAAGGCCTCCCGGCGGCCGTCGGTGAAGGTGAACTCCTCCATTTTGACCAGGATGGGGGCGATGGAGGTGACCCTCCCGTATGGGCTCAGGGCGTTCACGACGGTGAAGTCCTCCACAAAGCTGGGCAGGTTGGCCACAACTATTCGCTCTGCCCTCTTGCGGAAGGGGAAGACCTTGAGGGACGTTCCCTCAATCTCCAGGCCGTCCACGACCAGACGGCTCGCAAGGTCCATGCTCGCGAGGCCGACGATGTAGTGGCCGTTCATTCTGTTGAATTGTGTGATGTTATTTGGCCCCCCGACCAGCTTGGACATTGCCTTTAGGTAGGTGTAGTCCGGGATCTCTGGGCACAGCTCCACAAAGATGTAGTTTTCGTGTAGATGAGTTCTGCCTCGCCTTGGCCTCGGCGATGTTCTTGCGTTTCGCCTTGATCTCCTGGGGCGACACTTTCCTCGGCCCTGTTGGCCGCTTATGCTGTTGGGAGCCGCGCTGCTCTCCAGGCTTGTTGGGCTGCCTTGGAGCGTGCTCAGATGACGGTGAGCCGAGGCGCCTCTTCTTGTTTCTGACGAGGGTGTAGCCGTCGTTGGATTCCACCTCTGCCATCTCGGTGTCTCCCCAACTCCGCCAGGCCGGATTGGCCGAATTTGCGCTGGAAGAAGCAGCATTCGTTGGCGTCGTGCTCGGCGGCCAAATTTACATGCTTAACGCCTGCCGGCGAATTTGCATGATTTTGATTTTTAGATTTTTCTTCAGATGCCTTCTTCTGAAGGCGGTTTTCCGGTGATATTTCTTCACCCGATTGGGATACGTTGCTGGGCCTTTCTGGCACTACATCAGCAGATCCCGGGCTTCCCGCTGGTACCAAAAATGGCATGTCTAAGGACATTTAAACAGATGCCAAAGGCGAAAGACGCGGAGCTCGCGCGACGCGTGGCAGCACGGTCGGCGTATGTATGTATATGTATGTATGTATGGAGATCAGCTCCCCGTCGACCAGTGACAGGATGCCGTGGTTCAGAGCTATGGTGGGGTTCTCAGTTGGGAACAGTTTGGGGGCTACCCCACAGCGAAGCAAGGCCTCACGTGCCGCTGGTTCCAGAGGCTCCACTTGCCCATAACCCACAATATTCTGGGTGGGAAGGCCTGCTCCTTCCTCCAGTGGGTTCATGTCCGCGGGCAAGGGCCAACGTCCGTTGACGTTACCAAGCTCCGCCATGATGCGGGATGCCGCTAGGCCTGATGATGGGTAGGCCATGTACAGCCAGTGAGTGTTCTGGCCAAACGTCCATACCAACCAGGGGTGTTGTTGTTGGCAACGGCATACTCTAGGCTTGGCATTGTGAAGATGTATTTCACTCCGCCTAAAGACGCGGCGTCACCCAATCCGGAGAGGAAGAGGGATATTCGCTCCGGGAAGTGGGTTCCAGCATACTTCATTGCGCGGATTAAGTCTCTCCCAGGGACTGTGGTACCACGGGGGCTCAAATCTGAGAGCTCGAGAACCCTCGCGATGGCTTGAAGCCCCACGTAATATGCAAATGTCCCGGGGGAAATCCTTTTGGCGAAGGAGGCGCCGGATGCAGTGAGGCGCAGGTAGGTTTCCTCCACCAAGGTGTTCCACCCGAAGAACCCTGGACACACATATAGTCAGGCTCAGGGTACAAGTTCGAATCCTGGGCAACACCAAGTGCCTCTTTCCAGAGAGGGTCATTTCTGAGCGGTGTAGATGTCATGGAGGGGTGCGCAGGTTTGGGCATCTCTAGGATGCGCTCCTGACCCCTCAGGGGTGGTGGCGCCGTAGCTGCGGAGTCCACCCGGCCTTTTGACTTTCCTTTCCCCCCTCGGAAGGGGCGGAAGGGAGGAGCTGACTAATTGTCCTCAGTCTGTGACTGACGGCTGCCACCGCCACGCCACTCGGCCTGTGCTTGGTTGGAATCATCAGACTGATTCCAAGCTTTCCCCCAGTTCTTCCCTTTTCCTTTTGACATTTTAAAGGCGTAGCCGTACAATTGCCGTCGGGCCACACAGGAAGTAGCACAAAGTTACTTAAAGGCAGAAAAATTTCTTAAGATAGGGATCGCCGTCTGGCTAACCTAATTTACCAAGTAAAATGTATGTATGTATGTATGTATGTATGTAACACGTAAAACACTATTTATTTACTCTTCAATTACAGGTCAAAGAAGAAAGGGGTCAAGGAACAATTGCGGAAAAGACGATATTGTGAATAAGGAGAGCTATGGTACAATTCTTGGTGCGGTCACAATATCAGGCTTCCAAAGATTATTGAATTTTCCAAACGGAAAAAACCTTTCCAGATTCGCCAGGAATTCACCATCGATGTCGCATCAACGAGATCTAAATGGTCGATTCCCGATTGGGACGTAGGCCCCAAGTCGGGTTCTTTCATGAATTCGCGATATAGAACTTGCGACATCTTCCAACTGGTCCGGGTCGGATTATCCTCCATATGTGCAGATGGTGGAGGCGGAGGTGTGGCCATGGTCGGTGTCGACTCATTTTCTTGTAGTCTGCACCTTGACCAGGCTGCTTCCCCGTGTACACTTCTATGTTGCAGGCATATCCTGAACTTGATTCACAAAGTTCAAATATCTTGATCCCATATTTGTGTGGCTTTCCTTTGATATATATTCTGAACCGTATTCTTCCTCTAAAAGGACATATAGCTTCGTCAATAGTCAAAGGTTGGCAGGGATAGTAATATGTTTTGAATTTGTGGACCAGAGCATCAAGGAATGTCCTAATTTTATGGAGAGGATCATGGCCTGGTTGACCAAAAGCCACATAGGAAGCGTTGTCATTTAGGTGAAGCATGGAGAGAATGGCTTCAAACCGTGGTCTGATCATCCCCACATCTCTGCAGTAAGTTGTCCTAAGTTCACTGCGGGTTGACCAATAATCTTTCAATCTGGTCTTTACAACAAGGCTCATGTGAATTATTATAGCCATAAATATCTTGAGCTCAGACACAGAAAAAGCTTTCCACATTTCTAAATGACTCCTAGGATTCAAAGGATCCTTTTTTCTTTCTCTGTCTATGGTTGCCCTAGCATAGCGGTTAGTCTCAAGTTTCAGATTACCAAAAAAATCCTCATCAATAAATTTTTTGAATATCTGGTAAGGAGAGTTGGGTTCTGGAAATAACTCGGCCCTTGGTCCAGGTTGGGCAGTAAACAGAGGTCTGGGTATCGTGGATGTAGTAGTTTCAATCCAGTCATCACTTACCAGAGGAGACCTTGTTGTTGCAGGAGCCTCTTCATCTCTTGGTCCCCAACATATATTTCTGTTGAATCCGAATCAATATCTTCATCAGAGTTAGCATGGAGTGTGAAATCTGGATCCTCAAAAGAATAATCTAATTCTGATCCAGAATCAAAAAGATGGGGGTCATAAATCTCCCACTCTGGAGATGGGCAAGAGGAGAAAACTTTGGATGTACTGGGCTGATCAGGATTCATTTTTATCCAAAAATGTCTATTGAAAATATCTAGAAACTTCAAATAAAAATATTAAGCAAAAAAAAAAAAGTGACAAGAAGAAGCGCGCAAAGTACAATTGCCAAATAACGGCAGATTAAAAATAGGTCAGTAGAGGTTGGGAGGGGAGGAAACTTGAGGAAGCACGCGCTCAAAACTCAATTTAATTGGTCAGCCATCCACCCTATCATGTGGCAAAGTGGTGGATGACCTTGAGGCATGTTTAAACTTGCAGGAGGGCAAGTGGCCACGGGACGTAGCGCCCGCTATGATTTTATACCGATTTTTAAGAAAGTAGGGCGTTAATATACGTCCTGCGGGCACTGTGCCATTTTCGCGAGGACGTTAATTGACGTCCTGTGTCCTCGAAGTGTTAAATTTAAAAATACAAATTATTTTAACAATTAAATTTACAAATAACATAGTATCCTATATTTAATGAAAAGATGATCATCTCTAACAATCGGCTCCATGATCATCATTTCTCATGATTACAACATCATAACTCTATTTACACAAAAGTACAATGAGATAGAATGAAATAAACAGGACAACACAGTGAAGGAATTTACAGTGTTGGGGTTGTCACTGCCGTCATAGTCCTTCAGTACTCTGAAGGCGAAGACGGCCAGGCAAGGGATGGACTTGTAGATGTAGTGGGTGTCCTGGGTCACACAGCCAAACCAGCCTACGACGGTGTTAGTTTCGAAGGTCCGGGTGGGCAGCCGCAGCTGCACAAGGCCTCCGCTGGGTAGGGTCACATTCCCGAAACCCATGACGTAGTCATGGACGGGCTCTGGTAGTGGGTAGTCGGCTTCGACCACCCTTTGGACAAAATCCCTCTCCTCCAGGGACTCCAGGAACTGGTTCTTCCCGTGGATGAAAAGGAGGCGGGCGTAAAGCACCACCTCACAATAGTAAGCGAAAGCCGACTCAGGGACGGCTCTTCCAAAAGTGGGAGTCTTGGCCACAATGGCATTGTACACCTCATGAATGAGGTGGCTGAACCCGTCGGCCCCCGGGATGGAAGATGTTGGGTTGGGGCGAGGGGCGCAGGTCATAGCCAGGGTGTGGGAAGAATGCTTCCTTCCACAGGCACTCATTGGTGACCGTGAGCTGGTCTTGGAGATGTGTTGCGGGGCTGGGGGCCCCTATTGTTGTTGTGGCGGCTTCTTGTTGTTGGTGTTGTCATGTGGTCCGCCACCACCGCGCGACTGGTTGGAGCTTGGTTTTCCACCTCCAGCAGGAGCTCCACGCTGCTGGTTTCGTCGGCCGCCTCCGCGGCCTCCCCACCTCCTTGGTCACCACGTGACCATTGGTCTCTGGGGGTGGGCGTGAGGACTGTTCGTCGTCGTCCTCATCACGATGGCTCTGAGAAGAGCCTTTGGATTCGAAGACTTTAGTCTTCTGATAACGCAACATTTTCTGAGAAATGTTTTATTAGCAATTGATAATGGTAGGGTCGGGTACTGCCTAGTCCACTAGGTAGTCCACTATGTATGTATGTATGTATGTATTAACTAAAGAATAATTTTTAATAACCAATTTTAGTAATATTAAGGTTTAAGTAGTTTGTCTGTCATGACAGTCATCTCCAAAAATGTCTCGGAGGCTCCAAGATCCTGGTTGATTTCGCTCTGGAAATCCTCAAGCTGAGCCAAGAAGAAAGGCCTTTTGTCCTCGAACTCAGGATATATTTGTAGTAGTTCCTGGTAGCTCTTGGTCTGGGACAGGTGGCATAAAATGAAGATGGCTGGCGTTGGAGGGGGAAGTTGGCCAACCAGTTGAATGACTGTTCCATCAGGTACCCAATTCTTTGGGCGTCAGATCCTTCAAGGTTTCAGCCACTGTCTCCCTTATCTGGTCTGATGAATTAATCATTTCCAGGATGATGGAGTGGGAAGTTTCACCCGAGTCCAACGGCAGGGCCAGTTGGAGAGCCATGCTCCAACGGCGGTCGTGAATGCATTGCGAGATTTCTTGTTGCGGATAATTTGAATTTGCCTTTTCTTCCATTTTTCAAATATATATAAATATATATTTTAAATCTTTATAAAATATTTATTTTGTAAACAAAGTATGTTTTGTATGTATGTATGTATGTATGTATGTATATGTATGTATGTATGTATGTATGTAAGTATGTATGTATGTATGTATGTATGTATGTATGACAATTGACAATTAAATAATTTTATTGACTTTTAGTCAATGATTACACCCAAAGTCAATGGGAGAAAGTACAAAAATTTACAATAATCTTGATTCTGTTAGGAGCGCAGAGCCAGCCTGAGCTCGTATATTCCCCTTTGAATTAAGGGTGGTCATCGTGAGCATGTTCGGCGACAGTGCCGAGAAACTCGGCGAGAGTGGCTTTGTGTCTGGGTCTAGATCTGAGAGACTTGAGGAGGTACTCCCTACTCTTGAGCCACACGATCGAATGTGAGAGGTTGTCAATATCTAGCCCCTTCTTGAGTAGGGGCCCCAAGGCCTGTTGATAGTTCTGCTCTTTGAACAGGTCAAATATCCGGTCTACGCACTTAGTCTCCAGCTCCACCTGGGTCAGGAATGGCAGTGGAGGCGGAGGTGTCGCCATGGCCGGTGTTAGCTCTTCCCCATGGGGAGTGGGTGGTGTCGGCTCAGCGAGCCGAGGCGCAGGCGGTGGGGGTGCACAACGCTCTTTTTCCGTCATCGGATTGTCCTCCTCCATCTCCGTCGGGGCGGGCGGCGGAGGTGTCATCACAGCAGGCATCAGTTCTTCGCTGTGGGAAGTAGGCGCCGTTGGCCCAGAAGGCCGAGGCGCAGGCAGTGGGGGTGTTGAAGGCACTGCAGTAGGGGCGGTCCTCAGCTCTGACAAGACCTGACGCAGGACTTTATAGATGTTACTATCCCCTCCGGGCCTCTGGCCCAAGAGTTGACGGATTAGGCCGGCGAGAGCGCCGCCCTGCGAGGGTGACAGGAGGGGTCCCCGCTTCCGAGCCTTGGTCTTTGAGGAGAGGATGTCCAAGACCTCCTCCCGCCCGAGGCCAAGGGCGTCCGTCTGGGCAAAGGAGACGCCCGGATTCCTCTCGATGAAAGTCACGAGGCCTTCTCTCGTTGATGTTTTTGACGAGGATGTGGAGGATGTAGAAATCTCCTCGATGATGGACATCTCAACGTCCGGTGTTGGGGCTGCAGGCACGTGACTCACAGGTGCCCGCAGGGACGGAGCAGGGGTCACAGGTGGAGGGGCAGGAGACGCCTCCTCCATAGGTAAGGTCGGGGCCGCTGGTGGAGATGGCCGAGGTGCTGTAGATGGAGTCACAGCTCGGGCGGCAGGAGAAGCGCCAGAATCCTCGACAGCTGGACTGGGAGGTGCTGGCGCAGGCGCGGCCGAGAACCGTTTAGGCAGTCCAGGCGCGGTCAGTGGTTGGAGTTTGTTGGGAGAGGGCGGTGGAGCCCGTCTGGAGGTGGTGGACTGCCCGTGGAGAAGGGGGCAGTTGGCTCTTCTGTGTCCCTGTCCGTGGCATCTAGAGCATTTGATGCCATATGTAAGGTAGGCCGGCCAGGCCTCACCTTTAATTTTAATTTCAAAGCGGGTGGGAAGCTTGTCAACGGTAACGCCGTCGTGGAGGAGAATAAAAGCCTCCCGACGGCCGTCAGTGAAGTCAAATTCGCCAGCCCTTAGCAGTTTGGGGGCGATCGAGGTGATTCGTCCAAATCGGGAGAGGGCATTGATCACGGCGGCGTCCTCCACAAAGAAGGGTAGGTTCCCTATTGTGATTTTGATGGAGCTCTTCCTAAAGGGGAAGGTTCTAATGAGGGTTCCCTCGGCCTCAAGGCCCTCCCGGATCAGCCGTTCCGCCAGGGATCTGCTGGTGAGTCCCAGCAAGTAGTGCCCATTTACCTTGGCAAATTGGACAACGTTCTTGGATCCTCCGACGACTCTTTCAATGGCTTTTAGGTATTGATATGTCTGATAGTCCGGGCAGTACTCCAGGTAGAGGCACTGCTCCTCGTTGCAGGACGCCTGGCGAGCTCTGGCTTCCACGATGTGCGCCCTCGTGGTCCTGATCTCCTGGACCTGCCGCACCCATGTAGGCGAGGATCTCCGTCGCCCAGTAGCCGATCCAGCGCCGTTGGACTGTGCGGCCGTAACGCCCGGCGCTCCCGTGTTGCGGCGTTTTCTTTTGTTTGAACGACCGGTAAAGTCGTCTCCAGAAACAGGACCTTGATCCTCAGATATTTCCGCCCAGTTCTGTCGGCTTGGAAGTGCGCCAGTACGAAGGCATTGTAGCGGCAAATTCGTGCGACACGGCAGATTTTGCATATCGTTCGCTAGTAGGCAGATTTGCATTACTGGCCGATTCTTGCATTTCGATTGAATTGTCAATCTGCAATTGGTTTTTCGCAGATATTTCCGCATCGGTTTGAGATATTAAGCCGTGCCTTACAGGCAATTGATCGGCATCAAATGGGGCTATCTGCCCATACCAAACTTGACGTGGCACCAACGTTCATACACACCCGCCAGGGTGGAAAAAAAGGCGGAGCTCGACCAAAGCGTGCCGCACGGCCGTGTATGTATGTATGTATGACAATTAAAAATTATTTATTGTCTTCTAGACAATATTACATATTTTTAAACAAAGAGAGAGAGAGAAATATATTACATAAAGGAGTAGAGGAAATATACAATATGAAACATATTTTACAAATTTACATAGGAAGAAGGAGATCTCTGCACTGGAGGGTCCTGGACCAGGCGATGAGCGGGGTCCTCCACTGCTCCTCCGAGCCCAACCTGGACAAAGTAGCAATAAACTCGCAACTTGCCGACGCCAGGATGGAAAGGGCGTTGTCCTCAAGGCCGGACCCGCCGAAGATCCAAGCCTGCAGGAGGCCAGGGGGCCGCCCTATGATGTTGAAGGCCTCTCTGATGAGAGGCCAGATGGTACGGCAGCACCAGTAACGGTGGCCGAGGGAGCGGTCCGGTGGAGAGGTTGGGGGTCTCTGATGTATTTCTGCAGCTGATTGTATGCGCGGCGCTTCTGGGAAGACGTGGAAGAGGTTGAAATTTCCTCCTCGCCCGTTATCTCGCAGTCGAGCGGTAGGGTCCCAGCCCCGGGGGGCAGCGAGAGGAGCAGGGTGGGCAGCAGGGGCGGGCTGGGCGAGATCCTTTGGGTTCGGCTAGGGCGCCGAGGGATTGCAGGAGCCCCCGGTTGATGTCTCCGCCGGTGGAACAGGGGACGCCGATGTAGCAGCGCAGGTGCGGGTTTCTTTGGCTTCTGAGGGGGAGGAGGAGGGGGCATGTGTCGGTGGGAGACCTTGCTTGCCTGGGGCTGCTGTTCTGCCTGGTGAGTGCTGGGCAGTTGGCTCTGCGGTGGCCTTGTTTCCCGCATTTTGAGCACTTGATGCCAAAGGAGAGGAAGGCAGGCACGGAGTCTCCTTTGGACTTGATGTCCAGGCGAGTGGGTAGCCTGTCCAGTTTGATGCCGTCGTTGAGCAGGATGAAGGCCTCCCGGCGGCAGTCGGTGAAGGTGAACTCCCCCATTTTGACCAGGATGGGGGCGATGGAGGTGACCTTCCCGTATGGGTACAGAGCGTGTCCTGACGGCGCTGTCCTCCACAAAGCCGGGCAGGTTGGCGACGATGATTCGCACGGCCCTCTTGCAGTAGGGGGAAGACCTAAGGGTCGTTCCATCGATCTCTAGGCCGCCTTCAACTAGAAGGCGCGCAAGATCCTTGGTCGCCATGCCCACGATGTAGTGGGCTGTCCATCCTGTTAAAATTGTGTTTATGCCTCCAGGCCCACCGACCAGCTTGCTCATTGCCTTGAGGTAGGAGTAGTCCGGGATGTCAGGGCACAGTTCCACGAAGATGTAGTTTTCGTGGCTAGAAGAGGTCTGCCTCGCCTTGGCCTCGGCGATGTTGGCGCGCGTCACCTTGATCTCCTGAGGCGGCACTGTTCTTGGTCCTGTTGGCTGTTTCCGCTGCTGGGAGCTGCGCTGCTCTCCAGGCTTGTTGGGCTGCCTTGCAGCGTGCTCAGATGACGTTGAGGGCGAGTCGCCTGTTTCTCCTGATGACGATGAAGCCTTCGTTGGCGTCCACCTCCGCCATCTCGCTGTCGGCCCAGTTGAGCGAGGCTAGTTGGCTGGATTCTCGCTGGAAGAGGCAGCAGTCGTTGGCGCCATGAGTAGGGAGTAAATAGGTCCCTTTTATTCTAGTCATGGTAGAGTACCATTCGGTCAGGGTTTTAGGGGGCTATGGCCCTCATGAGGCGCTGATCACTGGCTTGGAGGCCTTCCGTTAATGCTTCCACTATGATAGGATTGGTTAGGCCAGTTGTAATCCATAGTTATTTTTTGGCGGTAATAGTCTCCTAATTGGATCTGACTAGTCAATTTAAAAGTTAAAAATTTGGTGAAAGTGACCTCGGATTTTCCGGGATAGAGGTCCATGAGAGTTTGTTTTGCCTGACTGTATGGCAGAGAGGCCAGATTCAGTTCGTTGAGAGGGAGGGGGCTCACCTTTGAGTAGCGTGCTGAGCCGGGCTTGCAGGGTGCGTCATCTTGTGGTCCTCGCTCGTCCGCATCGAGTTGCTGAGTTGCTTGCTGCGTAGGATCCGTCGAAAGGAGAGATGAGGGCTTCCTCCGCACGAGGCACGCTATTCCCTGAATGCGTCTGTTAGGCGGCTTACTAGGTCTTCGCAGTGGGGTTGCATGTTTGGTGAGGGCATCCGCGAAGTATTCGTCTCTGACCTCCGTCATCCTCTGCATGCTGCTGTCCTCAGTTATCCTGTCAACTTAAAAGGGGTTCTGTAGTAACCCCGACTAAGCGACGTGGATTGTACTGGGCAGTCGTGGTCGTGGGTGCGTGATGGGATTCCCGCACGGGGACAGCAAGGACAGAGAGCAGTTCTAGATGGTAGCTCTAAGAGGTAGAGATAGACCACGGACGAAGGCAGTCGAGACCATGGGCGACGCAGATGCCCTAAGCCTACTCGCGGATAGAATGGGTGAGAGATCCGACCGACCGTATAACGGCGTCACTCTGAAAAACAACTCCTTTGTCTCATTTTCTGGGCCCTTTTTATACTGGACCCCCGCATATGTCGGTGAGTCCTGATTGGCTCCTGTAATCACGCCACCTTCTAGCGCCGTTGGTCGTTGTCGCCGTCTGTCTACCTTTGCCTCTTTGTTTATTTGTTACATCCCAGGGTAGTCGTAAAATTAGCATAGGGTATACGCTTGAGAATATAAATTTTTGGTAAAAATAAACAAGGTTATTTTTAATTAAATTTTTATTTGAAAAAAAGACGTAAAAATATTTCCACACAACTTTTACATAAAAATGTCCCATAATGACTGACGGTAGGAGAGGTTGGGGGTGGCCGGTCCAGGATCGTTGGATCGCCCTGCAAGCAGGGGGCAGTTGCCCTGCGATGTCCTTGGCCACTGCAACCTGGAACACCTGACCCCAGAGGACTGGTATGCTGGCCAGGCCTCGCCCTTGATTGAAATGTCGAGGCGGGTGGGCAGCTCTCGATGGTGATTCCTTCGCGAGGATGATAAACGCCTCTCGGCGGCCGAGGTTATAGATATATGGGCCAGCCTTCATCAGCTTGGGGCGATAGATGTAACCCGCCCAAAAGTTGTAAGGGCGCTGATGATGGCTGCATCCCCCATGAAGAAGGGGAGGTTGCCCACTGTTATTCGCTCCGCCCTCTTGCGGAACGGGAAGGCCCTGTGGAGTGTTTCCCTCCACCTCGAGGCCCTCGTTGACGAGGCGCTCGGCCAGGCCTCTGTTGGCCAGTCCCCACCAGGAAGTGGCCGTTCATCCTGGTTATCTGGATGACCTCCCTTGTGCCTCCAAACATCCTATCGATGGCCCTGTCCCTAGGACCTTGTAAATGTTGGAATTTCCTCCCGGCTTCAGGTCTAGAATTTGGCCGATGAGGGCAACGAGAGCATTGCTCTGCGGAGGGGTTAGATGTTGGCCCGCGCTTATGCGCCTTGGTCTTCCTGAGGAGAGGAGGTCCAGGACCTCCTCCCGCTCAAGACCAAGGCCGTCCGTCCCGGCAAATGATACACCGGGTTTCTCTTGAGGAAGGCCTCAAGGTCGTCTCTCGTCTTACGCCCTGATGATGACCGGGAGGGCGGCACAAGGGTCCCCTGTGCAGGTAGAGGACCAGGAGGGGGCGACAGAGGCTGGCAGAGCTTGAGGCACTTCTCCGGCGGGCTGAGAGGCTGGAGGGCGAGGGTCCACAGGAGCCTTTGGTGCCTCTATTGGCTCCATTGCCTGTAGGGCGCTGTTGGAGGTCGGCGGCGCCAGCCACTTCGGCTGCAATCTCCATGGGCTCTAGAGAGGAGCCACGGTGTCTTAGGATGTTCTGGCAGGCAGGTGGGCAGAAGTGCTGGGAGCTGATGTCTGAGGCTCAAGGCGCTTTTGTGACGGAGCTGGAGCCGCTGGTGTTGGATGGTTCGGCTGCCAAGACACGGTGGACGATGCACCAGGTGGATGGGGTGCCGGTTGTGGCTGGCCGTTTTGGAGGCTCTCCCAGGAATGATGGGGTAGTTGGCCCTACGGTGACCTTGCCGGCCGCATCTGGAGCACTTGACTCCATATGAAATAAACGCCGACAGGACGTTACCTTTGTTCGGATGACGACGCGGGTTGGATGTTCTCCAAAGCAATACCCTCCTTAAGGAGGATAAATGCCTCGCGTCGGCCATCCGTGAAGGTATACTTTCCGGCTCTCAGCCGGATGGGGACAATGGAAGTTACGTCACCATAGGGCTTGAGGGCCTCGATGACGGCGGCGGCGTCCACGAAAAAGGGCAAGTTTGTGACGGTGATCCTCTCCGCCCTTTTCTTGAAGGGGAAGGCCCTGAGGTGGGTGTGCCCGATTTCAAGCCGTCCTTAATAAGTCGCTCCGCCAGGGCCTTGGTGGGACAGGCCCACCAGCATATGACCGTCCATTTTCATCACCTGAGCACATTCCCCGGCTCCTCCGACCAGCTCTTCCACCGCCTGCAGGTAATGGGTGGACCTGAAGTCCGGGCAGTGCTCCACGAAGACGCAGTTATCTTCTGTTTGAAGACCACTGTCGTGCTCTGGTATCGGCGATTTTGGCCCGGGTAGCCCTGATTTCCTGGACCCACCGTAGCTCCACCCGCAGGTGGCCCGTCTTCGCGGGGTCGCGCCGGTCCCTTCTGGAGGCCGTGACACCGCTGGAGCGTTGTTCGACAGGGCGGCTCGGCAACTCCCTGCGTCTTCGCTTGTGTTTGACCACAGTGAAGTCATCTTCACCTGATTCTGAAGCCTCCATTTGCTCGGCCCAGTTCGTCACAGCGGCGACAGCGCTGCTTGTTGATGGCGTGACGTCAGCGATGCACGCCGCGGCAAAATTTGCATGCTGTCCGTCAAAAGGCAGATTTGCATAGTTGCCGCTTGCATTAGCTATTCTTGATTTTCATCTTGAAATTGCTTTTCGCGGATATCTCCGCAACGGCTTCACTGTCAGAGTCGAGCCTTTCGGGCTCATGTTCAGCTCGATGAGGGCTTCCAGCCCATACCAAATTCGTCGCCTCCAGCGACATTCTTCCGCTCGCCTATAAAATATGCTGTTTTTAAAACAAAATTCTACCTGCAATTAAAAATTCAGATTTAGGCAAGTTATTTATTTTTGTCTCTTTTATCACAAAGTTAATGTATCCATATTTGTGGGTATAGAGATTGAAGTAAACATTGATTCAACATCTAATGATATGATTCTTTGATTTCCATTTATGTTCATGTCAATAATGTCTTTTTTGAATTCATAGGAGTTAACAATTTCATTTTCATTAAAATATTGGTAGATTTTTAATTGTTGTCCTAACCATTTTGCCAAGGCATATGTTGGTGAAGGTCTATTGTTTACTATTGGGAGTAATGGACAGTTAGGCTTGTGGACCTTTGGAGCACCATATATATTGGGAACATGTGCATCATAATTTTTCAACTTGGTTAAAAGCCTGTAATTAATATATTTGTTTTTCTCCAGTTTTTAAGTATGGTGTTCAATTATTTGAACTTGTTCATTAACGACGTCACGAGGCGGTGGAAGCATCCCTTCATTTGTTTTTGTTCGTTTCTCCTGTTCATTTTTTATCAAGATCGTTACTCTCACCTTCTGGAGAGGCCGTTAGGGGTCTTTTTTTTTTGCAGGGGGGTCTCTTGTTCCCCGGGCTGGCTGTTCTTCCTGAGTTGGAATCTTGTCCTGTGGTGTGGGCTTCAGCGAAGGTCCTCATGATCTTTGCCCTTATTTCGGGGTCGAATGGGCATCTGTTCTTAGTGTGCCCATGCCTCTTACATCCGGCGCACACCACGTCCTCACAGATGAAGATCTTGAACGGCGTTTCCATATAGGTGATTGTGATGACCGCAGACATTGGCGTCTTCTCCTTATTTTTGAAGACAATTTCTCTTCTTAAGTTTCAAAAGAGGGTTTTCCGTAGGAAAAGGGAGCGGGCGGATGCTCAGCACCTGCCCATATAGTGCCAGGGCTTTCGTTATTTCTTTGTCTGGGATGAAGGCCAGAACGCCTGATAAGATATATTTTTTTGCCACTCTGAAAAGAGGGGATGGGTAAACAGTTTTATTTTAAACTTTGAATTCCTCGGCTAGAAGCAATTCTGCCTGTTTTCGATCAGCAACAGAGACTGTCCGTTGATCTTACCCACCGAGTGGATGTTCTCAAAACCGATTATCTTTCCGATGCCGATTAGGTGTTCTTCGGCTGATGCATCGGGTAGAGCTTCAAATTGGATGGTTGCTTTTATTTCACTGCTTCTTTTTTCATAGCTGGTTTTTCTTCTTTCATCAAATTTCTTTCTCTCTTCAGGTGAGAATTGAATCTTTTGTTTTTGAAAGTTTTCAAGTTGATTTTCTTTTGTCAGTAGTAGGTATGCAAATTTTCCATTTTTGATTTGCGATAGTGAAGATGATTCAGATGAGATATGATTAACCAATGAGACAGCAGATGAGGATGATAACGCAACGACCTTGTCGGCCGTCGCCATGGTGATGAATGCCAAGTTTCATTTACCTTGTCCTCCTGTTGTGTCCCTTGGTTGACCGCTGCTGTCCTGATGGTGAATTCTTCTGTTGTTGACTCACTCTTGCCAACATCATCTAATAGCTGAAATTGTCTAATAGTTCCATTTGTTTCTTTAAAGATCAAGATGCGAAGATGAACAATTAATTATATTTATTTCAAGAGAGCGAACTCTTCCTAAGTCATGGCCTATTTAACAATTATATGTATCTCTCCAGCCTAACTCGAGCTGTCCCTCTATATAACATAAACAAACATGATGACAACTTTTCTTTTTTTAATTCTATGAATTATTTACAGTTACATTACAACTGCCTGGTTTCTGAGTGGTGAGGACACCCATCTCTTGGGAGCAATCCTGTTCTCATGATCAGATCAACAGAGACTGAATGTTTTCAAAATTTAGGTGGTATATACGGACAGATATAATACTTTTTTTTTTTTGAAAACCCCAAAATTGGGTATATACTTGTGTACAATTTGGCAAAAATTGATTTTTTTTTTTTAGAAATTCAATTTTAAGTGTTCCAAATAAAGTCAATTTAAAAGTGATTCAAAAGAGATACTGCGCAAGGAGAGCTTGTATATTATTGGGTTGATGCAAAAATAATGCCCCGATTTGTAATGACCACTTTAAAAAGCAATAACTCGTTACAAGCAAACCTTTATTAATCAAAATAAACCATTGGCATCGATACATCTTTGCCAACGAGAAACAAGCTGGTATTTTCTAGTTTTATAAAAATCTGGAGTTCTGGAGGCAATGAATTCATTGAAAGCAGTTTCGGCATCACCTAGGTTTTTAAAGCATTTCCCACCCAGGAAGTTGACGAGGGTGCTTAAAAAAGTGGTAGACGGTAGTCGAGAGGTCGGGCGAGTATGGTGGGAGTTTCATAGCCCAACTAGATGCACTTGGCTGTTCATCCAAAATGGGTCTGTACCTGCTTCTTCCATCAACCTTTCCATGATAGCCAAATGATATTCTCTTTGTGGCATTTTTCGACCCGTGGTATTATATATAATATTGACAATAGTGAGACCCAAAATGTGGAAGATAAGTATTTTCCACCACTTTAGAGTATGCTAAGAAATAATCTTCAAACTCTGCTTCAGGAACATTGAATAAATCAATCCCTGAAGTACTGGGCATGTTGGGATCCATTTTTAGAGCAAGAGAATAAAGAACAAAAAAAAAAAAAAAAGAGAGAAACACTAAACATCAAAGAGAACAGTAGAAGATAAACAAATGACTGCACATGGGCATATGAGGCACAAAAACAGGGTCTGGGGGGGGCCAGAAGGGGGCAACAACAAGCCAATACTTGATGTTCAAGGACATTGTGTGCAAAATCCTGAGGAACATACTTTTACGTCTGATTTTCATACTGAATTTTACTGAACATAAATATAAGTTCGCCAGGCAATTGGCATTTTTAGGGTGAACATAAATAATACACTTTTTTTGGCTGCATATGATACAAGAGGTATTTTGGCGAAAGCCAAACAGGCTTGAATGAACCTCACGATTTTTACAGATAAATTAACGAAGAATTTCTTTTTTATTCTTTCTCAAAGTACAAACAACTGACAATTTTTGTTCATTCATAAGATGGTTTGCTAGATGAATACTCAAAAAACCAATTGTCAAAAGTAATGTTGCGACCTGTCCCAGAAATTGGCTTGATTATTCTTTTTACCATTATGGTCCCTCAGGCTGTTTCGCACAATATGGCTCAAAATTTAAGGTGTAAAATGTTTGGGCATCACAAATCTTCAGTTTGCTGGCTTACTTGGTATGACAATGAAAAGGAACTTTATTGACTATTAGTCAATGTGTCTACACTCAGCCAGGAGGGTCAATGAAAATATTTACAATCAACAATCAGGCGGAGCCCTAACCGAGGGGACGTCTGGCTCTATCAGGATTTAAGGCAATACTTCCTAAGCCTGGACAAATCGGTGCGAACCTCGGGATGGTAGTCCTGAGCCCACTCGATGGCCACGTTGAGGAACTCAGTGAGGATTTTCTTCATCCCAGGCGAAAGTTTCGCGAGGAGGGACACCCTATCCTCGCTGAATAGGACAGCATCCACGAGGTCACTCGGGTCGATCCCTGATTCGATTAAGGGCCTTAGGCAGATTTGGTAATCCAGTTCTTCGAAAATTTCAGTAGTCCATTTCTCTAGCTCGAGCGCCAGTGGAGGTGGAGGTGTCATCAGGCCAGTGTCGACTCTTCCCCTTGGGGAGCGGGAGGCATTGGCTCAGGATGCCATGACGCCGTTGAACGAGGGCCCACAGGATCCTCAGGTGTCTGCAAGGACGGAGCAGGGGTCGCCTCCTCCATAGGTGATGCCGGGGCGCTGGTGGGGATGGCGAGGTGCAGCAGATGGATGGAGCGCAGCTCGGGCCGCAGGAGGGGCGCCGGTGCTGGAGGCTGGGCCGATGACTGCTGAGGCAGCCCAGGCGCAGTCTATGGTTGGATGCCAGTGGGAGGGGTTGGTGTGGCCAGTCCGGAATCTGTGGGCCGCTTTGCAAGCAAGGGGCAGTTGGCTCTACGATGCCCTTGATTTCGGCACCTGGAACACCTGATCCCGGAGGTCAGGTATGCGGGCCAGGCCTCGCCTTTGATTGTTATGTCGAGGCTGGTCGATGCTCACTCCTTCGTGAAGAGCAATGAAAGCCTCTCGGCGGTCAGTGTAGATATATGGGCCAGCCTTCATCAGTTTGGGGGCGATGGATGTTACGCGCCCATAAGGTGTAAGGACGCTGATGATGGCAGAATCCCCCACGAAGAATGGGAGGTTCCCCACAGTTATCCTTACCGCTCTTTTGCCGAATGGGAAGGCTCTGAGGTGCGTGCCCTCACCTCGAGGCCTTCGCCGATCAGGCGCTCGGCCAGGCCTCTGTTGGCTAGTCCCAGCAGGTAGTGTCCGTTTATCTTTGAGATCTGGACGACTCCGCTGGCTCCTCCGACCATTCTGTCTATTGCCCTTAGGTAGTGGAAAGGCTGCAGTTCGGGGCTGTGCTCCACATACACGCAGTGCTCCTCAGAGGAGGACGCCTGCCGCGCCCTGGCCTCCACGATGTGAGCTCTGGTGGTTCTAATTTCCTGGGCCCGCGGCGCCCATCCCGCCAATGATTGTGACCGGCCTTGGTACCTCTGATATAGGAGGAAAGTGCATCCGCTGTAGGCGAATTCGCCGAGCCGCTGTGTCTCTTCCTGCTCTGGACGAGAGTGAAACTGTCCTCGATTCCAGGGCTCACATCCTCCGCTATATCTGCCCAGTTTTTTTGGGCTTGGGCAATGCCATTGGAAGAGGCAATAGATGCAAAGTTGAACGGCATGGCCGGATTTGCATCTTGTCCGCCGGTGGACAAATTTGCATGATTTTCATTTTTTCTCAAATTCATTGAAATTTTTCTCTGCAAATGATATTTTGCAGATATTTCTGCACAGGACTGTGCTTGCAAGCCGTGCCTTCCAGGCATCTGACCGGCTTTTGATGGGCTATCAGCCCGTATCAAATTTGGCGTATTGCCAGTATCCATACACCCGCCAGGGTGGAAAAAGGCGGAGCTCGAAAAAAGCGTGCAGCTCGCTCGAGGTATGTATGTATGTATGTATGCTTACTTGGTATGTAGTGTCTAAATGAGCAACGCCCTCTAAATGCCTCCAACTTCTCATCAAGGGTGCCATATTCACCAATTTGGCTGAATCTTGAATTTATGAAAGTAAATAAATCTTTAATTGGTGTAAATTTGTCATATTTTTTTTCCTTTCAGCTCTGTCTTTCATATTGTCAAATCTAATTTTTTGCAATAAAAACCTAAATTATTTCAAGGACATAGTGCTGTAAAATATATCGATTTCTGTACCGTCTGTAGCCCAAAAATCTTCTAAATTCATTCTACTTGATCTAAGAAATCCAGTTTTATGTTCGAAATAAATATTCGAACAATCAGTTAAGAATCAAAAGAAGTATTTATTCACTTGGGCTGTACACTCTAGTCTTGTCCGGTTGCCACCTCATTGGTTTGCTGTAGAGGTGGGCAAAACGATTCTTTTAAGTGAATGATTCAGAATCGATTCACTCCGCAAAAAGAATCGATTCTTATTATCGATTCTTTGATTCTTTATAAATAAAAATTTAAAAGATTAACGTTTACATGATGTTTGTGCATCCGGAAGAATAAATTATTCTAAACAAAATTAAAATCACCAAATCAGTTGTTTCATAAACACAATAAACAATAATAGTAGCAAGGAAAATAAATAAGGTTCATTTACCTAACACAAATTTTATTGAACTTCGGATATTTTAAAAGTAACATACACATAACATTATCTTAAAATAACAGTTTTATTAATAAGGAAAATAAACAAAATGAACCAAAAAGCTTACAAAATGAATGAAATATATTTGCCAAAAAAAATATTCAAAAATATACAAAAAAATACAAAAAATTTACATTACACAAAATTGTGGTTTAAAAAAATAATTTTTGATATCTTAGACGAAGTTAGGCAAGACCGTTTCTGGGTGCAAATATTGCCTGCTTTAGAAAACAACCTCTCACAAGGAACAGATGTGGCCGGAATACAGAGCCGCTTTTGCATCAAAAGAAACAAATCGGGAAATTCTGAGAAACTCTGTATATTCCTCAAAGCTATTAAATCCGACAGACTGTGGGTCGTCTTTTATATACTGAGGTATCCCTATTATAGCTCTGAGGTCATCCCCTTTAACAAGGATTCTAACAACGACTGGTAGGCCACGGAATGCTGCTTGTATTTGGCCGTAGTAGACCTCCATCCAGTCAAGTTGAAGATGGCCTTCTACCCCCCCATCTTGCCCATCCCATTGTATAAAGATGTCTTGATCTGCTATGTAAAATAATGTAGCCCGGAAAGGATACTGGGATTTGGAGAATGCCTCTGTTCCCATGACCGCTTCATGGACCTGCCTTAAGACAGGCTCACATACAGCCATGCGGAACAGGTTATTCCACCCCCCAGCATCGAAATTAACAATCACAAAGATGTGATCTTTAAATAAATTATCCATATGTTGGAGTGAGTGGATTTTCCTTAATAGTTCTAGTTCTGATAAAGTTATTGCTTGTTCTTCGTTGAATAGTGCCATAAAGCGGGCCATATGTATGTATATGTATGTATGTAATAGTAATAGTAATTTTTTGAAAATGCGAAGAACTTACTAGATGAGTAACTCTCATTGGTATTTATCTCATGCCCGAAGTTGGAGATGGCGTCAGACACTTTCTTTTTCAGAAACTCTGCATATTCCTCAAAGCTATTAAATTCGACAGACTGTGGGTCGTCTTTTATATACTGAGGTATCCCTATTATAGCTCTGAGGTCATCCCCTTTAACAAGGATTCTAACAACGACTGGTAGGCCACGGAATGCTGCTTGTATTTGGCCGTAGTAGACCTCCATCCAGTAAAGTTGAAGATGCCTTCTATCCCCCCATCTTGCCCATCACATTGTATAAAGATGTCTTGATCTGCTATGTAAAATAATGTAGCCTGGAAAGGATACTGGGATTTGGAGAATGCCTCTGTTCCCATGACCGCATCATGGACCTGCCTTAAGACAGGCTCACATACAGCCACGCGGAACAGGTTATTCCACCCCCCAGCATCGAAATTAACAATCACAAAGACGTGATCTTTAAATAACTTATCCATATGTTGGAGTGAGTGGATTTTCCTTAATAGTTCTATTTCTGATAAAGTTATTGCTTGTTCTTCGTTGAATAGTGCCATAAAGCGGGCCATATGTATGTATGTATGTATGTATGTATATGTATGTATGTATGTATGACAATTTGACAATTAAAATGACTTTATTGACTACTTAGTCAACAGACACACTCCGAAGAGTTAAGCTAAATTTTTTACAATTCTACAATTCAACATGGGGTGCCCTCAAAGAGGGTCTAGATCGGTCAGGACGGCAAGGCGGCCCTGAGCTTAGACAAACTCCCACGAATGGAAGGATGCAGGTCGCGAGCGCGCTCGAAAATGGCATCCAGGAGTTGGGCGAGGATGTTTTTCTGTCTGGGTGAGAGTTTTGCGAGGAAGCATTCCCTGAACTCATCGGGGTATATGACCACGTCCACGAGGTCATCGTGTTGGATCCCCGATTGGGATATTGGCTCTAAGTCGGGTTCTTTCCTGAATTTGGATAATAAATCATCCACCTCTCCGGCCAAAGGCACTAGATCGGAATCTCCGTATGGGCATACGGTGGAGGCGAAGGTGTGGCCATGGCCGGTGTCGATTTCTTCTTTTGGGGGAGCGGGTGTTGTCGGTTTAGCAGGCCGAGGCGCAGGCAGTGCGGGTGTTGGAGGCACTGCGGCTGGTGTGGTCTTCAGCTCCGCTTTAACCTGTCCAAGGACCTTGTAAATATTGCTATTTCCTTCCGACTTCAGGTCTAGAATCCGGTTGATAAGGCCGGCGAGAGCGTTGCTCTGCAGAGGTGTCAGCAAGGGTCGTTTTCTTTGAGCCCTGGTCTTTGAGGAGAGGAGGTCCAAAACCTCCTCCCGCCCGAGACCAAGGGCGTCCTGGTGTGAGGGTTGCAAGCCCGAGGGTCTCCTGGACCACGCGGGCAATGAGGTCCGGCCGAGCGGGAGGCGTCTGTTCAGGATTGTTTGACGCTGCCGAGCGAGGGTCCACGGGATCCTCTGGTGCAGGGGTCGCCGATGTAGGAGCAGGAGCCTTCGCTTGCGCAGACGAGGCTGGAGGCACTGGTGTAGACGGCCGAGGCGCAGATGTCAGGAGCGCATCTCGGGCAACAGGTGGGACGCCAGAAGCCTCGGCAGCTGGACTGGAAGGCGTTGGCGCAGGAGGCGCAGCTGAAGACCGCCTAGGCAGCGCGGTCGAAGGTGGGAAGTCGGTGAAGCCCATCTGGCGGTGGTAGAGCGCCCATGGAGTTGGGGGCAGTTAGCTCTTCTGTGCCCTTGGCCGTGACACTTCGAGCATTTTATTCCATGAGACAGGAAGGCTGGCCAGGCCTCACCCTTGATCCTGATCTCAAATCGAGTAGGCAGTTTGTCGATGGTGATGCCGTCGTGGAGGAGGAGGAGGGCCTCCCGTCGGCCGTCGGTGTATGTAAACTCTCCAGCCTTCAGCAGCTTGGGGGCGATGGAGGTTATGCGCCCATAGCGGGAGAGGGCGTCCGCCACAAAGAAGGGCAGGTTTCCAACCGTTATTCTGGATTCACTTGGCAGTTACGACCAGATAACGGTCTTCAGAAGTAGCTGTTTTTCTTTTTCTACCAGAACCTTCTTTTCTTTTGATGGTTCCTGTCTCAATGAACTGTTTCCATATTTTGCTGACCACAGATTTATTCACATTTAGCCATTTTGCTACTCAAACTCGTGATTGCCCTGCCTCCATTCTTCCAACAGCTCTCCATTTTAAATCATCTGCTAAAATTTTTCGTAAACTCATAATTAACTAAGGATTAAATAAAATTATAATTGGACAATTCTTAGATGGGGTAAACGACACGCCAAACAGCACACTTATAAAGACAAGCAAAAATTTGCATATTTTCAATTTTACCGAATCGAATGGTTGCGATAAATAAATTGTACGACTTAAAATACCTAATTAAATTACTTTTTAGCTTTTAGCGTTGTATATTTTAAAACATATCATTAAAAAATAAAAGTTTCTTATTTTTTGGACACCAGTGTATTTCACTTCCAGAAAAATGTTCACTTTCATTTAGATGATCTTCTTCAATATCACTTTCTACAATAGTCTCTTCTTGATCTATAAATATGACCTTCTTCCCTCCATTTTATATAGAATTATTGGCTGAACCTATGAACATATTATATTTATTATTAATTCAAATTATTAAAAAAAAAAGCTATCATCAAAGAAAAATGCAACAACAAACTTAACGTGAGTACCCGCACCGGGTGATATTTACCCGACAGTGAAAATAGATTAGTGGCAGCAGTCAAAATGCGAAACTTTAGACTAAATGATGAGCAGGAAGCTAAACAAAATGTCTCCAACAGCCGTATTTTTCATTTGTTCATTCTCCACTCAATTGTTGCCATGGGTAATTTTCACCCGCAATGTCAGGTTAATAAGGCCATTCAGGGAGGTGGAGGGAATGAAAGGCAGATGGATAATGGAGTTTGGCAGAAATCCCCCTGGGATAATGTGGTGAAGGTTCCCTTTGGTGTCAAATATATATATATACTAGCAAATTTAGCGCGCCTTACGTCGCTCTAATAAAAGAAATTAAAGCACATACAATCCTGCCTTCTTCACAGACATAATAACATTTATGAAGAAAATCACACAAACAAAAACGAATATATCGAATATAAAGTTATAAGTCA
Source organism: Cordylochernes scorpioides (assembly GCA_030710605.1). Taxonomy (NCBI): domain Eukaryota; kingdom Metazoa; phylum Arthropoda; class Arachnida; order Pseudoscorpiones; family Chernetidae; genus Cordylochernes; species Cordylochernes scorpioides. The sequence goes on from CP092866.1 coordinate 58,460,922, forward strand.
AAAACAATTGAGCTATATATTAATTAATATAATAAAGAGAAACGGTCATTCTTTTTTCTTTATATATATAGGTTTTGCAACTTTAAGACATTTATAAGAGACAACAATAAAAAACAATAATATAAGACAGCACAATTTAATTTTTTTTTTTTACTTTAACAACATTTTCATTTTGTTTGAAACTCTAACATCAATATGTTTTCGTTATTGAAAAACCTTAATTGGAAATAACATTATTTTTAGAGTACTGTTTTAGTTTTGTTAAGGTCCTTTTAATTTAATTTAAAAAGCACCTTTTTGATAACATTCTAATATTTTAATATATTGCATTTATAATTATATTATATAATTATATTATTCTTACTATAAATATATGTTTGTAAAAATTAATATTTAATAAAATAAAAAATACGCATAGGCATATTTAATATAAGAAATATTAAAATAGCCAATTTCTGGCGTAAAATTACAATTTTCGATATATATTGAAATTTTATATTATTTTATTTTGAGCATCTATTTTGAATATTCACTAAATATCGAAATGAATATTAACTAAATTATGAATATTAACTAAATATTAACTAAATATAAATTAATATATAATTGTAAAAAATAATATTTAATAAAATAAAAAATACGCATAGGCATATTTAATATAAGAAATATTAAAATAGCCAATTTCTGGCGTATTTAAATATTGGCGTATAAAATAGAATATTAAGATAGTAGTTAGGGAACAAACATACATACAGACAAAAAAAAAACATTTTTAGATAATTAGATATTATAGATAATCTTAAAATATAAAAAATATGAAAAATGACCTTAACAAAAGGCTAAAATTTATGGCTGAGCGTGTCGCTAACGTCGAGCTAAATGCGTATTTTTGCTAACTGCGTTATTTTTAAAAGTTTAAATATAATTTTGAAGTTACCTGAATAATTCCGGGACTAAATGTAATATGTATACGAAATATTGTCGTATAAAATAAAATATTAAGAGAGGAGTTAGGGAACAAACAAACAAACATCCAGACATTTTTTGCGCTTTAATAATAAGATATATATATATATATATATATATATTTTTTTTTTTTTAAATCAAAGAAAGGGTTCTGAAGGGGGAAGGGATAGAGAGATGGAAAGGATTTAAGGTGTTGGAGGAGATCAAGGAAAGATAGAAGTAGTTGTGGTTATAGTTCCAGAAGTAGAGGGGCTGGAAGAATGTGGTGTTAGAATTTTGAGGGTGTATTATGTGTAGGTCCAGCTGGGGTAGGAGTAGAAGGTGTTGATTGGGATGTGTCAACAATAAGTCCTCTAAGATGCTTAATGATGAAGTTGTCGTAAAATTTATTTCTGAAAAAAAAAAAAAAAAAAAAAAACATTTCTCCTGTGTTGAAGGAGGGTATCGAAATTAGAAATTTTACCTTCACAGACGGCTGAAACGCGTTCCACCAGGGTAACGTCAGTTGTTGTTGGAGAGAGTCTTTTAGAATTGCATTTGTGTTTCGAGCCCATTGTATGTAGTCAGTGTTGGCATTAGGTGCAGTAAGGTGGTCAATTTTAGGAACAGAGGGGTATTCAAGGAAAAAGCGCTCTTTATAAATGATTTGGGGAGTGGGGTGGGTATAGGGTAGATGGACTCACCATGTCAGAAAAAAATATCCATACAAGCACATATATCCATGGCAGGTTTGTTGAGGGTGAGCGAGCAGGACGGCGTGGGGGTTTGTGGATTTTTGTTCAGCATCGTTTGTCATGGTTGCGTCCGGAGTTCGTCATTGCCCTGGCCTGATCTTGGTATATTTCGTCTCTTCTCTTATCAAACAACCTTCTCCTGTTGTGGAAATAGTGGACAACGTAGCCGGGTTGTTCACAGTGGAGGCAGACAGACATGCCGTCTAGGGTCCTCCACTCATTAGTCTCCTGTACTCCATCTCTCGAGCGCCTTGATTCGATCTTAGGTTCATACCAGGTGTCTTTTCTATAGTTCCGTGGTGCTGACCACGCCACTGCTTTCATTGGGAAGGTATTTATTCCCGCACGAGGACTTTGTTGACTTCCTCCTTTACAATTTCTTCAAGGGAGGCAATTCTTGGTTCTTCCCGTGGTGGTGCTAGGGCCTGCTGCACCTTCCTTAGCAATCTGTCTTATCAGAGACTAGATCCGTTGTCTCTCAGGTCACCATGCAAGGCAACAATTTCACAGTATCAAAAATGGTCAATTTGGGAAGTCTTGTTCGAATGCCAAAATCGTCAAAGATGATATTTAGATTTTAAAACAGGTGTGTGAAGAGTGGGGCGAGTATATTGGGGTCAGGTAGGTGGGCAATTAAGTCTAGTTCAGGGCCTGGTTTTTGGGGTCTTTGATCAGGTAGGTGTATTTTGAAGGCTTGCAGTTCAGTGTGGGTCGTTGAGGGAGTGACAATTTCTTCAAAAGAAAGGTCTTTGATGAGGGTCAGGAGCCCTCCTCCTCCATCTGCTGAAGGTCTGTCTTTTCTCTGTATTTTGAAGCCCTTTACATTAAAAAGGTGGTTGGGCTTAAGCTTGGTTTTTTGTAGTCAAATGATATTAGCACTTTTGGAATCCGCCAGTGATAATATCTCGTCCAGTGCAATCTTGCTCTTATTAGTAGATATGCCATTAATGTTGCATTGAAGAACATTCAATTTGGCATTGGGAGGCTGTAGGGAATTTTTCGAATGAAGCCCTCTGCCTAAACTCTAGACGCGGCCCTGATTATTCTGCGCGACGGCCGATGCACATTGTGGGGAGATTTGACAACCATCATGACTGGGTGAAGTAGAATGTGCCTGCCTTTGTCATTAAGACTGGAACACTACTCAGTGGCAGGCCGACTTAGCTCCAAAAGAAATGACCGCCTCTGTTTGTACTCCTAACATGGAGTACAAACGCTGCTCACCCTGTATCCCTGGATAGGAGCCCTTACAGGGTACTATCAGCTAGGCCAGCTGAGCCCAGGTTTTTTAGTGAGCTTGTTACTGCTCCCCCTCCTCCTTTTTCATCCGGGCTTGGGACCGGCAAAGGCGGAGTTGTGTGAAGAGTATTGTTTGCTAATGTTGTAAAAGTTTTGTAATAGAGATAATTCAGGATGTGTTATTGGAGGAGAGTAGGTGAGGAGAATGGTAGCTGGCCATGTGAACAAGCAGCTTCCAATGTGGTCGCTGCTGGCTTGACACAATGGTGGTGGGGAGAGATGTCCTCAGCTGATGCCTCGTAGTTTGCTGGTAAAAGACATTGTTTCTGTTAGATGGTTGTCGACACTGGGCCTTCCAATGGTTTTCCAGACAGTAGTAGCATGGTAACAGGGATTGCGATGGCACACTTGAATCTGCATAGCAAGGCAGTCTAGGAGTGCTGAAAAAACAGCGACGTGTTATAGGGCTGGTTTGGTTGTTTCCTAGCCAAAGTAATCTTTGGCCAGTATAGGCCAGATTGTACCAGTCTCTCAATGTGCTTGGTGGCACGGTTCGCACCAAACACTGGTCAGCTGGGGGACGGCCCTCAGTCAGGGATTCGAGAATGATGCCGGTGGGCAGATTCAATTGTAGATCTATTGCAGTTTTTTCCCTGTAATAGTCCTGTAGGAAGGTTTGTGGAGTTAGCTTTAATGCTAAAAATTTGGCAAAGGAAACTTCTATTGTTCTGGTGTACAAGTCTATTAAGACCTGTCTGGCCTAGTCGTAAGACCTTTGATAGGTCAAGTTGGCGAAAAAAGGTAAGGGACCCATCTGAGAGTTGTGCATGAAGTTTTTGGAGGTGCTCCATCCCAGTCAGGTAGGTACGGTTGGCAATGTCGTCATAGTGCTTGAAGAAGCTGGTGGCGGGTTACGTTCCATCGTACCCGGGTAGGTCAATGTCTCTTGCGCCGAGGTTTACGATGTCGTGAAGTGCTGCTGCCAACTGCTCTACAACGCTTGTCGCGAGTGAAGATGTAACATTCCTATCCAGGTTGGTCTCACTCCTCACCTGGGTCTCCATCTTTGGAAGTGTTGTCTTCTGCAGGTAATCCGGTCAACTCCACTGTTGTTATTGAGTGGAGCTGACATCATAGAAAGTTTCTTATCCAAAATGCAGTCATGGGCCAGAAGTGGAAGTGCACTAGCCAGAAGACAAATGGCCACACACATAGGAGCATGGTTACCACGGTTTATGTAGTGGATTTTGAGAAGGTTAAACTAAGGGGAGTCCTTGGACAGCTCTGGTTAATTGGGCAGCATGGCTACCTACTCTACTTCCCTGGGCCTAGAGCAACCCTCCTGCTTATATCTTAATGGTGATGTCGGAGGGAGAATTTGTCCGTGTCCAATCATGGAATGCCACGACTAATATGTTTATAAATCTGATTTTTGGTTGGTTCAAGGAGGAAACTAATTGTAGTTCAATAAATTTTAAATATAGCCAGATGGACCCCAGCTGGTATCTGAGCTTGATCAGCTCCTTCGGGCTGCCCTTGCATGACCAGGTCTTGCCATATCTCCCCTGGAAATGACGAAAGGTCATGGAAGCCCCGGCGCAGTTCGGCAGGCTGTGCAGGATTGTGCACTGCCGCTGCGTAGTCACGTAGCCTGGGGAAGGTCACAAACATTGGGTTTGCAACCCCAGGTTCGGGGAGGTATGGAACAAAAGTTACGCCCTCGAACACATCCCCAATATGGTTAATTATAGGCTTAAAAGTCTGCCGACTCTCCCGGAGTAAACGCTCAACGGGTTAATCCATAGGGGGATCACGGGCACGTGGGTGCGGAAGGAGTAGCCCTTACTCCACATTCGGTCCAACTTGTAATGTAGTTGGGCCATGGATACACGATAAAGTGCATCTATGTCAAATTGCGTATAGCGCATCCGTGTGAGTAGTCCTTGCAGCCGCAAAGCAACTGGGTTACATGCAAAGCCTCTGGTGGTGATGGGCACTGCAAACTGGACTGCAGCCAGTACTGGAGGTGCTCCAATGAAGAGCTTATTTTCCAATTCCTTTGTGAGTTCGGACATGAATTCATTATTATTACTCTCTCGAAATTGGAGACTGCGTTGGGTACGCTTCTCTTCATTCTTCTTCCTCGGGGCCTGGTGTTTCGGAGCCCTTATTAAACTATTAATAGACATAAAATTGTGTCTCTTGCAATGATAGGCAATATACTGACAACCTATCTACTCACTAATCAAGAGTAAAAGCATTTGGATATACAAAGACCTCACATTATTGCATACCAAAACACAGTCACACATCTAGAAAACAAAATAAAATTAAAAACACAAAAATTCAAATCCTTTTTTTTTTTTTAGAAACCCTGCCCTTTTTTTCCATTTGAGTTCATACCTTCACCTCTTCCTTCTCTCTGTGTTCTGCATATATGACACGTAACTTCCAAAACCTCTGCATAAACCTTGTTATGGCCCTTTATTTATATTTTTTTGATCTTTTTGAAAATTTATTTATTTTTATTTCATATCTTCTATACCTCTATTTTCTTGGAGGGAGAATTGGTACACATTTTAGATTGTGATTAATTAATTGAATTGTATTAAACGTTAAATGAGGAGGCTATTTACAATGGTGTTTTACAGGGTTTTCTTATACACATCTTTATTATCACAAATGTGCCCCTGAGTGGAAGAATTTAAAAAGAGGAAGCCTGAAATAAATTCCGGGAGAAGGAACTAATTTAAGGAAATTGATTGGTTGCATGTTCTTATCTTAATACCTTCAATTCTTCCTTTTTAATTTTTCCCCTATGTTCCGCTCATATGACGTGTAACTGCCAAAGCTACAGCGTGAACTTGTTATAGCCCTAATTTGTTTCAAAAATACAAAACCTTTTTGATACCTTAAAATATAATATTTATCTACTTTAACTCTCTTTACTCCTCCTCTTATTCCAATTTTCTTTTTGTATATTATAGATATAACCCATCTCTTTTTAATAATATATATATATAGTGACAAAACTATATTTAAAACTGGTATTTTCATCTGAAGAGCCCTGAGATACAACAGATTTCTCTTTCCAATAGAATATCCAATCTCCTCTTTATTGTATTGTCCTGGTCTACCATTAGGGTTCCAAAACAATTTATTATTGGAAAATATTCTAAATATGTTCATCTTTCTTTAACTAAGTAGAACACTAATCTTATTCTAACTTTATAAAGAAAAATAAAAATTATATATATAAAAAAAAATTATATAAAAAAATTACAAAATCTATTAATTAACTATAAAATACTAACACCCTTTCAATTCTTCTACCTTGTTTGAGATAAAAGTGTATGGTTCTTTCTTTATCTCTTTCCTCTTTTTTACTAAAAAATAGATATAATCATAAATCTCTTCCTTTATTCCTATATATCTATTAGAGTATGTCTAAATGACAGGTAACACACAGCCGAATATAAAAGATGTTACGTTGTTATAATTTTTTTTTTCTTTTTTATAATTTTTTCTATTAAAAAAAAAAATACATCAATATAAACCTGATCCTAACCAATATAATTACTTTTATTACCTTTTCTCTCCTTAATAAGATTTAAATATAATACATATAAACAACTCTTTAATTATTTACCTTAAACACAAAAAGATATATTAACTTTTATCTCCTATATATATATATATATATATGTTGAATCTTGCAGACTCTCTGTTTACTCTGTGGTAGTTGTGACAGCGAAGGTGCTGTCAACTGGAAGTTGGGATTGGATTGGGGTGAATTTTGCAGTCGTGATGGCAGGAGTGAGGACACAGGATAGGTTGGTCAAGGGAACCGATGCTGACAGACAGAGAACATGGAGGAGAGTGAGCTTAAGCCCCGCGATTTATGCAGGATCAGTAGACACGTCTAGTACGGATGAGACGCTACTGCGGCTTCCCCAGTCGGGTGGTGTCACGTGACCTATTGAGATTTTGATTGGTCATTCATTACATCATGGAAGATGAAGAATCGCCTTGATTGGTCCAAACGACTGGGAAGCCATCTTTGATAGTTATAGCATAAAATGTGAGGATGGAGCATTGACCTAAATAAAGTTGTTTTCAGCGAATTCAACTCCGGGGTCCTTTGTCTTGGAGTTCTCTGGAATAAAAGTGTCGTTGACCTAGCACTAATGATGTGAGATGGGAATCTTTCCTTTTAACTCTAGGCCTAACTACAATAGTTTATTATTATCTATAATTGTATTATCTCCTTGTTTTTCTCTGTCTGTCTGACATACAGTCCATATTTTATTTGGCTCTTAACAGTACATCATGTTATACAGTAGTTATAAGTTTGATACATGGTACAAGGTGGTGGGACATATGCAGGGACATGGTAGAATGACTGGGGTTTTAAATTCAGATATATATATATGGATGTCTTTGATTTTTTTCTTCTAGCCTCTATTTTCAGCCGAATAAGAATATGTAATTTATAGTATGTAATAGAAACTGTTGGGAAAAATTGTAGATTCGTAGAAGAAAAAGAACATTGATAATTACAAAGATCCTCTATTACTTTATTTAATAAACATTAAAGAAGGACAAGAGATTAAAGGAATTGAACTAGATCAAATTATATGTACATCAGCAGCTCACACTTATAAGTGGCTTGCCCTATCCAATAATCACAACCAACAATCCAATAAAGCTGCGATATATAGGTAGATATGCAAATTTTAGCATAGACAACAATATACGACAGTATTACATCACTGAAATATCTAGGATTGTCATTTTTAACGAGAAACAAGACTGCTTAAACTTTTAAAACACACTGCTCCAATTATTATATTTCAATATTAATCCTCTCTTTCAAAATGCTTAGTAATTTATAAGGTGAAAATTGAATACTTTATTCTTAGAAGAATTTGCATATCTCAATGTCAGTATATGACCAACATCACCCATTTTTATATTTTCTCACATTCATCATTACATGATGAAACTATTTAGAGGATTCATCACTGATGAACCTAGCCCTTTAGTTTTTCTAAACATCTGTTTATTTATTGTAGAAATTTCCTCTTCGAATGAATATTGCAAAATTTTAAACAACTAGGGCAATTTTTTTGTTACATAATTTTCAATCATTTAAAAATATATATAATAAGGCACAATTTGGATTATAGATTGGAAACACAAATAGTGTCATTTTGTTAGCAACGCTGTTACCAAAACATCACACACTATTTAATTATTTGGATTTGGTTTTATTACCTTGTGTTTAAAAAAATACAGTTGAATCTGTCTATAGCACCCCCTCTCTAACACCCTATTTTGGTGAGTCCCAAGAGGTGACGCCATAGACAGGTTTAGCTATATATAAATTAAACAAAAACATTTGTGTTTATTTGCTTTATTTTTAAATAATACTCTAATATTTATATATTTTCATTTTTTTATTTGAATGTATCATCCTTAGAGAATTTCCATCATTTTTTTGCCTCTATTTGAATATGTATATATATATATTATATAATCTAAAATACAAATATTTTATTTTTTAAAAACATATATTTCATTTTCATTCATTGACATTTTTTTTTTACCATAGATTCAGAACATACCATTTTAATTATTATTGTTGTAAATATGTATAGTTAACCCTACCTATTTTTTAAAATCACGATTATATAATTCATTCTATAAATTCTATATTGCAGTGATAAATATTTTTATGTGTAATTTTACTTCAAGTAATTCAAAATAAAATCTACTTGAAAGGTAAATAATTATCTTTACTTTTTCACGACCGCACCCCTTTTCAACAACAAAACACAAAAAAAATTCTAACGCAATATATATATATATAAAATATCAATAATGTTACGATGTACTAGAGTGCCATCTGTTATCAAATTATAAAACTATTTTAGAGGCGTAATATTCTTTTTAAAATAAAACAATTTCTACTGTCCTTACTGCGATGGAAAAATTAAAGGGAGGGCCTGGCTCATCAGTGGTGAACCCTCCCAGCGGTTTCGCCAGTTTAATCTACCATCTATAATCTAAAATACAAATATTTAATTTTTTTAAAAACATATATTTCATTTTCATTCATTGACATATTTTTTTTTACCATAGATTCAGAACATACCATTTTAATTATTATTGTTGTAAATATGTATATTTATATATTACCTTACTTTATTGTTTAAATAAAAATATTATTTCTATATATTGTGTTTCATTTTTTTTTTAAATATACAATCATTTTGAAAATTCATTCCAATAATTGATCTATTTTGTCAATGTGTGAAATTAGAGGGGTTGAAATAAAAATGGTAATTTTAGAAATTCAAATTTATTATATTTGATGCAAATACAGTTATTAATTAAAATGTGCTGGGAAATCTAAAATTAATTCTTTTAATTGGTTAAATGCTTATCGTATAAATTTTATATACAGTAGAACCTCCCTTTAAGGACACCTCTCTATAAAGAACAGTTTTCATTTGCAAAATTACCATTTAGCAACTCTCCGGTAAGAGGACACCTCTCCCTAAAGGACAATTTGGCTATGCAATTAGGTGTCCTTTACAGGGAGGTTCTACTTTATTAAAAAACAGTATCTTTTTCTTTCTTATCTCCACTCAATCATATTAGGGTATCAAGCTTGTAGAGCTTGAGACTTTTGATGGTGTCTGCTGGGGATAGGTAGAGTTCATCAATGGATGAGCCAATTCAGTCAATAATGTGTTTTGGGATTGCATGAGTTGAAAATTGCACTTTAGTCATAGTGGGAAAACCTTGCAACCATTCTGGGGAAAGTCATTGTCCGTAGATGACCAGACTTAGTCTGGAAATCAAACACTGTTGAAAAAACACTAGAGCCTTGTTAATATTCGAACATGATAATTTAACACTTGCGATAATTCAACCCTATTTTCATGTGTTGACCTCTAGCCTAACAAATGATATTTTGACACAATAATTCAACCTATTTTTAAAATCAAATTTCCACCTGTTAGTGAAAGGCACGCCCGCGCGACGAAGAGAAGAACAGTTTTCAACCAACACCACCGCCGACGGACGGTGGCGACGTCACGGTCGGCGCGCATGCGCGGCGGCGGCGGTCACGTGGGAAGCACGGGCGTGGGCCCTTCGAATTCTGACGGCCAACATGGACTGACTTCCTTCCCAATCCATCCTTTTCAATCGAACATTTTTTAACTTCTTTAATTACTAAAATTAATTTGTAACCTAATATTTATATCTATATTTATCCTGAATAAAATTTAAAATATCAAGGATGATTAATTGAATCATTCTTTCAATACCAAACGAACCTGTCATAGTGTACCATTCAAAAAGTGTACCGAACATTGTGGCGAGCCTTGCCAGGATTTAAGATGGACAAACTCAAGAAAGCTTGTGAGACGAAAAAGAGGACTTTGGAAAGTGTTATTGCAGAAGCAGATGGCGAACTTGGAAAGCAAGAACCAAGCCTAGAAATGTTGATGTCTCTACGACCAAAGCTCCTCAGATGTAAAGACAGGTTCTTAATTGCCAGTGATTGTCTCATCGAACAACTGATAAAGGCGGATAGAGAAGATGAAGAAATTGAAGATGTCGATATCGTTCAAGCGAATCTATTTGGAAGGTCTGAAGGCGTTTTGCAAAAAATGGAACAATTACTAGCAAAACCAACAGTAGACCGAGAATCAATAGTTTCCGGGGGGAACGAAGGAAAGTCAAATCTTCATCGACTTCCGAAGTTGGAACTACCGAAATTTGGAGGAGAAGCACGGGAGTGGCTGCAGTTCTGGTCAGCCTTTCAAAGCGTCCACGATGATGACTCCATTTCGGCCTGTGTCAAGTTCCAATACCTACAAAATTGCATGATAAAGGGATCGGTGTCGGAGGAAATAGTTTCATCCTTTCCAAACTCAGCGGCAAATTATCCACTTGCCATCAGCACTCTTAAGGAACGTTTTGGCCGTGAAGACATGTTGGTGGAAGTGTACGTAAGGGATTTGATTGCTATCACTTTGGAAAATGCTCATGGAAGGAACACGACACCTTTTTCGACTGTATACGTTCGGTTATCATCACAACTACGAGCGTTGGGATCTTTAGGAGTCACAACAGATAAATGCGCTGCTATTCTGTACCCCATGGTGGAATCAGCTTTACCTGAAGATCTCTTCGTCGCGTGGGAAAGGACTCGTCATCATCACAAGCCTGATGAAGATGGAAAGCATAAATCAAGTGAAGTCCTCCTGGAGAAGCTTATGGAATTCCTAAAACACGAAGTTGAGGGAAGTGAAAGAATGCGTTTGGCTCGTCAACCGTTTTCGAGTTCGTATCCATCACAATTTAATCGAGATAAGCCGCCCAAGCCGAGGACATCTGTCGCCACCGCTGCAAGTCTGGTAGTTGCTGATGGGAAGTCAAATAACGCTTATAAATGTGTATTTTGTGATGAAAAACATTTGAGTGAACAATGCTGTAAAGCCATGTCAATGTCTCTTGAAGAAAGAAGGAAAATAATTCAAGAGAAACAGTGTTGTTATTCTTGCTTGAAGCCCGGACACTTTTCCAAGTATTGCAGAAACGTAGTGAAATGTGTCATCTGTAGTAAAAAACACAGGGCAATCTTATGTCCAGTTTCAAAAGGCAGCCAAAAATCTGATGGGATTGAAGAGAGAAGTAAGAACATAAATGCATCCGTGGACATGTCGAATCAAATTCGGTGCCAAGATGTCTTACTTCAAACAATCATGGTAAAGATTAATGGCGAAAATAAATCAAAAGTTGTTCGAGCAATGTTAGATAGTGGATCCCAGAACTCATATGTATTGGAACAAACTGCTTCCGAAGTTTTCTCTCTATGCTCGGGAAAAAGGAAGTTGTACACTTACTATTTGGTGGAGTGAAATCGAGACCACAGCAGCACAAGCGGTATCGAATCTACATTTCTGATGTGGACTCCAAGTACAACTGCAATTTTGAAGTACAAGACTGCTCAACGATTTGTAGTGCAATGCCTTCCGCTCAACCTACCGAATGGATGACGGAACTTCGATCAAAGGGAATTGACTTGGATGTCTATAGGGCGAACACGGAGATTGAACTACTACTAGGAGCAGACGTATACGCCAAGCTACTAACAGGAAAGAAAATAGAATTGGAATCTGGTCCCGTCGCTCTCGAAACAAAGCTGGGCTGGACTGTTAGTGGAAAGGTTTTGGAAAATGTTCAAACAACTAAATCTCAATCATCAGTTCTGTCATGCTTAGTCCGTGATGCAACAATACAAGATCTTCGGAGATTAGATGTTATTGGTATCATGGAACCCATGAAGGAAAAGAGCAAAGAAGAGTTGTCAGTTGCAGCGTTGGAACATTTCAACCAAACAGTGAAACAGAATGAAGATGGTCGATATTCTATCAATTTACCTTGGATAGGAGAACACCCACCACTCCCTAATTACAAGCTAATTTCGGAGAAGAAACTTGAATCTACTACTGCTTTAGCAGGGATTAAACGTGATATGAACTGGTCAGTGTTTGTCGCAGGAAGAGTAAAGAAGATTCGACAAAATTCAAGCATAACTGATTGGAGGCACGTTCCTGGTAAAGAAAATCCTGCAGACATCCCCTAACGTGGAGCTTCAATCTCGCAATTGATTACTACTAGATGGTGGGAGAGACCAGTTTGGCTTAAGAAAGAAGAACAATTTTGGACACAGTCTGCAGAAAAGGAGTCAATCGAAGAAGTCAATAGTGAACTGAAAAAGGCAGTCGTCACACCCTTCAACAGAAAAAGAAAAAAAAAATAGGGGGAGAAGGATTTCATGGCCATTAGGAAAAGTGGAGGAGGTGCTACCTGGGGCCGATGGACAAGTTCGAGTCGCAAGAGTGAAGACATCATCGGGAGTTTTTCTTCGTCCAGTACAGCGACTTTTTCCATTAGAAATAAAACAAATTTAGATTGGCCTCTACTATAGCCAAGAAAATATAGTATTAGAATTTAATTTATCAATTAAATTGGTGGGAGGAATGTTAGTGAAAGGCACGCCCGCGCGACGAAGAGAAGAACAGTTTTCAACCAACACCACCGCCGACGGACGGTGGCGACGTCACGGTCGGCGCGCATGCGCGGCGGCGGCGGTCACGTGGGAAGCACGGGCGTGGGCCCTTCGAATTCTGACGGCCAACATGGACTGACTTCCTTCCCAATCCATCCTTTTCAATCGAACATTTTTTAACTTCTTTAATTACTAAAATTAATTTGTAACATAATATTTATATCTATATTTATCCTGAATAAAATTTAAAATATCAAGGATGATTAATTGAATCATTCTTTCAATACCAAACGAACCTGTCATAGTGTACCATTCAAAAAGTGTACCGAATACCACCCATTAGATAATTCTTGTTCAAATACAAATTTATTACTAAAAATACCATATTCTTTGCCCGCTGGGCACATCCACTGTTGTTAATGTATGTACACACAGTGTTTAAAAGTGTTACAATTAGTTGTAACTCCGCCTTTGCCAGTCCCAAGCCCGGATGAAAAAGGAGGAGGGGTAGCAGTAACAAGCTCACTAAAAAACCTGGGCTCAGCTGGCCCGGCTGATAGTACCCTGTAAGGGCACCTAATCCAGGGATACAGGATGAGCAGCGCTTGTACTCCATGTTAGGAGCGGCTGCACATGGCGTCTGTTCCTCATGTCAGGGGCCGCCATTTTTTTTTGGAGCCAAGTCGGCCTGCCACTGAGTAGTGCTCCCAGTCTTAATGACAAAGGCAGATGCATTCTACTTCACCCAATCATGATGGTTGTCAAATTTCAACTATCAAAGTCTCAAGTTTTACATGCTTGACACCCTAATATGATTGAGTGGAGATAAGGAAGAAGAAGAAGACAATTAGTTATAAATATTGGTGGCAATGTTGCACGCGATTTTTGTTTCCTCCTGGACAATTTAAGCCTAACTTAAATGGCCACCAGTTGCCGGCAAAAACAACAATGTGTTCTAAAGAGTAATGTTTTTCTATTTAAATAACATACACAGGGGGGGGTCGGTGGAAGGGTGGTCTAAACTGTTGGTTTTTGACTGCTACGACCCCGTATTGAATCCTGAATTGGGCACTTTTTACTAATTAAAAAAAAAAAAAAATGCTAATAGCCCCCAATTCTTGCAAAAGTCCAACCCACCAGTGAGTGCAAGTAAGCAAACGGGACTCTGGCACATTTGTAAGTGCAAAAGTCAAACTGCTTTTCACATGTGTAGACATGTGGTGCACTTACCAGTAAAAGCCAACTTCTACCATTGCCTTGGATGGCCCATGGATTATCATGGCTTGTACCACGTGTACAAGGGATAATAAAAAAACAGAAGAAAGACAAGCATGCCTTTTGAAGATTGATTAGCTAGCATGCACAATAAATAGGGTTTTAGCCTAAAAGTAAACAGTTTTAGGCTTAGTATGTTGGAATGAAAAGGGTTAGGAAAAGGTCATTTACGATCTCACTCACAAGAAAAAAATATAAAAAAACTTTCACATTATGAGTCATATATGTATAGAGTTGCATATCAGAAACTTATGGCTATGTAGGGATAATGTGTTGCAAATATATATGTATACATATTATGTATATATATGATATCCCTCACAATTGAAAATTTATATAGTCAATTATTTCATCAATATAATGAAAAATTTGTCATAAAATTATTAATAATTAAGGAATAACAATTTAAATAAATAACTCAAAATTAGGTCCTATTAAATTATTATTAAAGTTACATTTAAATGAAAAACAAACACTTTGAATTATCATATATATTCCTATTTAATTTAAGTCTCAATTCTACTTAGACCTTCGATATATATATATGTAGTTTCTTATATATTTTCTGAAAGTTTAATTGTCACCTAAAAATGAATATTTGGCAAAATGTTCAAAATAACTTTTGAGAGTATTCTAAATTACAATCTGGTAACTTGGTCTTCCTCTTCTTCCTCATCCAACTGAGTGTCAGTGCTCTGTGATGGAGTAGGGGATGTACGGGTGTCTAAATAATCCCATTATCCTCTTGGTGTAGAATGAGCACTAGGAGCTCTAGGTCGCCTTGTCTTTGGTAGGGTTGCATAAGTAGAAGATGTTAAGAAACTGCTCCTATTCCAGGATGAAGGGTCGAGGCAGTCAAGTGGCATTGTAGAACTTTGAGCAGGGCTTATTGGACCTCTGCCCAAAGGACTAGGTGGGAGTTTGATTCCCCGAGCTTTTAGAGATTGTATAATTTCTTGTTCTTTAGCAATAAGTTCTTGAAGTTCAATTTTTTTTTGCTGAAGCACCCTCTTGAGATGTAAGGATTTCATATGAAGTTCAACTTTGTGAACACAATCTTCAAATAAAACTACAATTCGCATGGTCTTGTCGCAGTTCTTGATGAATTTAACTAGAGTTTGATGTTCCACTCGTTCCATATCTTGTCCATTGATGGAGAGGATGACATCACCTGGCCTCATTCCAGCTCTGTAGGCAGGTCCATCATATTCCACATAGTCAATGTATGTTATCAGTTCTATTTCACCTTCATGTTTGTGGTGAATTCCATATGTTTGTATGGTAAATCCAAAGTTTCCCTTTTTCCTTTCAACTATAATCGTCCGTCGTCGTCTATCTTCTTCAGGGCCAGTTTGAATTACTCGATCATTTTTAACTTTTTCTAAAATTTTATGTTGTGATTTATCCAACCCGTCTGAATTAACAGAATTATAATGCTGTTTATTTTTTCTACGTCCAGAATGATGCCTGGGTTTCGACGGGGAAGTACTTTTTTTGTTTCTATGCATAATTATAGATTTGTTATATTTAAAGCTATTTAAATGTTTGTCTAATATATATATGTTTCAAAATTAAAGGCTTCAAATATCTAAAATTAATGATAAAAAAAAAAAAAAAACTATTTGGTTGAATTCCTTTTGTTAAGGATTTCTTTACATTTAAAAAAATTAACTCTGTGTTTAATTCTTTGATTATTTAAATTATAATTTTAGTTATATTATGAAAACAATATTAATAAATATTATGGTTCTGATTATAAAATTTTAATTATATTAATGAATAATAAAAATCATATTTTTATTATGTCATATATAATATTTATAGTAGTAGATAATACATTCATATAAGGACCAAATATATTTTTAAAATATGTTAAAAGTAAAATAAACATACTTGTGTTGATCTGTGCTTTAAATAAAAAGTTTTAGAAGTGTTTAAAAATTCTTTAATGTGTGGAAAGTTTCGAAACAAGGCACCACACACAGAGCAACATCACAGTCTTTGCACATGTAGCGTGATTCTTTCCTCTTTTTGTTTGCTCCACAAACACGGCAATATCTTGTAGGATTTTTTTTCTTCTCATTAGGCGGAACTAAAGATGGAAAGTGCCTCTCAATAAGCCTAAGGGGTCTGTCTTCAGATGTAGAAGGTCTGCCCCTATGAACTTGAACTCTAGCTTCATGGTACTTCTCAATAATCTGGCCAATGAGATTGATGTGGAATTCGGCAAGAGATGGACGTTTGCCTGTATTTACTAAATACAAAGAATATGCATTTAGTAAAGATGTATCAATAAAGTGAAAAAAGAGCTTTTTGTACCACTTGAGAGATTTTCTAAGACAGCCAATGCTGCTAAGTAGCATATCCGTCTGATCGACAGTGCCCATTTTCTGGTTATAGTCAATAACAGCTGAAGGTTTTTGAATTGGCAGATTAGTGACTTTATCTCTTTTGTTTGTATTAGCAAATTCATTTTTATGCATTGTGGACAGCATGAAAACTTCTCTTTTATCTTTATACTAGACGAATGGCCCGGGCAACGCCCGGGTTTTACCCGAGTGCGAATATATTTTAAATACGTTTTAATCTTCATCTAGATCTTCATCTTGTCTACACCTTGTATACATCTTGCTTCCTAGGGTTGCCTAGAGTGGCCACTATAGACAGGGTGGTCTGTATAGACAGGTGGATGTATCACACAGCTGATAATAGGGTTGCCTAGAGTGGCCGCTATAGACAGGGTGGTCTGTATAGACAGGTGGATGTATCACACAGCTGATAATAGGGTTGCCTAGAGTGGCCGCTATAGACAGGGTGGTCTGTATAGACAGGTGGATGTATCACACAGCTGTAGAGTGGTCGCTATAGACAGGGTGGTCTGTATAGACAGGTGTATGTATCACACTGCTGATAACAGGGTTGCCTAAAGTGACCGCTATAGACAGGATGGTCTGTATAGACAGGTGAATGTAACACACTGATGATGACAGGGTTGCCTAAAGTGACCGCTATAGACAGGGTGGTCTGTATAGACAGGTGGATGTATCACACAGCTGATAACAGGGTTGTCTAGAGTGGCCGCTATAGACAGGTGTATGTATCACACAGCTGATAACAGGGTTTTCTAGAATGGCCGCTATATACAGGTGGTCTGTATAGACAGGTGGATGTATCACACAGCTGATAACAGGGTTGTCTAGAGTGGTTGCTATAGACAGGGTGGTCTGTATAGACAGGTGGATGTATCACACAGCTGATAACAGGGTTGTCTAGAGTGGTCGCTATAGACAGGGTGGTCTGTAGAGACAGGTGTATGCATCACACTGCTGATAACAGGGTTGCCTAAAGTGACCGCTATAGACAGGGTGGTCTGTATAGACAGGTGGATGTAACACACTGCTGATAACAGGGTTGTCTAGAATGGCCGCTATAGACAGGTGTATGTATCACACAGCTGATAACAGGGTTGTCTAGAGGGGGGCGGGCAGGGAGGTCACGTGTTTGCTGGCAGCCAATGGGCGCGCATTCTATCCGTGAGCTTCAGACAAACAGACAAACAAACAGACAGAATAAGGCAAATATATAAGTAGATTTTAGTGCAAGTAGGTTTTGTGTGTGTTTGGCTTCTGTTTCCCCTATTTTCAATTTTTTCCCAAATCTTGGCATTTCTTTTCTGTTTTTTCTGACTGTGCCACGAGCATTAGTTTGACGTTGATGAAGAAAATTGAAAAGAGTTGGGCTAGAATACCAATTATCCACCCATAAGGAATGCCCTTTGTTCATATATGGTTGTAACAAAGTTGTAATAACTGACGATGATACTTCCATATCTGAATCTTCGATTTCTGTTCCTTTTCCAACATACACAATAAAATCTAAAATATATTTTGTTTCCACATCACATAAAACAAATAGCTTTATTCCAAACCTTTTCCTTTTGCTTGGAATATATTGTTTGAATCCAAGTCTTCCTTTGAACAGAACAAGACTCTCATCAATACAAACATCTTGAAAAGGTTTGAAAGCATTTTTATAAGCACTTTTCATGTGATCAACTACAGGCTTTAGTTTGTGGAGTTTATCACCTGGAATTTGGGTCTTATTATCATTGAAATGCATCACTGAAAGAATCAAAAAGAATCTATCTCTTGACATAAGTTCAGAAAAAATTGGGGAAAAGTGAAGTTGATTGGTACTCCAGTATTCTTTCAATGATACTTTTTTATTTCTTGTCATAAGGAAGCATATTGCTAGGAAAACAAATAGTTCATGATAATTAGTGTCCACCCTTCTATTCATTCTAGAAAACTTCGAAAATTCTATTGTGTCTATAAGGTATTTTGCATATTTATTTGTCTCTACAGCAATCATTTCAAGGAAATTTATATTGATAAAAATTTCAAAAAAATCAAGTTCTTTTCAAGCCTACATGTATCTACCTGTAGTCCACTATTTGATCGGTCAAATGAAAAATGATCGGATCATAATTTGAGTTATCAGACCAAATATAGTCTGACCGAGGTGTTTTCAATGGTGGGGGTACCTCTTCATCTTCACCACTTGACTCTTCATAGTCGTACACAATAGTGCAATCAGAATCAGTATCCTCTAATTCTGATTCAGGATTTGTTGCATAATGCAAGAAATCATCTTTTACAGAAGCCATTCTAAAAAAAAAAAAAAAGATAAATATATTTATGCAAGAACGTATAAACAAATTTTATATTACCTTTATGAGCTGTAAAAATCGAGCCACAGGAATAATAAAAAAATAATAATTATTTATATGTGATAAAATCAAAGATGGAAAGAAGGCATGCAAACAAGTACTAAGTCAAACAAAGATTACACAAGATAAAAGCGCGGTAGAGGTGAATAAACTGACGTAATTCACCCAAGGTCAGCCACTATCAAATAACACAGCTCGAATATATCCTGCATTAGCACATCGCGAGAGAATTCCGTCACGGTATTTTTAGCTCGAGTATACTCGAGTTTAGCACTTAAAGGGTTAAGATAAGTTGGGCCATCCTCAAACTCTACAGTAGATGGTACAAAGTCTCTTAAGAGGAAGGAGGCCGAAGAAGTCACCTCAACACAAAATTCACCAGAGCCATAGTGAGTGCTAACAGTTGTAGCATCATCAGCACCAAAAGTCTGATAACCCATAAGTAACGCACCAAGACCATTGATATGGTCAGGAGAGACCTTAGCCACTGGCATCCAGGAAAATGTCTTATCACCAGGTTGTTGGCTTCCGTAGGCATCTCTTACTGGGAAAAAGAAAGAAGGGATTCCATTTAATTATAAACTAATACATGCATTTATTTAAGGAGCGACCCGCTCCAACACAATAGTTGAAAAAGAAGCAAGCGAGCGGGGGGGGGGGGGGGAACAACAAAAACAAAGTCCGCAGCGTAGTGGTGGCGTGACGTCAGCGTCGGTGTATCCCCTTTTTTCTGGGGAGCTCGGCTTCCATATATTCTGTTTATTATATTCCGTTCGTCTGCGGCTCTCTGGTCGGGATGGCGCCTACAAGGTCTAGGCACATAGGTATAAGTGCGGGTTTCACTGGCTCGGAAAGTGATGGCCCGATGGTCACGTTGAATATCGGTGAGGTGCATCCAAGTATAATCAACACTGGAATTTGGGGTGTCCATAGAATAGGGTACAAAACAGACCGAAATAGTACCACCTCTATTCCGCATATCAGTGTTGGTCATTATCCTAAAATGCAATGATTTCAATCTAGATTCCCGGTGGTGACACAAATACTTACCATCATCAATACCAGCATCCCATTTTGCTGCAAGCCAAGGAGAATTGATGAGGAGCGATCTAGCATCAATCTCAACGGCACCGGTAGTTCCACACAGGATATAAGTCTGCTGATACCATTTGGTAGCTGCTGCACCTAGTGGTCCATTGAAGCACTTGAGGAGGAGGGGCCAGAGTCCACTAGCAATGGAACTGATGGTTCCAAACCAGCTTGGACCTACTGAGGCTTGAGGTAGTTGCGGCGCACATAGAAACGCCGAAACAGGTGACCAGTAGACAGAGCAGAAGGAGCAACGAAAGGATTACGGCGACGAAGAGGGAGCCGGTGGTTGATCGGAAACTGTGCACGGCCACGTCCTCGGCGAACCATTGCTGCTGAAGCAAATAGATTAGTTGAAGACAAGATTCACCTTCACAAGAGATAGATTTAAGATTGACAGAAGGTAGAAGAGAGGTGAAAATCACAACTAGTAACAAACGATTCTTATCGAGCGACAAGATGGCGGAAATGCCTGCCATAAAATGCCCTCGTGGTCCTGGTCTCCTGGACCCGGGGTATCCATCCCGTCGACGGTCGCTGTCGGTGAGAAGATCCAGCGCTGTTGGATTGCGCTGCCATGGCAGGCAAATCTGGCGAGTCGTGGCGCCTCTTCCTGCCCTTGACGGTGAAGCCGTCATTCGCTCCAGGATTCACATCCTCGGCGTAGTCTGCCCAGTTTCTTTGGGCATGGGCAACACCGTTGGAAGAAGAATTAGCCGCCAAGTTGAACGCCGCGGCCGAATTTACATTTCTTCCGCCGGTGGGCCAATTTGCATACTTTTCAATTCTTTCTTGATTGTTTGAAGTATTGTTCTGCAAATCGAAAATTGCAGATTTCTCTGCACAGAGCTGTGCTTCCGAGCCGTGCCTTCCAGGCATTTGTTCGGCTTTCAGCCCGTACTAAACTCGACGTAATGCCGGTAGCCATACACCCGCCAGGGTGGGAAAAAGGCGGAGCTCGACAAAAGCGCGCCGCTCGCTCGGGGTATGTATATGTATGTATGACAATTTGACAATTAAAACAACTTTATTGACTACTAGGTCAATTTATACACTCCGGAGAGTTAAGTGGGCTGCATTAAAATATTTACAATTTTCAACAGGGGGTGCCCTCATAGAGGGTCTGGATCAATCAGGACGGCAAGGCGGCCCTGAGCTCAAATAATCCTTCGTGAATAAAGGGATCCAAGTGCCGAGTGTGCTCGATGACCGTGTCCAGGAATTGGGCGAGAAGATTCTTCATGTCCGGCGGGTGTCCTGCGAGGAAGCTCTTCCTCTTCTCAGGGTATCGGATCACTTCCACGATTTCACTTGGGAAGAACGTCGCTTGGAAAACAATTCCCGAGAAGGGTCCTCGCGTCGATTCTCTTACCCTGTTCAGCAACACCGTCCAACGGTCCGGCACTGGACCATCCTCCACATGGGCAGACGGCGGAAGCGGAGGTGTCGCCATGGCCGGTGTTGTCTCTTCCCCGTGAGGAGCGGGCGGCGTCGGCTCAACGGGCCGAGGCGCAGGCAGTGGGGGTGTTAGAATTACTGCGGCTGGTGTGGTTCTCAACTTAGCCTTGACCTGTCTTAGGATTTTGTAGATGTTGCTGCTTCCTCCGGGCCTCAGGTCTAAAAGTTGGCTGATCAGGCCGGCGAGAGCATCGCTCTGCGGAGGTGTTAGCATGGGTGCATGCCTTTGGGCCTTGGTCCTTGAGGAGAGGAGGTCTAAAACCTCCTCCCGCCCAAGGCCGTCCGTCCCGGCAAAGGACACGCCGGGGTTTCTCTTGATGAAGGCCACGAGATCATATTTCGTTGAATTCCTTGTTGATGACATGGAGGATGCAGAGGTCTCTTCGACGATGGACATCTCGACGTCCGGTGTTGGGACTGCAGGTCCGAGGGTCTCCTGGGTGAGCAGGGGGCCACGCTGGGCAACGAAGTCCGGCCGAGCGGGAGGCGTCGGCTCAGGATGTTTTGACATCATTGGGCGAGGGCACACGGGACCCTCAGGTGCCTGCAAGGACGGAGCAGATGTCACAGGAGGAGGAGTTGCCTCCTCCATAGGTAAGGCCGGGGGCGCTGGTGGAGATGGGTGGAGCGCAGCTCGGGCCGTGTATGTATATGTATGTATGTATGTATGTATGTATATGTATGTATGTATGACAATTGACAATTGAAATAAATTTATTGACTGCTAGTCAATTTGTACACTCCGAAGAGTAAATTACATCAAAAAGAACACTTTTTCAACAGGGGGTACCCTCGGAGAGGGTCACGGGAAGGCGGCTCTGATCTCTGACAATCCCCGGCGAAGAAAGGGATCCATGTCCTGAGTGTGCTCAATTACCGCCTCCAAGAATTGGGGGAGCAAGATTTGCTGCTTTGGCGAAAGGTATGCGAGGAGGCTCTCCCTCTTCTCAGGGCATTGGACCGCCTCCACGATATCGTTCACGGAGATCGACGTGTCGTACACAAAATCCGTGAAGGGTCCTCGCATTGCTTCTCTGATTCTGACTTTCAACACCTTCCAACGGTCCGGCACCGGATCATCCTTCGCATGGGCAGACGTCGGAGGCGGAGGTGCCGCCATGGCCGACGCCGACTCCCTCCTCTGGGGGGCGGGCGGCGTGGGCTCAGCAGGCCGAGGCGCAGGCAGTGGGGGTGTTGAAGGCACTGCGGTAGGGGCGGTCCTCAGCTCTGACAAGACCTGTCGCAGGACCTTATAAATATTACTATCTCCTCCGGGCCTTAGGTCGAGGATTTGGTATATTAGGCCGGCAAGAGCATTGCTCTGCGGAAGAGTTAGATGTTGACCGCGCTTGTGGGCCCTGGTCTTCGAGGAGAGGATGTCCAGGACCTCCTCCCGCCCAAGACCAAGGGCGTCCGTCTCAGCAAGTGAGACACCGGGATTTCTCTTGAGGTAGGCCTCAAGGTCGGGTCTCGTCTTACGCCCTGATGACGACGGGGAGGGCGGCACAGGGGTCCCGTGTGCATGCAGAGGACCAGGAGGGGCGATGGAGGCTGGCAGGGCTTGAGACACTACTCCGGCGGGCTGGGAGGCCGGAGGGCGAAGGTCCGCGGGGGCGTCAGGTGCCTCCATTGGTTTCACTGCCTGTGGGGCGCTGTTGGAGGTGGGCGGCGCCAGCACTTCGGCTGCAATCTCCATGGGCTCAGAAGGAGGAGCCACGGCGTCTGAGGATGTTCTCGCAGGCAGGGCGGCAGGAGTGCCGGGAGCTGATGTCTGTGGCGCAGGGCGCTTTGGTGACGGAGCTGGAGCCGTTGGTGTTGGGCGGTTTCAGCTGCCGGGACTCGGTGGACGATGCATCAGATGGAAGGGGTGCCGGCTGTGGCTGGGCGTTGTTGGAGGCTCTCCCAGGAATGATGGGGCAGTTGGCCCTACTGTGACCCTGCCGGCCGCATCTGGAGCACTTGACTCCATAAGAGATGAAAGCCGACAGGACGTTACCCTTGTTTCGGATGATGACGCGGGTCGGGATCTTTTCCAAGGCAATGCCCTCCTTAAGGAGGATGAATGCCTCGCGTCGTCCATCCGTGAAGGTATACCTTCCGGCTCTCAGCCGGATGGGGACGATGGAGGTCACGTCACCGTAGGGCTTGAGGGCCTCGATGACGGCGGCGTCGTCCACGAAGAACGGCAAGTTTCCGACTGTGATCCTCTCCGCCCTTTTCTTGAAGGGGAAGGCCCTGAGGTGGGTGTGGCCAATATCAAGACCGTCTCTTATAAGTCGCTCCGCCAGGGCCTTGGTGGACAGGCCCACCAGCATATGGCCGTCCATTTTCATCACCTGGAGCACATTCCCGGTTCCTCCGACCAGTTCTTCCACCGCCTGCAGGTAGTGGGTGGACCCGAAGTCCGGGCAGTGCTCGACGAAGACGCAGTTGTCTTCTGTTGAAGAGCGCTGGCGTGCTCTGGCGTCGGCGATGTCGGCCCGGGTAGCCCTGATCGTCTGGACCCCCGTAGCTCCACCCGCAGGTGGCCGTCTTCGCGGGGTTGGGCCAGTTCTTCTGGAGGTCGCGACACCGCTGGAGCGCTGTTCGACAGGGCGGCTCGGCGACTCCCTGCGTCTTCGCTTGTGTTTGACCACGGTGAATCCAACTTCATCTGTTTCCGAGGCCTCCATTTGCTCGGCCCAGTTCGTCGCAGCGGCCAAGGCGCCGCTCGTTGATGGCGTGACGTCAGCGACACAAGCCGCGGCGAAATTTGCATGCTTTCTGTCAATAGGCAGGTTTGCATAGTTGCCGCTTGCGTTGGCAATTCTCGAATTTTCTTCCTGAAAATGGGTTTCCGCGGATAACTCCGCAACCGCTTGATTGTCAGAGCCGAGGTTTCCAGGCTCATGCTCAGCACGATGAGGGCTTCCAGCCCATACGAAATTCGTCGCTTCCAGCGACATTCTTCCGCTCGCCAGAGGCGAATATTACGGAGCTCGCGCGACGCGTGGCCGCACGGTCGATGTATGTACTTTTTTAACCCAATAAACGGTTTTTATTTAATCAAAAGAGGCAAGTACAATCGGTAAAGGGCGTGCAGAAACATGAAGAGAAAGCATCAGTTAGAGAAAATAAACGTCTATTCAAAACTTGGGTTAGTCAGAATTACAAGCACGAGACACGATTAAAAGTAAATTTAACGAGGTAAAGAAATAAAAGGAAGTAAAACAAATTAAAAGTCGTAGATTTAATTTTTTTCAAGCATTTTTAGAATATTTTCGGGTTTCCCAATTTCTCCCTTAGGGCCTTCCTCTCGTCGCTTTTCAACTTCCCACTTCCCTTTGTCGCTCTCGGAGACCATCAAGGAAACGCGAAATATCTATTTGTAAATTCGGGTGCTTTTCTAACTGTTCTCTCACCTTTGAAAGTGTGGAAAATTCGGTTGTTTGGAAGATGCGGGCGGTCGATTTCTCGGTTTCGGGTTCAGGTCTATTCTCGCATGATGAAAGTTCGGTGTCGAGTTGCGAGGGCGTCATTGATATATCGGATTTGATGGAAAGATCGTCGTCATCTGATTCGTTTTCGTCTTTCATTGGGATGGACTGTGCGACAGGGAGTTCTGCTGGGGAGTCTCGATGTTGTCAATTACGGCAGAGCTAGCGACGTTAATCCTCTTGTGATGTCGTGACGTCACCGGACGTGACGTAGCCGCCGCGCCCGGACGTGACGTAGCCGCCGCGCATGCGCGGAGGTAGAGAGAAAGTAAGCCTATCTCGAGCGGTGGCATGAGACCACGCGTATATTTTAAAAGTAAATAAACTATGTTTCCTTCTTCACTATATAACCTTTAAACTGGCCTTTGTCATTAATTCAACAAACATAACAAAGTGGCGACGAGGATTCAAGGTAAAGTGATCATTTTTTTTATCGATTTTTTTTAATGTAAACAAATAATTCAAGATGGCTGCCGGTAAACTCATCCCGTTCCTGCAAGATGGCATCCAAAGCATGGACTTTGACGAATATGTTCGTTATTTCAACAACTACATGATTGCTGAGGATAAACTAAATGTGGAAGAAAACAGAAAAATTGCTATCTTTTGAACAGTGTTGGAGCTGAAGCACAACGGCAATATTACACGTTGCCCAAGGCCAGTACTGTCACTTCCTTAAGTGAAGCTATTGATCTTCTAAGGCAGAGATATGTTGTTAAATCTCGCCCCTGGGTAATCAGGATGAAGTTAAAGATCGAAGGCAATTACAAGGCGAGACAATCGCTGACTACATATCGGCACTACGCGCGCTGGCTAAAGACTGTGCCTATGGTTCTATGGAAGACGAATTGATTCGAGATCGGTTCATTGTCGGAACCAAAATCAAGCAACTACGGGATCGGCTTCTAGTGGAGACTACGGACTTAAACCTGGATCAAGTGGTGCAACTTGCTTCTCAGTACGAGAAGGCCCAGGAGGACAACAAGATGTTCAATAATACGCCCGAAGGGATAAATAAGATCGCTGCTAATGATCGCCGCACTGAGCCTAATCTTCGGGAGCGCAAAAAGATCTCGACAAACTTCAAGTGTCTGCGCTGTGGAGGTAAACATAAAGCTACAAGTCCTGATTGTCCTGCTAAGGATGTAACGTGTCACCAGTGCCTGAAGGTAGGGCATTTTAAAAAGTATTGTTTATCTAAGTTTTCAGTTAAGAACATTACAATGGCACAATGTAACCAACCAATTCATCAGCCTTCAAAGCTTGAAATGGACTTGAATGTTAATGGTGGAACAAGTAATGTTCTTATAAAGTTCCTAGTTGACACAGGATCCTCAGTGTCATTGATTCCAGAGAGTTTGTACACCAAATACTTTGAAAACATTAAATTAAACCCAGCTTCGGTAGCACTAAAAAGCTATACGCAGCAAGCTATTGACGTACTTGGTGACCTTCCCGCTAAAATTAAGCATGGTAACACTGTTGTACATACGCTCTTACATGTTGTTAGAGCTGACTCACCTATTTTGGGATTGGAGTTATTTAATAAACTTGGGCTTTCCATAAAGGATGGAAAAGTCAACCAAATCACTGAAAGTAGCAAGATTCTTGAAACTTTACCCTTCGCAAAGGACATTGAGTACAAAATTTTTGTTGATACGAGTGTACCGCCGGTACAACAAAAACTAAGGAGACTGCCACCAGTCCTTTTAGATGAAGTACACAAGGAAATTTAACGCTTGGTGAAAATGGACATCATTGAACCCATTGTTACATCTAAATGGATTTCACCCATTGTGGTCTCCAAAAAGAAAGATGGCTCAATAAGGCTTTGCATTGACCTAAGAGAACCGAACAAGGCTGTGATATTGGATGCCTACCCAATTCCACTAATTGAGGACATACTATCATCCTTGCACGGTTGTAAAGTTTTTACTAACTTGGATCTATCACAGGCATACCACCAGATAAGACTTCACCCTGATAGCAGGTACCTCACTGCTTTTATTACTCATATGGGGATTTACCAGTTTAAAAGGTTGCCCTATGGCCTGAGCTCAGCACCAGGTGCTTTTCAAAGATATTTAAGTGAACTTCTGATGGACATTAAAGGTGTAAGTTGTTACCTCGATGATATAATAATTGGGGGTAGCAGTATGGAAGACCATGATAAAAAGTTAAATCAAGTTCTGTCTAGACTTAGAGAAGTCAACCTTATGCTAAATGACGCAAAGTCAATTTACAGGCAGAAGTCCTTAAAATTTTTAGGGAACATAATGTTGATGTTTATCATTTAAAATATTCATTTTCATTCTATGATTAATTAATCTGTGAAATAATTTATTCTGTGGTGTTGTATGTATATAAATATGTGTATTTCTTTGAGTAGGAGTGGGAGATAGTATTTGAGGAGACGTTAAAGTGTAAGAGTATTTAGTTTTAATAATAGTCATTGTTATTTGTGCCTTCAATAAATAAGTTTTAAGTTTAAATAGAGACTAATTTATTAAGATTCTCCCAACAATTGGTAGCAGAGAGCGGTTGAATTTAAATTGATGCAAATCAAGATTGATTGAATAATTTTTAGAAAAAAGAAAATATGCAAAATTTTAACTTATCTCCAATAGAAAAATTATCTGACAAAAACTACTTGATCTGGGCAAATAGAATTTAAAGTGAATTACGGGGATTAAAATTATGGAGAAGAATTATAGAAGGAGAAGAAGTTGAAAAGCCAATAGAAACAGACAAAAAAAATGATTAAAAATTGAAAATCTGGGAAGACTGGGATAATGACAATGCCATTGCAAGAAATTTGATGAATAGAACAATGAATGACACTCAAGTGCTAAAATACTCGAGCGAAAAAAGCGCCAAGAGATTATGGAATATAATTGGGGAAGAAATGGCATCAAAAAATGAAGACTTGCAGATGAAAAATAGAATAGAATTATCAAAATTAAAAATGAAGGAAGATGAAACGATTGATGATAATTAAATAGAGCTATGATTATAAAGAGCAGAAGCATTCAAGCAGGAGATGAAATAAGAGATAGAGAATTAATTTGCTTCGTTTTGGAAGGTTTGAGAGTTGAATTTGATTTTGACATAAAAATTATAAAATCTGACAGGCAAAATAATATGAACACAATAAGACAAATCCTGAAGGAAACAGAAGAAAAATTAAAACATAGAAAAGAAGAAAAACGGCAAACAGAAGTTGCATCAAAAGCTAAAGAAGGCTGGACGGAAAGAAGAAAATTTATTAAATGTTATAAATGTGGAATGATGGGGGGGACATATTTCTAGAGAGTGTAGAAACAAGATCAAATGTTTTAAATGTGGAGGATTTGGTCATAAATCGGAAATATGTAGAAAGAATAGAAGTGAAGAGCATGCAGAGCATAATTATAATGGGCCTAAGAGAGGAATAAACAAGAGAAATTATAGAGAGTCTACAAGTCATGTGATGGAAACAAATGAAGACAATTACGAAGAGGAAGATCAAGGGGATGAAAAAATAAGATGGACAATGGATTCTGGAGCCTCTAGCCATATGGTTAGTGGGAAAGAATTATTTATAGAGTATGAAGAGGAGGAGAGAATTATAGCAACAGCTGAGAAGGGTGCAGTGATGAAATCATCGGGAATTGGAGCTATAAGAATGAAGTCGAATGTAAATGAGGGATTCATAAAATTTAAAAATGTTTTGCATGTGCCTGATTTGAGAGAAAGTTTATTATCAGTTGCAAAAATTGTGGATCATGATTTTGGTGTATTATTTAGTAAATATAAAGCTGAGGTAATAGGTAAAGATGGTGAGATTTTATATGAGGCAAGGAGAAATGGTGATAAATTTGAAGTTGAAGGAATCCTAAATATGGAAATCGCTAGAAAAGCAGAAGTAGATGATATGCTATGGCATCAAAGACTTGCTCATGTAAATTTTCAGAAATTGAAAGAAATGTATGATAATTCAACTGTATTAGGATTGAAAAATTTACATAATAACAAAGGGAATTGCGAATCTTGTACATTGGGAAAATTACATAGAAAATCTTACAAAAGTATTCAATATAAACCATCTGAAAATATTTTGGATCTATGGCATACCGACATAGTTGGACCTTTGAATGATTCATTTGGATATAAGTATTTCATCACTATTGTTGATGACTATAGTAATTTTACTTTCGTTATATCAATTGCTAATAAATCTCAAACAGCAGATTCCATAATAAACTTGATTATGCAAGAAGAAAGACAGACTGGGAGGAAAGTAAAGAGAATTCGAAATGATAATGGTGGAGAGTATATTTCAAATTATTTGAGGCGATGGTTATCTAGTAAGGGCATCAAACAAGAATTCACTACAGCTTATACTCCTGAAAGTAATGGAAAAGCCGAAAGATTTAATAGAACCATAGTTGAGTCGGCAAGAACCATGCTAATTGATTCTAAATTACCTTTAAAATTTTGGAGTGAAAGTGTTAAAGTGGCTGTTCATATAAATAATAGAATAAAAATCGAAGAAATGAATACAACTCCTTTCGAGATATACAAGGGATGGAAACCAAACATTGTTTACTTAAAAAGGTTCGGAAGCGAAGCTTATGTTCATATTAGAAAAGAAAAGAGAAAGAAGATGGAACCAAAAGCTCATAAAGGGATCATGATGGGCTATAGTATGATAAGAAAAGGCTATAGAATATATTTACCAGAAATGGATGAAATTCATGAAGTATCAGATGTTAAATTTAATGAAGCTAAGTTAGGATATTATTTAATGAATAACAGTGGTAGAAATCTTGATAAAAATGAACTTTTCTTTTTTAGTAGAGAAGACCAAAATTTGATTTCTCACAGGAATGAAGACTCTGGTGGTAATAGAGAAGTCCGAGTAGAAAACTTTAACATCGATGATGAGCATATTACTCAAGATGATAATGATATAGATTTGAGTGAAATAGATGACATACCTCCTGATGAAATAATTACTCCACGTAGAAGAGGACCAGAACCAGGAATGACGAGAGAAATGAGAAATGAACGAGATCTTCGTCTGAGAGAAACCGAGGAAGAAGAACTTATAAAAAAGGGTGTGAGGAGATCTGAAAGATTAAGACTAATAAAGAATAAGGAAAATGTTTCTGATAGAACTTATGAGATTAAATGTCCAAGGGATTACCAAGAAGCACTTAATTCTGATAATAGAGAGCAATGGATTAAAGCCATGGAAGATGAGATGCAAAGGATTACTAATTTAAAAGTTTGGAGATTAATAGATAAGCCTAAAGATAAAAATTGATCAAAAGTAAGTGGATTTTTTCAATTAAGAAAAATAGTGATGGATCAATTAAAAACTTCAAAGCAAGGCTAGTAGCTACAGGATATGATCAAATACTGGGTAGTGATTACCACGAAATTTATTCTCCAACAATAAGACCTGAGACCATAAGAATTCTAATAAAAATAGCTGCAATGAAAAAAGTTATTCCTCAGCAAAAGGACGTTCAAACAGCTTTTTTATATGGTGATTTAGAGGAGGAAATATTTATGCTTCAACCTCCTGGATTTGAAAAGGGAAACAATAAGATTTGTTATCCGATGAAAAGTATTTATGGCCTAAAACAAGCGAGTAGAATGTGGAATAAGAAATTAGATGAATTATTAACCAATGCCGGAATGAAACAATCTGCGATTGATCCATGTTTATATTATTGCAATTTTAAAAATAATTTCTTATATCTGGGAATTCATGTAGATGACATGCTAAGTGTAGAATCTGGTGACGATTTTGAGGAAAATATTTGGAAAAAGATAAAAAGAGAGATAGATATCACGGATTTAGGAGCTGCAAAAAACTTTCTTGGAATGGAATTTGAGTATAGTGATGATAGCATTTTTATAAATCAAAAGAAATATATTGAAGAAATATTGGAAGCCTATAATTTGCGTGATTGCAATCCTTCGAAAACTCCGTTATGCATTTCTACAAATTATGATTTATTTGAAAATAGTAAATCGATTGATCAAAAATACTATCAAGAAATTGTTGGAAAGTTAATTTACATAGCAATTAGAACAAGACCGGACATATGTTATGCTATAAGCAATATGAGTAGATTTAATAAAGATCCTAGAGAGGTTCACATAAATGGATTGAAAAAAATATTAAGATATTTGAAGGGAACTATGAATTATGAATTGATTTACTCTAGGGGAGATTCAAGTATTGTGACTTATACTGATGCGAGTTGGGACAGAACAGCTGATGCGAGATCGTATTCTGGTTTTGTTATAGAAATGGAAAACAACTTACTTAATTGGAAAAGTAATAAACAAAGATCTGTTGCCTTGTCAACTGGAGATAGTGAATTAGAAGCCTTATCTGAAGGAATTAAAGAATTAATTTGGACGCGTAACATCATTAGAGAAATGAAGATTAGTTTGAAAAATCAAATTACTGTTTATTGTGACAGCCAAAATGCCATATCTATGATTAAGTAAAAAAATATGAAAGCAAGTACGAAGTACTTGAATAGAAAGTGTCACTTCATAAGACAAATTGTGGAAGATGAAGAAATTGAAGTTTTGCATATCCCTTCAGAGGAAATGAAAGCGGACCATCTCACCAAGAGTGTGGATGCTGTCAAGATTAAGAACTGCCTAAGTGGTGGAGTTATTTTTTGAGGAATGAAAATTGAAAATTTGAAGGGGAGATTTGTTGATGTTTATCATTTAAAATATTCATTTTCATTCTATGATTAATTAATCTGTGAAATAATTTATTCTGTGGTGTTGTATGTATATAAATATGTGTATTTCTTTGAGTAGGAGTGGGAGATAGTATTTGAGGAGACGTTAAAGTGTAAGAGTATTTAGTTTTAATAATATTCATTGTTATTTGTGCCTTCAATAAATAAGTTTTAAGTTTAAATAGAGACTAATTTATTAAGATTCTCCCAACACATAATTGATGATAATGGAGTTCATCTGGATGAGGAGTTGATGAAACCTCTCTTAGATGCCCCTCCTCCCAAAGATAAGTCAGGTCTTAGATCCTTAATCGGAATGATAAACTGGTTCCAGAAATACATCCCTAACAAAAGTACAATTATGGAACCTCTACAAAAGTTGCTTAAGAAAAGTGTTCCGTTTAAGTGGAGAGGAGAACATGCAAAAGCTTTGCAAACAGTAAAGGACTCTCTTAAAAAGGGACAAGTACTTGCCCTATTTTGTCCAAAATTGCCTACGGTCATTACAACTGATGCATCTCATAGCGGCATAGGATGCGTAGTCTCACAGCTGTCAGAAAAGGGAGAGGAGCGCATTGTGGCGTGTGCCTCAAGAACACTTTCTGATGCTGAGAGGAAATACTCAATCGTTGAAAAAGAAGCCCTCGCTTGTGTGTGGGCTTGTGAAGTTTAGAAGATGGGTCTGGGGTCTGAAGTTCACTTTGAGAACGGATCAATCATCTCTAACGACATTGCTTACAACTAAAGGCAACGATAGAGCAGGACTGAGAATTGCAAGATGGTCTGCAAGGCTCATGAACTTTGATTACAACATCGAATACAAAAAGGGAAGAGATAACGTATTACCTGATTATCTCTCCAGATCATCGCTATCATCCCATGAGGACTATGATGGTGAAGTTGAACTAATTGCATCCATCAATCAGGACATGTTGGCTATCAGTGAAGAGGAATTCCTGAGAGAATGTTCACTGTGCCCTGAAATTATTGCCTTAAAAAAGCAACTGATGAAACCATGGAGTAATAATGAATCTTCACAATTAAATAAATACTTCAGATTAAGAAAGAATCTTTCAGTTCAGGAGGACCTGATCTTGAATGAAAAAGGAAAAATTTTAGTGCCAGTATCTCTCCGAAATAAATTGCTGTCCTTTTCTCATAAAGCTCATCAAGGAATGGTCAGAACCAAGCAAAGGTTAAGAGAAAGCTATTGGTGGCCCGGGATGGATAAAGACGTGGAAGACTTGGTAACCAATTGCTGGGTATGTAAGAACCGCGACAAGAGACTAAAGTCTATTCGAGTCCCCATAACTCCTGTTGAAAGGCCTGCAAATCCCTGGACTAAACTTGGCCTGGATATAGTTGGACCCTTCATTGACACCGAGATTGGATTCAGGTTTGCTATAACTCTAATTGACTACACATCTAAATGGCCCGAAGTCTTCTGTACGAACAAGACTACCTCTAAAGTGATAATAAACTTTTTGGAAGATGTTTTCTCTAGAGAGGGATTTCCACGTGAGATTGTCACCGACAATGGAACACCCTTTATCTCTGAGGAGTTTGAAGACTTCCTGGGGAGCAATGGCATTAAGCATATACGGACTGCTAACTACCACCCAGCTTGCAACGGAGAAGTGGAAAACTTCAATAAACTCTAAAGTCAACGGTCCTGACAGCACACCTACAGCATACAGAGGTTAAAACAACGATACAACTGTTCTTGAGAGAATACAGATCTACACCGCACACCGTTACGAAGCAAACACCTTCAGCAGTGCTCCATGGAAGAACTTTGAGAACTTTGGTGCACGTGTTCGATAAGGAAGTTAAAACAAAATCACCTGAGGAAGCTTGCCGTCAGGAAGACAAGAGCGACAGTGAAAGTAAAAGCTGTAGTCCTAAACTACAAGTTGGAGATCAGGTAAAAGTCCAAGCGGGTGATCCCGTCGTGAAAGGACGTTCCAAGTTGAGGGGCCCGTTCACCATAACCAAACAACTGCGACCATTTACATTTGTGCTATCTGATGGTAAAGTGTGGAATGCCCGCAGACTGAGACTGTACCAGAAGTGTGCCGGGACCTACACCCGTCCTGACATCCGACATGAACTGGGAATACACCCTGCCCTACATTTGGATGACCACGCCAGCCAGGAGGAGTCTACCCCACCTCCTGACAGTTCTCCCATCGCTTCGCGACTACGGTCCAAGTGTTACAGGAAAGGGGGAAGATGTGATGTCGTGACATCACTGGACGTGACGTAGCCGCCGCGCCCGGACGTGACGTAGCCGCCGCGCATGCGCGGAGGTAGAGAGAAAGTAAGCCTATCTCGAGCGGTGGCATGAGACCACGCGTATATTTTAAAAGTAAATAAACTATGTTTCCTTCTTCACTATATAACCTTTAAACTGGCCTTTGTCATTAATTCAACAAACATAACACCTCTTCACCTCGATATTCATCGGGTTGATCTAGGGAAGTGGGATTCGATCGTTGGTGGACTTGGCCTTGGCCTTTTACCCTGGTCGGTACACTCCTCCACGGTGTTGCAGGTAGACATCTCAGGCAGTGATCTTTTTCTGTTTAAGGTTTCGTCATTCGCAGTGATGTTCTTTGTGACAGATTCCCTTGATGGGCCTGGTATAACGGGCGGGGCTTTGGGGTTGATTGCTTCTGAGTAAGTTCTTGTGATATTATTTCTAATTTCAGGGTTGAATGGGCATTTGGATTTAATATGACCATGTCTCTTACATCCCGAGCAGGTGGTATCTTCGCCCACAAAGATCTTAAAGGTCCTTTGCATGTAAACAATAGGGATGATAGCCGGCATGTCAGTTGATTCCTTTTTCTTCAACACGACCTCTCTTCTAAGAGATGAAAGGTGTTTGAAAAGGGGGTTCTCGGTGGGGAAAGGCAGGGGTCTGACGCTGAGGATCTCTCCAAATGGCGCTAGGGCTTTGGTGACCTCTTCATCTGGGATGAAGGCAAGGATTCCTGAAAGAATATATTTCTTTGGGGGGTTGAATAGGGGCGTTGGGTAGATGGTGTTGCCTCTAACTGCAAAGCCGTTGTTAATGAGCAGTTGGGCCTGTTCACCATTGGCAACCGACACAACGGCCTGGCCATTCATTTTTCCAACCGAGTGGATGTTTTCGTGTCCAATGATTTTGGCTATTGAGGATAGGTGCTCCTCAGCACTGCAATCTGAGAGGGCGGTGAACTGGATGGTAGAGTTTATGTTTTTACTTCTTTTTTCGTACGTTTCTTTTCGAGATTCTTCAAATTTTTTCCACTCTTGAGGCGTAAATTGTTTTCTTTGGGTATGCAAATTGTCTTGCTGTTTGTTTTTCTTTTGAGATTGTAATTCAGCGATTAATGGTTTTGATGTAAATGAGTTTTCTTCATGAGGGTGAGCAACCAATGAGACCTCAGCAGCAGATGACGTGTTTGATGACGCAACGACCAACTTGGCCGTTGCCATGGTAATGAGGCAAAGCTACAACTTGTAGCTTTGCGGATTTATGAAAATTGTGAAATAAGAAAAATTTTAAACTTGATGAAAATCGATGAGTGATGGTTCTAAATGAAGCCTGAGTAGAGATGAGAAGGATGATACAATTTTGAATTAGCAAAACAGATTTTAAGCTGGCGTAAAAGCGAAAAAAAAAAACCGCGGAGCTCGTGCGACGCGTGCTTGCCCACTATTGGGAAGTTGCTATACAACGCGCATTCTTGGGTTCAACTGTCACAGTTACTAACAACGTATTCACCGACAGAAGAACCCAAAAGATTCCAATACCTACCTAATCCAGAATAGAGAATCAAGAAGATTCTCAACGAAACCTTTCCAGTAGGGAACATGCACGGAGCGGATGCCAGCATGCATGGTGCGGGAGGATGATGTGCCATGATGTACTTCACCACAGCGAAGAGCGACTCGAGTCCACATTTGAGCATTAGTTAGATCAGCAGGAGCCCAAAATTGCTCATGACTGAAGTTGCACTGTATGTCGTCCCGCTCATCACCAACATTACATACATCTATCTCATTAGAGACCAAGAAGGCTGGTGATCCCTTCCCATCGAAGAGACAACGGCCCAGTAGCTTGGGATACTTGAGATACTACAGGTCTATATGTGTATCCATTACAGAATTGAGCCATTGTGTTTACTGAAAAAGAAATATCTGGTCAGCTTCTGTCTGCAAGGAAAGATAAACAACCTATTATTGATCTATATGGGTATTTTCTCATGAGTTCAGTCTCAATAATTTCATCTTCCTTAATTTTTGGTGGTAACCAGCACCCTGTTTTAAAAGGTAAACTTACCAATGTCTTAGGTAGATCTGTAAAACTAGTTATAAGTCTGTTTATATATGTTTCTTGATGTAAGTATATGCCCTTGTCTGTAGTTTCAAAGTTAACTCCTAACAGATATTTTACCTTTCCTAATTCCTCTATATCTAACTTTTCTTTAATAATTTGAATAGTTTTTCCAATTACAGATGTTTCTATTCCAAATAACAAGATATCATCAACATATACTATCAAGATAACACTATTATTCATTTTATATACACAGTTGCACCATTTAATGGTCTCAAATCCTATTGAATTCAAAATTGAATCCAATTCTTTATTCCATTCTCTTCCACTCTGATGTAACTCTTGTAGGGGTGTAGACAAGGTACTTGGTTACACTTAGGACAAGAGCCTTGCACTAACTAATTTATTAAAGCATAGGTTATATAAAGATTAAAAAGGAAGGAGAGGAAACAAAGAGGTTACATCCTCCGGTAAAACAAGCAACAGCGTTGTCAGGCTAAAACATTTACAGTCAGTTGGAGGGGAGGGGGGGGGTGCCGACGTCATCCTTCCGGTCACGTGTTATACTTGAGTAGCAGCGCTCGGTGTCCAACATATCCCCTCCCGGAAAAACTTCAGCTGGACGTTTATTCCGATAGTCCATCAGCGCTCTACAGTACTTTTCATGCTGGCTTCTAGCAAGAGGCTTGGTAAGGAAGTCAGCAGGGTTCTCAGCACTTGTGGCATTTATCTGTCCACCACTATTATCCTCTTCCGGAGATTCTGCCGTCTTTCCATGACTTCGGAGTGTCATTGGATGGCTTCTCAGGTTCTCTGGGAGAGTCCTCAGATAGCTGATCTATTCCACCTGTAGTTCCAATCAGTTCTTCAGTTTCTCGGTCTACTGGTTGATCTGCATTACTTTCTTCTTGAAAGGAGGCCTCTTTCGAGGAGAAATGGACAGATGGTAGAGTATCCCTTTCTCTTTTGGGCTGTTTATAGAGGATTTCTTCTTTGAATACACAATTTCTAGATTCCACCACTTGGCGTTTTTCAGGAATCCAGATTCTCCAACCTCGTCCCTGTAGAGAATAACCCACGAGAATTCCTTTAGTGGCTCTTGGCTGAAGCTTCGAATTCCTTCTTTGTTTTGGAACATGAACAAAGGTTTTCGCAGCCGATTGCTCTCAGATGTTGCAGAGCAGGTCTTTTTCCAAACCACAATTCAAAAGGCGTTTTCTCTTCATTGTGTCTGTAACACGATTTCTCAAGTATGCTGCTGTGTTGGTGAGCTCTGCCCAGAGGCGGTTGGCAGATTGCAACTGTTCACAGTACTCCTCACTAAGTTCAGCAAAGTCCTATTCATGCGTTCGGCGACACCATTCTGTTCAGGTGTGTAGACCATGGTGCGTTCATGTACTATACCATGGGCCTTCGTGAAAATATCCCAAGGAGATGAACAGAATTCTAGTCCGTTATCTGTACGAATCCTCTTGAGAGAAAATCCCGTCTGATTTTCAGCTTCTTTCATCCATTCCTTGAATTTTTCTAGAGTATCGCCCTTCCTTCTGAGGAAATATACCCTTGTATATCTTGATGCGTCATCAATGATGGTCAAGACAAATCTTGATCCACCCCAGCTCTCAATGTTGAACGGTCCCATTAGATCACAGTGAACAAGGGCTAGTGTCTGAGTTTCCTTGGTAGATCTCAAATTCAGGAAAGGTCTTTTTGTCGATTTTCCAATCATACAATCAGAGCACTTATCAGGTTTTTCAGCCTGACAGTTCAAACCAATGACAACTTCTCTTTTCATCATGTCTACTATGGTGTCATAGTTGATATGCATGAGTCTCTGATGCCATAAATTTAGTGGGAATTTACGAAAATTGTTGGTTTGAGCAATGGAATTTGAACATTCTCCTGATTCTGGAAATCTGGACGGAGCAGTCCTGACGAGACAGAGCCTTCCTCTCTTCTCTGCTCTGATCATCAAGTTATGATCATTGTCGTAGATATGACATCCCTTCTTGTCGAAGATAACCTCATGACCATTTTCCACAATTTGTAGAACAGAGAGTACACCATGTCTGATCCCAGGTACGAACATTGCATTCTGAGCAACTATGCTTCTAAGTTGTCCAGAATTGTTGATCAGATCTACTTGAGCATTACCTCTTCCTATGTTTGAATGTGATGTACCATCAATGGTGGTCACTTGTCCTACATTCTCGTCATTCAACGTGGAAAAATACCTTCTGTTCGAAGTCATATGATGCGTGGCACCTGAGTCAATTACCCACGTATCCTCTTCTGATACAACTTCTGCATTATACATCACAGACAAGTTCTTTGCTTCGTGATGTTGATGTATCGCTCCCTTTTCCTGTTGTTTACCGTTATTATTTTTCAGTTTGAAACAGTCCCGTGCAATATGCCCTGTTTTTCCCACATCCGAAACATTTTCTAACAGTTTTAGAACCTTGATGTTCATGAGGGAATTGTTTCTTGTTAGAGTTCCTGACTGACAGTGCACCCATCCCTTCATTTGTTGTAGCATACCGGCGCTCTGCCTCAGCTAACAATTTACGTCTGATGTTGGCACTGGTGAACTCTGACTCTGGTAAGTTACACATTGTTGATATAACATTATCCCAGTCCTCGGGCATTCCACAAAGAATTAGCATGCTTAGATCACCGTCTTCAATTTTATCCCCTACACCTGTGAGTTCACTCACTATTAGATTTATGCTTCCCAAATAGGCATCCATGTTCGCATGTTGACAGAATTTCTGGGAGTACAACTTTCGACGCAGTTGGAGAATTCTGTGTTTGCTATCCCTGGGTGCATAAAGTCTTTGTAATTCATCCCAAACTTCTTTGGGGGAATTTAGATGTCTGATATGGTTCTGCTGCTCCTCACCAATAGAGAGACATATCTTTGCTAAAGCCTTATTCTGCCTCGTATTAAATTTGTTGATTAGACTAACATCCCCTCCCTCGGGTTTGACTTCGCCCTGGGTCAACAATTGACCATAAGTCATTGTCCATCAGAATGAGCTTAATTTGGAAGCTCCATGAGGAATAGTTTAATCCATTTAGCTTGGTAATTTTCGTTAAACTTTCGTTAGCTTCCATTATAAGATGGCGTCCACTGAAGGGGGGGAGAGAGAACAAAAATAGGCTTACCGTTCAATGCTTCAGGCAGCTCCAATCAGTCTCATAATCTTTTCTTGTAGGGGTGTAGACAAGGTACTTGGTTACACTTAGGACAAGAGCCTTGCACTAACTAATTTATTAAAGCATAGGTTATATAAAGATTAAAAAGGAAGGAGAGGAAACAAAGAGGTTACATCCTCCGGTAAACAAGCAACAGCGTTGTCAGGCTAAAACATTTACAGTCAGTTGGAGGGGAGGGGGGGGTGCCGACGTCATCCTTCCGGTCGCGTGTTATACTTGAGTAGCAGCGCTCGGTGTCCAACAGTAACCATAAATAGTCTTTTCTAAAAGACAAACTTTATTCTCACTACCTTTTATTTTGAATCCATCAGGTTGTTGCATGTAAATTTTTCCTTCAAATTTCCATAAAGATAGGCTGATTTAACATCTAACTGGACATGCTTCCATCTTAGCAAAGATACTAATATTATAAACAGGAATCTAATTATTGAAAAATTTACAACTGGTGAAAAAATGTCAGTGTAATCTATTCCATATTTCTGTCTATAACCTTGTGCCACAAGCCTAGCTTTATATCTTTTTATATTATTTTTATCATCTCTTTTTACGCTATATATCCATTTATTGCCTAATATTTTTACACCTTGAGGTGGGGGATCTACTAATTTCCATACTTTCCTATCTTTCATCACCTTAAGTTCATCCTCCATTGCTTTAATCCAATTCCTTTTTTCCTGTGATTGTTGTACATCATTAAAGTTTTTAGGAAGTTCTACATTATAGATTTCCTCATGAAAAATACTTTCGTACAAATCATCTTCCAAACAATTTGTTTCTATTTTAACTTCATTTTCCTCGCTTATATCTGGTTTTTGTGGTCAAAATGAAAACATTTCAGAATTAAATTCAAGTTTTTGTGTTTCGCAATATTTTTTTACATCATTAAATGATCTTAATTTTTGATCACTAGAAGGTGGATAATAGTATACGTCTACTCGTGGTCCTGTCTTTCTAGGTACTTCTAGTCTTTTCCATTTAGTTATGTCTATTGGGGTAAGTGTATGTAAATTATGGTTATCACTATCACTATTTTCATAAGGGTAGTTATCATCCTGTGGATAAAAAACATATTGTACTCTAGAAGCAGTACCAAATAAAGTATCTACACCTTTCTTAGTTTCATCAATAAATACATGAATGGTTTCTATTACTTTTCTATCTGCTGGTAACCAGATTCTATAACCTTTTGTTTTGGTTGCATAACCTACCATTATGCCTGAATTGGCCTTAGGTTGTAACTTATTTCTTTTCATTTTAGGGACATGTACATAAGCTAATGAGCCAAAAATTTTAAAATGTCTTACAGGTGGTTTATGTCCTGACCATAATTCCATTGTACTTACTCCTTTTTTTAGAGCATGTTCACATCTGTTTTTAGTATATGTAAAGGTATTTAGGGCTTCTGCCCAGAATCTGGGTTGTAACCTACTATCTAAAAGCATTGCTCGAACACCTTCAATTGCAGTTCGATTAAACCTTTCAGCAATTCCATTTTGTTCAGGACTATAAGTTGATGTTCTTTCTATTCTAATACCCAAATTTACTAGAAAATTTTCAAATTCTTTGTTACAGAATTCTAATCCATTATCTGTCCTAATACATTTTAATTTGGCATTTAATGCTCTCTCAGACTCATGCAAGTATTGCTTAAATAGTTAAAGACTTCTGATTTTTCTTTTAGGAAATAAACATTAACCTTTCTAGAGTAGTCATCTATGATAGAAAGAAAATATCTACTGCCACCAAGTGATCTCACTGGTGCAGGACCCCAGATATCCATATGCACTTTTCTAAAGGTTTTCTAGTCAGAATTGTATAGCTAAATTTAAATGATGATCTGGTGATCTTAGCTACTTTACATATATCACATGTGGTTGGATTACCCTGAACTTTTTCTAATCCTTTGACAGTATTCTTTTTACTCATAGAATTAAGTATTTCTGAATTAATATGACAAAATCTCTTATGGAGAAGATTAAGATTTGAGTTATAAGAAACTGAATAATTTTGAGCTTTGGCTCTATTAGGGTATCCATTTACAATATATAACTTATCTACTCGTCTTGCTGTGAAAAAATATTCTCCATTATTTTTAAATATTGTCATTTTACCGTA
The DNA here is from genome assembly GCA_030710605.1 of Cordylochernes scorpioides. Taxonomy (NCBI): domain Eukaryota; kingdom Metazoa; phylum Arthropoda; class Arachnida; order Pseudoscorpiones; family Chernetidae; genus Cordylochernes; species Cordylochernes scorpioides. Next base: position 58,502,400 of record CP092866.1, read on the forward strand.
TTTCCATATATAATCTTATTTCCTGCTATGTCTATGCACGATCCACTAATGAGATTTATTCTCATGTTTGGTGCATATAACACATTAAGTAGAGTTACCTCTACAAAGGTGTTGTTTATATCTCTTAAAACAAAGTTGATATCTCCAATCAAAGCGTCCATCGGGGGGATATCCTGGTAGTTAACAAACCAATCCTTTTCTTTGCAAAAATGAGATGCAGCTGCACTGTCTATCAGCCATTCTCCCCATTCACTAGTTGGATCACTTGCCTCTTTCACTAATGTGGTGGAAGCTTAGAATTTCTGAGTGAAATGCAGAAGATTTTCCCTTGTAATTCTGATCCTTTCTGTAGTGTTGACATTGAGAGTTTTTGTTTCTAAGAAAACAGTCTTTTAAAAGATGGCCAGTTTTCCCACAGAAGGAGCAATTTCTTATATCATGTGTTCTTGCTGTTCTTGGATGCACTGTTGGCTCCAGCATGCCTCCACTGCTACATTGTGCTTTTGCAGAAAAATAATTTTTCTTTTTATTTCCTAGGTACATCCTGGGAGTTTTTGTTTGATAAGCGTTTGCCACAATATCAAGTCCATCATCTTTTTTCTTTTGTTGAACTCTTCCCGATTCAGTTATTAAGTGGGCTTCAATGTTTTCAACATTGAATTGTTTTTCTTCTAGTCTGTATAGAACTTGGACAATGCCATCATAATCTTGAGGTAATTTCCTTATCAACTGAAAACACACAAGTATTTCAGGTAGATCAAATCCAGCTTCTTTAATCAGTTGTTTTTCTCTTGGACTCTTTTAATAAATATTCCAATAGTTTCTTCATCAGGAGCAAATTTCAGTTCATAAAATTCGTCAATCAAACCAGCCAGTCTGGCCCTTGAATTTGGTTCAAAATTCTGCTTTAAAATATTCCAAGCTTCTTTTCCATCAGCAGCATTGGCAATCAAGGTTTGGTAGTTTCTTTCTACTCCTTGGTAAATAGTAGTGAATGCCTTATCCTTCCTCCATTTGAATTCTCTTATATCTTTGGTTGTTGCCTCAGCTGGAAGATCATGTTCATCTTCTATGATAAAATTCCAGCTTCCTCTATCGATTAGAAGGACCTTCATATCCACTTTCCAGATATTGTAGTTAAAAGCATTCAGCTTAGGAAACGTGAAATTTGAATCATTCATTTTTAAATTTTAATGCGGCCCCAAAAGCTTAACCAATTTTTTTTTCTCAAATAGCTATATTATCAGGTAAAAGCTTGCAAGTAGGCCCATAACCTTTGTTGGGTGGAAGGTAGGACAGATGGCACACACACCTTTTAAAATATTTTCTTTTTTTTAATACTTGAAGCCCTGAGAGCATCTAGCTTCTCTGCTCACAACAAAACTACACTTTTCTTTTTAACAAAAATAGAAATATGCAAATCCTCTATTATACATTAATTTTGGGCAAGAATTTACATATATAAATTTACAAAAAAAAATTTAATTAAATTTAAAAATACAAATTATTTAAACAATTAAATTTACAAATAACATAGTATATTATATTTAATGAAAAGATGATCACTCCTAACATAGCCATATCACTGGTACTTAAATTCATACCCTTCAAACCATCCTCAATCATTCCTTCACCGTCAAACAATCGGCGTACACGGGCCGCATCGGCGCACTTCATCTGTTGGTCACCCTTCCTCTCTCTAAAACCTTCACTTCTCTTAAAATTTCTATCTCTCCTAGACTTTGGTTGTTTCTTGGTAGTTGATGGTGCTTCCATTGATTCAACAGCGGTAGGTGCAGACGATGCCATGTTTCGGAAACAAGTTAAAGCGGAAATGCCAGCTTTAAAATTGTCGACGAATACGTGTTAGTACTCGTGCGACGCGTGGCCGCACGGTCGGCGTATGTATGTTTTTTTTAACATAATCATTTTTTATTATATAATATCAATTTATATTCATATGCATTAACTTCACAAGCTCAAATATAAATATTTTCTTATATCAATGTAATTATTCTTCAATAATATTAAATCATTTCCCCTTGGAAAAAAATAATTCATTGAAAAGTCAAAATATTTCAAGTGAACCATGAAATATTAATTAATGTTTAAAAGATTTTGAGCAAAATATCTTCTATGACGCATGCTTAGATTTTGTTTATACATGCGTACGTACGTATGTATGTATGTATGTATGTATGTATGTATGACAATTGACAATTAAAAATGTTTTATTGACAACTTAGTCAATCGGTAAACTCCTAAGAGTTAAGTAGGAGGAATTAAGAAATTACAATTTACAGTTCAAATCAGGCGGTGTCCTCACCGAGGGTCGTCTGGACTCAATCAGGTAATAACTTCCTGAGTTCGGACATACTCTCACGCACAGAGGGATCGGAGTCCCGAGCGCGCCAGATGGCGGTGCTGGTGAATCCACCGAGGATGTACCTATCCCGAGTGGGTAGGCGCTTGAGGAGGGGCTCCCTATCCCCGGGGTATAGGATTGCTTTCACTATGTCATCCACGTCGACTTGCGTTTGGAACGTGTGCTCCAAGCCGATTTCACGACTCAATTCATGTATTAAATCTCCTGCCACCTTCCAGCGCTTGTCCATCAGAACTCTTTCCATTTCGGCAGACAGTGGAGGCGGAGGTGTCGCCATGGCCGGTGTCGTCGTATCCCCATGGGGAGCGGGTGGTGTTGGCCCAGCAGGCCGAGGTGCAGGCAGTGGGGGTGTAGGTGCTGCGGCTGGTGTTGTCGTTAGCTCAGCCCTAACCTGTCCGAGGACCTTAAATATATTAGAGGTTCCTCCGGGCCTCGGGTCCAGGATTTGGCCGATTAGGCCGGCGAGAGCGTCGCTTTGCGGAGGCGACAGAAGGGGTTCCTGCTTTCGCGCCCTGGTCTTTGAGGATAGGAGGTCCAGGGCCTTCTCCCGCCTGAGACCAAGGGCATCCGTCTCGGCAAAGGAGACGCCGGGGTTCCCCTCGATAAATGCAACGAGGCCTTCTCTCGTTGAGATTCTTGTCGAGGATGTGGATGCCTCCTCGATGATGGACATCTCAACGTCCGGTGTTGGGGCTGCAGGCACTGGAGATGGCCGAGGTGCTGTGGATGGAATCACAGCTCGGACCGCAGGAGAAGCGCCGGGGATCTCCATGGTTGGGCCGGAGGGTGCCGGTGCAGGAGGCTGGGCTGCTGACCGCTGAGCCGGTGCAGGAGTGGTCGGTGGTGGAACGCCAGCAGGAGAGGTTGGCGGGGTCAATCCGGTGTTGTTGGCTCGCCCTGCAAGCAGGGGGCAGTTGGCCCTGCGGTGCCCCTGCCCGTGGCATCTGGAACACTTAATGCCGGAGGACAGGTAAGCGGGCCAGGCCTCGCTTTTGATGATGATGTCGAGGCGGGTGGGGAGCCTCTCGGTGGTCACTCCTTCGTGGAGGACGATGAACGCCTCACGGCGGCCGTCTTTGTAGGTGTATGGGCCGGCTTTCATCATTTTGGGCGCGATGGAAGTAATGCACCCATAGGGCCTAAGGGCGTTGATGATGGCTGCGTCCTCCACGAAGAAGGGGAGGTTGCTTACCGTTATCCTCTCCGCTTTTTACGGAAAGGAAAAGCCCTGAGGAGAGTGCCCTCAACCTCATGGCCGTCGTTTATGAGGCGCTCGGCGAGGCCCCTGTTGGCCAGTCCCAGGAGTTGGTGGCCGTTTACCTTGGAGATCTGGATAACTCCGGCGGTTCCTCCAAGCAGCCTGTCCAGCGCCCTCAGGTAGTGGAAGGGCTGCAGTTCGGGGCCGTGTTCCAAGTAGACGCAGTGCTCCTCGGCAGAGGGCGCCTGCCGCGCCCGGGCCTCCGCGATGTGGGCCCTGGTTGTCGGGATCTCCTGTGCCCGGGGCACCGATCGCGCCGATGATTGCAATCGGCGACTGCTCCGGGCACCTCCGGCATTGGAGGAAGGTGCAGCGGCGGTGGGTGAACCCGCCGATTCGCGCCGCCTCTTTCTGCTCTTGACGACGGTGAAGCCGTCGTCCGTTCCAGGGCGTAGATCTTCAGCGCAGTCCGCCCAGTTTCCCGGGGCATGGGCAGCGCTATTGTACGATAAATTGGCTGCCAAGCTGGGCGTGACGTCGTCACGCGCGGCGGCCGGGCTTGCATGCGTCTCTCGCGCCGGCGATAATATTTATCTACTTTAACTCTCTTTACTCCTCCTCTTATTCCAATTTTATTTTTATATATTATAGATATAACCCTACTCTTTTTAATAATATCTATATTAATAAAATGCAAATTTCATAAGTGTTGTTCACTAAAAACTTTCGTTACAATGCATCAATTTCGACCAAATTTTCAACATTTATGTAAAACGAGATGGAGCAGGTTTTGCTTAACATCAAAATATTTTTCCCTAACATTAACATGCGTAACTTCGCTGTTATCGATTAAATACAAAAAAAAAATCAACAGAGTTAATTTTATTTATATATAAATACAAAATTAAATTTCAACAGAGTTAATTTTTTTACATACTAGCTAATAATCTCAATCTAAAAAATATTCAAAGCAAGCAATTTTAAGATAACACCATATGTAAAACAGTCGGCCAAGAAAACAAATAACGTGTAATATATATATAATATATAATGAATATAATATATATAATATAACGGTATAATAACGGTATAAAGAAATAATGAGCCTATCGTTCAAATTTATAATTGTAACGAATAGTATTTTAATTAAAACATTTTTAAAACACACAGTTTGGAACGGGACGTTTCACAAGAGTGACATCCATGGCGCCAATTTATAATTGTAACGAATAGTATTTGAATTAAAACGTTTTTAAAATTTATACGCACTCGGGTAAAACCCGGGCGTTACACGGGCCATTCGTATTATATAAATATATAATAAAAAATATAATGTAATGAATATTATTATCATTATTATCATAATAGTCTATGTTCCGGAAAATTATTTTCAATTATATTCGTTAGGCAAACTTTCACTCAGATAAAACCCGGGCGAAGCCGGGTACACATCCGCTAGTATATATATATATAGTGACAAAACTATATTTAAAACTGGTATTTTCATCTGAAGAGTCCTGATACAATAGATTTCTCTTTCCAATAGAATATCCAATCTCCTCTTTATTGTTTTGTCCTGGTCTACCATTAGGGTTCCAAAACAATTTATAATTGGAAAATATTCTAAATATGTTCGTCTTTCTTTAACTAAGTAAAACACTTGATAAGGCACAATTTGGATTATAGATTATAAACACAAGGTAATAAGACCAAATCCAAATTTGGTCTTATTACCTTGTGTTTAAGTAAAAAACTATATAATCTTATTCTAACTTTATAAATAAAAATAAAAATTATATATATAAAAAAATTACAAAAACTCTATTAATTAACTATAAAATACTAAAACCCTTTCAATTCTTCTACCTTGTTTGAAATAAAAGTGTATGGTTCTTTCTTTATCTCTTTCCTCTCTTTTACTAAAAATAAATATATAACCATTATAAATCTCTTCCTTTATTCCTATATATATTAGAGTATATATGAATAAAACAAAGCTTCAAGGGCTGCGTTTCTTTATTAAAACAAATATATTCAAGCTTTCGGGCACATACGCCCTTCTACAGGAATTAATAAACAATAATCCAACTAGTTTGAAATAATATTTATATTTAAATTTAACGTGCATATCCACGATACACGTGCATTTCAACTTGCAAGGTATCCCATCAGACATGTGATATCTTATACTGTGAATGAATTATTTTTATCTTATTTTATTTAAGTCTATTGAATTATATGCTTCTGGTAAATCAATTCTGCGATTTATACTGTTATATTGTTTGGACACTATTGCTTCAATTATTAATCTTTGAAATTTATTATTAATATTGTTATAATGTACTTTAGGTTCATTTAAGTTAAATGTGTGTCCTGTTGAATTGGAGTGCTTATTATCAATATTAATAATAAATTTCAAAGATTAATAATTGAAGCAATAGTGTCCAAACAATATAACAGTATAAATCGCAGAATTGATTTACCAGAAGCATATAATTCAATAGACTTAAATAAAATAAGATAAAAATAATTCATTCACAGTATAAGATATCACATGTCTGATGGGATACCTTGCAAGTTGAAATGCACGTGTATCGTGGATATGCACGTTAAATTTAAATATAAATATTATTTCAAACTAGTTGGATTATTGTTTATTAATTCCTGTAGAAGGGCGTATGTGCCCGAAAGCTTGAATATATTTGTTTTAATAAAGAAACGCAGCCCTTGAAGCTTTGTTTTATTCATATATAAATCTTACAGGGCTTTTTCAATTGATATTAGAGTATGTCTAAATGAAGGGTAAAAGCCGATGATAAAAGACGTTACGTTGTTATAATTTTTTTTCGTTAATTTTTGTTTTTTATAATTTTTTTTTCTATTAAAAAAAAACATCAATATAAACCTGATTCTAACCAATATATAATTACTATTATTACCCTTTTCTCTCCTTAATAATATTTAAATATAATACATATAAACAACTGTTTAATTATTTACCTTAAACACACAAAAAAAAAATAACTTTTATCTCCTTTCTCCTTAAAAAAATGTCGAATCTTGCCAATTCACTGTTTACTCTGCGGTAGTTGTGACAGCGAAGGTGCTGTCAACTGGAAGTTGGAATTGGATTGGGGTGAATTTTGCAGTCGCAATGGCAGGAGTGAGGACACAGGATAGGTTGGTCAAAGGAACCTATGCTGACAGACAGAGAACATAGGAGGAGAGTGAGCTTAGGCCCCCGCGATTTACGCTGGATCAGGAGACACGTCTAGTACGGATGAGACACGGAGACGCTACTGAGGCTTCCCCAGTCTGGTTGTATTGAGATTTTGATTGGTCATTCATTACATCATGGAAGATGAAGAATCGCCTTGATTGGTCCAAACGACTGGGGAAGCCATCTTTGATAGTTATAGCAGAAAATGTGAGGATGGAGCATTGACCTAAATAAAGTTGTTTTTAGCGAATTCAACTCCGGGGTCCTTTGTCTTGGAGTTCTCTGGAATAAAAGTGTCGTTGACCTAGCACTAATGATGCGAGATGGGAATCTTTCCTCTTAACTCTAGGCCTAACTACAATTGTTTATTATTATCTATAATTGTATTATCTCCTTGTTTTTCTCTGTCTGTCTGACATACAGTCCGTATTTTATTTGGCTCTTAGCAGTACATCATGTCATACAGTAAGTTGGTACAGGGTACAAGGTGGTTGGACATATGCAGGGACATGGTAGATTGACTGGGGTTTTAAATTATCAGATATATATATATATATATATGGAAAATTTTCCGGGAGGAAATTAATCCATAGAAGCAATGGGCGCTTCTCCCGTCTGTCTGACATGTCTAACAGTACATCATGTTATAAGTTTGGTACAAGGTACAAGGTGGTGGGACATGGTAGAATGACTGGGGTTTTAAATTATCAGATATATATATGGATGTCTTGATTTTGTTTCTTCTAGCCTCTATTTTCAGCCTAATAAGAATATGTAATTTATAGTATGTAATAAAAACTGTTGGGAAAAATTGTAGATTCGTAGAAGAAAAAATAACACTGATAATTACAAAGATCCTTTATTACTTGAAGGTATTTATAAACAATAAGGAAAAACAAGAAATTAAAGGAATTGAACTTGATCAAATTATATGTACATCAGCAGCTCACACTTATAAGTGGCTTGCCCTATCCATTAACCACTAGCCAACCAACAATCCAATAAAGCTGCGATATATAGGTTATATGCAAATTTTAGCATAGACAACAATATACGACAGTATTACATCACTGAAATATCTAGGATTGTCATTTTTAACGAGAAACAAGACTGCTTAAACTTTTAAAACACACTGCTCCAATTATTATATTTCAATATTAATCCTCTCTTTCAAAATGCAAAGTAATTTATAAGGTGAAAATTGAATACTTTATTCTTAGAAGAATTTGCATATCTCAATGTCAGTATATGACCAACATCACCCATTTTATATTTTCTCACATTCATCATTACATGATGAAACTATTTAGAGGATTCATCACTGATGAGCCTAGCCCTTTAGTTTTCTAAACATCTTTTTATTTATTGTAGAAATTTCCTCTTCGAATTAAAATATTGCAAAATTTTAAACAACTAGGGCAATTTTTTTTGTTACATAATTTTCAATCATTTAAAAATATATATAATAAGGCACAATTTGGATTATAGATTGGAAACACAAATAGTGTCATTTTGTTAGCAACGCTGTTACCAAAACATCACACACTATTTAATTATTTGGATTTGGTTTTATTACCTTGTGTTTCAAAAAAATACAGTTGAATCTGTCTATAGCGCCCAATTTTAAATACATATTATGATGCAATTTACATTAAAAGTGACCTGTCTATAGCACCCCCTCTCTAACACCCTATTTTGGCGAGTCCCAAAAGGTGACGCTATAGACAGGTTTAGCTATATATAAATTAAACAAAAACATTTGTGTTTATTTGCTTTATTTTAAAATAATACTCTAATATTTATATATTTTCATTTTTTTATTTGAATGTATCATCCTTAGAGAATTTCCATCATTTTTTTTGCCTCTATTTGTGAATATGTATATATATATATTATATAATCTAAAATACAAATATTTTATTTTTTTAAAAACATATATTTCATTTTCATTCATTGACATATTTTTTTTTACCATAGATTCAGAACATACCATTTTAATTATTATTGTTGTAAATATGTATATTTAACCCTACCTATTTTTTAAAATCACGATTATATAATTCATTCTATAAATTCTATATTGCAGTGATAAATATTTTTATGTGTGATTTTACTTCAAGTAATTCAAAATAAAATCTACTTGAAAGGTAAATAATTATCTTTACTTTTTCACGACTGCACCTCTTTTCAACAACAAAACACAAAAAAAAAATTCTAACGCAATATATATATAAAATATCAAATTTTCAATATTGTGTACCATAAAATATATATTTTGTATACTATATGCCAATTTTATTATAAAATGTTATATATTACTGTGCTTTATTGCTTAAATAAAAATTTTATTTCTATATATTGTATTTCATTTTTTTTTAAATATACAATCATTTTGAAAATTCATTCCAATAATTGATCTATTTTGCCAATGTGTGAAATCAGAGGAGTTGAAATAAAAATGGTAATTTTAGAAATTCAAATTTATTATATTTGATGCAAATACTGTTATTAATTAAAATGTGCTGGGAAATGAAAAATTAATTCTTTTAATTGGTTAAATGCTTATCGTATAAATTTTATATACAGTAGAACCTCCCTTTAAGGACACCTCTCTATAAAGAACAGTTTTCATTTGCAAAATTACCATTTAGCAACTCTCCTGTAAGAGGACACCTCTCCCTAAAGGACAATTTGGCTCTGCAATTAGGTGTCCTTTACAGGGAGGTTCTACTTTATTAAAAAACAGTATCTTTTTCTTTCTTATCTCCACTCAATCATATTAGGGTATCAAGCTTGTAGAGCTTGAGACTTTTGATGGTGTCCGCTGGGGATAGGTAGAGTTCATCAATGGATGAGCCAATTCAGTCAATAATGTGTTTTGGGATTGCATGAGTTGAGAATTGCACTTTAGTCATAGTGGGAAAACCTTGCAACCATTCTGGGGAAAGTCATTGTCCGTAGATGACCAGACTTGAGTCTGGAAATCAAACACTGTTGAAAAAACACTAGAGCCTTGTTAATATTCGAACATGATAATTTAACACTTGCGATAATTCAACCCTGTTTTCATGTGTTGACCTCTAGCCTAACAAATGATATTTTGACACAATAATTCAACCTATTTTTAAAATCAAATTTCCACCCATTAGATAATTCTTGTTCAAATACAAATTTATTACTAAAAATACCATATTCTTTGCCCGCTGGGCACATCCACTGTTGTTAATGTATGTACACAGTGTTTAAAAGTGTTACAATTAGTTGTAACTCTGCCTTTGCCAGTCCCAAGCCGGATGAAAAAGGAGGAGGGGGTAGCAGTAACAAGCTCACTAAAAAACCTGGGCTCAGCTGGCCCGGCTGATAGTACCCTGTAAGGGCACCTAATCCAGGGATACAGGATGAACAGCGCTTGTACTCCATGTTAGGAGCGGCTGCACATGGCGTCTGTTCCTCATGTCAGGAGCGGGCATTTTTTTTGGAGCCAAGTCGGCCTGCCACTGAGTAGTGCTCCCAGTCTTAATGACAAAGGCAGATGCATTCTACTTCACCCAATCATGATGGTTGTCAAATTTCAACCATCAAAGTCTCAAGCTTTACACGCTTGACACCCTAATATGATTGAGTGGAGAAAAGGAAGAAGAAGAAGACAATTAGTTATAAATATTGGTGGCAATGTTGCACGCGATTTTTGTTTCCTCCTGGACAATTTAAGCCTAACTTAAATGGCCACCAGTTGCCGGCAAAAACAACAATGTGTTCTAAAGAGTAATGTTTTTCTATTTAAATAACATACACAGGGGGGGTCGGTGGAAGGGTGGTCTAAACTGTTGGTTTTTGACCGCTACGACCCCGTATTGAATCCTGCATTAGGCACTTTTAACTAATTAAAAAAAAAATGCTAATAGCCCCCAATTCTTGCAAAAGTCCAACCCACCAGTGAGTGCAAGTAAGCAAACGGGACTCTGGCACATTTGTAAGTGCAAAAGTCAAACTGCTTTTCACATGTGTAGACATGTGGTGCACTTACCAGTAAAAGCCAACTTCTACCATTGCCTTGGATGGCCCATTGATTATCATGGCTTGTACCACGTGTACAAGGGATAATAAAAAAACAGAAGAAAGACAAGCATGCCTTTTGAAGATTGATTAGCTAGCATGCACAATAAATAGGGTTTTTGCCTAAAAATAAACAACCAACCCTAAAAGATTTCTGTTTTTTTTAACTAAAATTTTCAGGCTTTATTTTCTAATTTTCTTCCCATTGCATTTATTCATTTAGATTAAAATAGAATTTGTAATGTTTCCTTTATTCAAAAATATATTAATGTAATTTTATCCATCACTAAAAGTTAATCGTGAAACATTCTGAAAAAAAAAAGTCCCATTGGTATCAATTTACCATTATTAATTAAAATATATTTTACAATAGTAAGTTCTAAAAATATTATTTCAATTATATATTTGGTTATTGTAGAAAGGCCACTTTTAGAGAATGCTGTGGTGAAATCATCTAACTGACTTTAATTCAACACTTACTTCATTTCAACCAAAAACTGATCCTTTGGGGTGTCATATTGAAGAGGTTATAGTCATGTTTTAGGTGGACCCTCAGAGACTCGTCCTATATATCATTAAATATCATCAATTCAAAATTAAATGTTATTGTGATTTTTTTAAAATTTTATTTCTATTTAAAGTCCTTGTCCCCCCTAGGGACACTTGCGCTGTCATACATGTATGCCTTTACATTTGTCTATACATATGTATACAATAATTTTAGGTCGTGAATAGAAGTCATATGATGTTAACAATGAGAAAGAAAAAAAAGAACTGTGTACAAAAGAAAGAAGTGTCTGGCAATATGTACAATAAGCATAATATAAATTATCAGTTTCTTAAAATATATTGTTGCTATATAATTTAAAATATATCTACAAAAGGTATTGAATTTCATATACATTTCTTTACTGGAAATAAAAAATACTTGGATCTGTCACTATTAAATTATTTTCGATTCTATAGTCTTGAAAAACAGGACAATCCAGTAAAAGATGTTTCAGTGATAAATTCAGTAATCATCTAAGATGGATAATTTGCTGGAGGATCTATAAAAAATAAAGCAATCTTCCCATCCAAAATAAACCTAAACACCATCCACAGTTATTTATTTGGTTATCCTAGTGAAATGTCCACTAGCTGTGAATGTTATGATGAAATCATCTAACTGACTTTAATTTAACTGAAATCCCTTGGAGTGTCAAATTAAAGAGTTTAGGCTGCATTTACATTAGTTGGGAGTAATGTTCACATTGCTGCTAATTACTACTTTTGGCTAAAATGTTCAATAGAACCTTGTTATAGCAGCCTCTTCTATACAGCAGAACCTCCGTGAGAGGGTACCCTCTCAGAACACCTCTCTACAAAGGGTAGTTTTCATCACCAAAATGGCCATTTTTATTATTTAGCTACATTTAGAATACCTCTCTCTACAGGACACTTTGGCTTTGCAACTAGCTGTCCTTTTGAGAAAGGTTCTACTATAACAGGAATTTGGTTATAACATTCCAAAGTCCTGAGTCTAAATTGTTTTTATCATGGTTTTTGAACAAAAATACAGTGTTGAAACTCATTAGTTAGAGCCGATACTTTATAAGATCATACCCTTCTATTTAAATGCACACTGGTCCTATTTGCTACCGCCCCATATTTTGTATATATGCTATATCTTTATTAATATAACCTGTAAACCCTTATTTGTATTTAAAATCAAAATGGTGATGTAAAAATAAAAAGCCCAAAGAGTGGTCAGTCAGCTGGGGCAGAGGGAGAGGAAAATGCCAACACCCAGGTGGGGACCCTCCAGGGCTTTTTATAGACGACCCCTGTAAACAGGACAGTTTTTGCAGGGGGTCAGCGGCAGTATGTTCTACAGGGTGTCTATTGGCAGACCGCTTCTGTCTCTCTCTCCATGTCTCGGTGATAGGAATCCAGGTTTGTGTCATGGCCTCTACCTCTGTCCCGTGGGCTGTCTCCGATCACTCCCGGTGCTAACATCTAGCCCTGCCTCTGCTTCTTGTTGTCCGTGTGTGGGAAGAACATCAACACTCGCCTCACGTACACGACTGCCAGTTTATCCATACGTCGACAGGATCATTTGCAACAATATTACATATATATAGAGGGCTATATGGCTTTATATTGTAAATATACTTGAGGGATGTCTATTTTTCGGTTAATGCTGTTTTTATCTTCTAATGAGGTCCAGCTTTCTAGAAAAAGTCTTGAAATCCTTAATATTTTGATATACTATTTCAGTTGAGTCAAAATTTGGTAGGTGGTCCTGTTTCAGTGCGTGGTCTACTAAGAGAGAAAGAGGGCTATAGTTTTGTCCGGTGTTGTTTGGTTCTCTCTTCTAGTTTTCCTGTCTTCCTATGTATTTAGCTGGGCATGATCGGCACGGGATTCTGTAAATGAGGTTTGATTTTTGACTATTGTTTGTAATATGTTTGGTATCAGGATGGTGGAGAAGCGGTTTTAAGTTCGATGGTGTCTGGTATATCGTTTTGATATACTTATTGAAGGCTCTACTGATTTTTTAGAAGTTGCAAGAATGCTCGAAACCTCAATAAAAGTGGTTTCGAATCTATGGAAACAATTTCAGGAAACAGGAGACATCTCCAGAAAAAAAGGACAAGGTCGCCCGAGAATCACAACTTCATCAGAAGAACGTTATCTGAAGTTAACGGCCAAACGTAACAAAACCATGACATCCAGACAGCTAACAATTGAGCTCTCTTCGACCATAGGAGCCATGATATCAAGGCAAACAGTTTACAGAAGACTCAATGAGATAGGGATTTATGCAAGGAGGCCGAAGGTTTGTATATATCTCACTGCCATCAAAAAAAGGGCTTTTATAAATTGGTGCAGACAACATCAGTCTTGGACCCAAAATCAGTGAACTCATAAATTTTTAGTGATCAGTCAAGGTTTACTCTTAACACGATTCTATACGTGTACTGACCTGGAGAGAAACCGCGACTCGAAACCATCCCTCATACATAAGAGAAAGGGACTGTTACAGTGGCCAAGGTGTCATGGTCTGGGGTCGTATAATGTTAGACACACGCACGCTACTACATGTGTTTGATGGCGGCACCCTGACTTCTCAGCGGTACAGAGACGAGATACTGGACCCCTATGTAAGTTTTTTTTTAGGGGTGGAGTCGTGTCCTCGTTCATCTTTATAGATGATAATGCTTGTCCTCAGAGCCCTGATGGTAGACTAATATCTTGAAAGTGAGGGTATTCAAAGGATGGAATGGCCTGCCAGATCACCAGACCTCAATCCTATAGAACATGTTTGGGAAGCCTTGAGGAGATGAATTGTATCTCTTCACCCCCACCCAAGAACAGAAAACTGCTCTGGTTGAAGAGTGGGATTTGTTGCCTAAAGAGCTCTTTAATTGCCTAATAAACAGCATGAAATGTCGTTGTGACAGCTGTTTAGCTGTTAGAGGCGACCACATACCCTATTAAGTCATCAAATATTGGTCGACATTTACCTGACTTTTGGACTAATTAACATAAATTTTCATAAATCTAAAAATATTTCAGCAATAAATTTATTTTGTCAACTTTATTTGTTATAGTTTGGTCTATCTACCTACACATTTTCATTCAAAATAATTCTATATATTTTTAGGAAGCTAACATTAAGTGTTTGTTACCTTAATTTTGGACACCAGTGTATATAATAAGCTAACAGAGTTTTCAGTTGTAAAGTTTTAAGCAATATCTCCTCCAAAGATACTGAACTATACATAGCGATCTATATACCAAAATTTTGGTTATTTTTTTGTTTCGTGTGTCATACTTATTTTTTCTCCAAATATTAGTAGTTATAATTATTTTTTTAATACATTCAATTTTCGAATCGTTAACATTTTGCTTTCAAATTTTGCTTTATTCATTTATCATCATCAAATTTCTTTTTTTTTTCAAAACCTGTGCGTTTGAATTATTGAATTCTATTAATTTCTGATGATAAATATTTCGTGTTTCTAATTTAATTGCTAATGTCCTTTATCAAAATTGTTGGTATAATTTTGTTTCACATTTTTATTTTTACAATCAGAAACTGTAAAAACTTATATTTCAGTAATCGATTCCAATATCATCACACACATATCTATCTATATACAGTAGAACCTCCTTTTAGCGGAAACCCCGATAGCGGACACCTCTCCACAAAGAACAGTTTTAATTTTCAAAATTTTTACAATTTAGCACAACTCTCCAGTAAGAGGACATCTCTCCCAAAATACACTTTGGCTCTGCAATTAGATGTCCTTTACAGGGAGGTTTTACTTTATATAATACACTAACAGTTTTTTTTGTTTTCTATAAAGGTTTAAGCTCCAAACTTTAAATATTAAAAAAAAATTTATTCAATTTTCCACACACAATCGTAGAATATTTGCTTTCAAATTTTACTTTATTCATTTTTACAAAATTACTTTGTTTTTTTAATTTTTTACCCCTAAAAAAAGCTGCCAAAAGTCAATATTTTAATTATCTGTCATATTTCAGTAATTTGATTCCAATATCATTAATAGCAATCTATATACTCGAATTTATTTGTATTCTCTAAATATTAGTTGTTTATATTATTTTCAGCCCACATTCAATTTTCCAATTGTAAAATTTCGGGTTTTGGACAAGGTTTTTGCAAGTTCAGCGAATGGAAATCTTACTTTTGGATAAAAGGCTTTGAAGCTAACTCAACCATTGCATTCTGTCTTCTCCACATTTTGGGACTTCAATTGTAAAGTTTCCCACTCATTATTTTATACAAGCATTAATAAAAATTAAAAAATGAAAGATAATCCACCTTACTAGACCCAAAAGATAGGAAACATCAAGATATACATGTTTAAATATACAGTAAAACCCCTCTATAGTGAACCCCAATGGGACAGAGCTTTTGGTTCACTATAGCCACGGTTTGGCCATTTTTTAAAAACTTTTCTAAATTTTTAGACCATATAATTAAAAAAACAGCCATACAAACAGGAAAAGGCAGCCACTTAATAATGGTCACTTTGTTTTAATTCCCTAAATTTGTTGCGTTCCCGGTTTGGATAGATGAAAAGGGAGGATACACGATGTGACTTATTAAGTTTCCTTACTTAAGTATATATATATATAGCAATTTAGGCCAACAACCCCATGTATATAACCCGCAGCAAGACCTTAATGTTGTATAATAGAAGCACAGCTGTCAATGATACACTATCGACATATGTCTTTACATCATCACATGTAATGCAATTTGTGCAAACAGGATAAATAAAGAGAAAAAAAAAAAAAAAAAAAAAAAAAACGGGGGAAACTCTGTAATTGATTAAGAGTTTGAGTTAAAGCAGGGATCGAGCATATAATATTGTCAGGACAAAGGTCTAAAGATGGAATAACGCACTGAAACACATAAAAGTACAAACATCACTAAAACTTGACAGATAATTAGCCTCAAAGTAGCCCTAATAAAGTCGTAATTTTGCAACTGTTGCTGTGTCAATATATCACAGCAAAAGATATAGTACACAACTCTATTTCAACAGAGTCGGTTGTTCTATAATTTGTACACTTTGTGAAATTAAGGTGTGGGGTGTAGT
The DNA here is from genome assembly GCA_030710605.1 of Cordylochernes scorpioides. Taxonomy (NCBI): domain Eukaryota; kingdom Metazoa; phylum Arthropoda; class Arachnida; order Pseudoscorpiones; family Chernetidae; genus Cordylochernes; species Cordylochernes scorpioides. The sequence goes on from CP092866.1 coordinate 58,518,881, forward strand.
ACCATAAAGCGAAAAGGAATGAAATATGTATGAGAGGAAACAGGAAATTTTCTCTAGATATTTATTTAAATAAATTAAAATTTGGGAACATGTCTATACTGACGAGATATGCTATTTACATAGTAAAATTTAGATAGAGGTGACCTGAAGTTACTTTATAGCCCTTTAGGGCCCATGCGAAAATCTAGGTTGGTTACTACAACAAAAAAGAGGGGGGCGCTAAGTCATAATGACAAATGGCTTACCTTTTCTCGAAAGTGCCGGCAAAGGTCTGGTCTCCCGTCTGAAAACTGTCCTCTCACTGAGCGACTCCGATTGAATCTGCCTTTTGGCCAAGAAACCCTCTTTTATTCATGTCTCTCCCCGTTTCCATTCGCTGCCGAGCCAAAGTTTCTATTGGCTGGCATTTTCATTCGCCGAAAGAAACACCAATCAAAATGGCCAACGGCTCCAGTATCAATTTCATAGACGCCCCAGGCCTCTCCCATCGAAATAGAACATATAGTATTACCACAACAAAAAAAATCTAAAGAGAGAAACAGCTACGGCGATAGTGTAAAATTTCAGACGCCAGGCCCCCCCTTCACATGGATTGAAATACCATCCTCCCTTTTTCTCGGGACGGTATATATATATCGCCCCCCTCCGTCTTAGCTAAAAATCGACACAGGCCCCTTTTCACTTGAACTGTAATATAACGCTTTCCTTTCTCGGGAAGGATATTTTATAAGGTTCAGTCCTTTAGAGATCTTCCTTCTCCATTTTTTTTTCTGGTCACCTTTACCTAAATTTTTGGTGAGGGGAATATATGTACATATGGAACAACAGCTTCCAGCGCGGATGTCCCTGGATGTCACTGGTGTTTCCTTCACCAGGCATCAGCTTTCGGCATGGAAGTCTGGTGTCATCAATTGTCTAGGTTTCTGGGCAAAAAGATGGTCTGTAAGTCTATGTGGGAGGGAAGCCATGTATCCATTTGATTTGATTATACATACGCCTTCTGTTGGGGTATGGTTACAAAAAACGTGCCCCAACAATCCTCCCCCTGCCAAGTAATGGGACAAATGCGTTTGTGCTATTCATTATTCATCTGCCTTTCATCAGTTACTATGAAAGCAGGCCCATTTCTAGCAAAATGCATTTTCCATTACTAGGTGAAGCCAGGTGTACCGAAACCTATAGGGAAGATAAGGCTAATCAAAATGATGGTATGCTATTCTAGATGTTTATTATTCCGAACATTAGTGGGCATTGTGCATCCTGGCAAAGGGGGTTTTTTGTGTGTTATTATTCTATCAGCACACTGTTATCAACATAGGTTATGGGGGACAGTCATATCATATGTATGGAAGTAAGCAAGGTCATCTGTCTTACCATTCATGGGTATATATACCACCCTTCCACTTTCTTCTTTGGTCTTGAGGAGTAGGCCTTCCTTGTGGTAGGTCCTCTCAACCCCATCCTTGCCTCTGGTGTGCTGGTTTCATTGCTACCTTCTTTCTGCTAACAATACAGTTAGAACATTTCCCTATTACATATTATATAACAAAAATTTTGGGCGCCAAGAAGTCGTTTAGAAATAACTGACTAGTCCAACTCCTAAAACATGCCAGCATCTTTATTTAAGTACCAATCAAGACATTCGTGTGGTATAGTTATACATATACAATCAAAGGAAAGGATAATTATAGTTAGCTGAAAGAAATATCATGGTATATAATGATTAGCCTATGACATGATGACTTTTGCTAAATAAAAAAAAATTACAGAAAACAAATTGTGAAAGTAATTATTAAATAAGGCACGAAATATGTAATGATAAAATGAATCCTTCCATGTTATATGATGGGTATAATATATATATTGAAGAAAACACGTATCATGCAGATAGTGATTAAATATGATAAAAAATCATCCCATGATGGATGATAAAGAAAACTACTACAAAATTATATATGATGACAAAATATATATACATATACAAGTAAGGCGGATAAAAGACAATAAGGATAAAATAGATCATGCCTTGAGGGAAGAATAAGCCATGATAACATGTTAAAAAAAAATCGCAACATGGCAGGTAAATATTACTAATATCATGAATATCAAGGAAATAAAATTGTTGAAATGAATAGTATATGATTATAATATAATATAAATGATATAAGATAATAACCTATTCAATAAGAAAATGAAAACACATTATATATATTTGTGCGCTGAAGGATCAAGGTTTAGTATCTCAATTAAGTTTTCAATCTTATTCAGTCTGGAATCACGAGTTGGTCACTGGGTAATATTCGTCTATCCCGATCCTACTGGAGGGTGTGTTTTCTCTTATGTGTTAGATTCCTCAAATTACAATACTCTCTCAACCCAGATAGGTACGTCATTTAGAATCTTGGTCAAATGGAACATAGCCCAGACCTCTATTAAACTACTCAGTCCATTTAAATCTAGGGTGACAACCGTATGAAGAAAGCTCTCTGTTTGACAGAGAAACTAATCAACTTCTCCCATTTTGTTTGTGACTCCGTTTACCTTGTCTCTGGGGTGTGTACAGTTCAGCTACCTCCCCCTTCCAAGAAATTCATATTACTTTCATCTACCAATATACTCCCTATTCATTGACCTGAACCCTATAAATCTACATCTTGTAAATTTGAATTTTATCAATCTGAAATTTTGGTTCTTTTACAAATTCCTTCAGAATTCTACTCCCTGTATAACTGCTCTTAATTCTACTGTCCTCAATACAACACTTCTAAGACTTTGACTCACTGGCTTGTTCTGGCGTCTCGTTCGCGGTCATTATAGTTAACTAATACTTTAAAATCTTATCCTAACATGGAACGAGTCTAAACTCGTTGAAGGTCCTAATAATTACTTATTCTGTCTCTCGAATCGGTCTTATGCTCGAATTCATTCCAACAAAACGTATGGCAGGGCGAATCCTTTATTAGAAGAAACTTCCGCTAGCTATGGGGGATCAAACTGGTACCAAAAAAAATTCAATAGACGGAAACACTTCGTCTAGAATAACTGGGCAATCTCTGCCTACTTGCCAATCTTACAGGACCTCCCGTCTGCAACACCCTCGCTCCAGCCACGCTAAAAGCGTCGAAACTACGGTGTCAGATCGGTTACCCAAGGTCGCGCCGTTATACCCCAGGCTATACGGCATGGCTAAAACAAATCCCCCATCCTGCATAAAATTCAATCTATACCTCTTCGTTTCCTCTTGCGAGGAGGAGTTGAGTGGGAAATTCGGCTTGATCCTCGCCTTCCACTGTCTCCAAGTCTGAGGGTCGGGATAGGGATCATTTATCCACAATCCTTAGAATTCAAGCTAAACTAAAATAAAAGAAAATCAAAGGAAAATTATATCCTCTAACGAGGGACCTAACAAAAGGGAGCGAATATTTCTAACTAGATAGAGTTGTAGTTGTCCTGTGAGGCTTCCGATCCTAACAAATAAAGAAATCAAAATTTAAAAAAAAATCGAACCTATTAATTCCCTACACTATTCTAATATACCTTTGGTCTAACAGTATAATTGTTTTTTAACCTTCTTACACATTCATTAAACCAATCCATTCATACACCCCCCCCCCCATCATTCACGGTTTGCATACAAACTAAAGTTAAAAGCTGCTACACAAGCCAAAGTACTATAATTATCATCATTGATAGATCCTAATAATAACAAATTTTTCAGGACAAATGTGAAATCAAATAAAGTTTCTAATTAAAACAAAGTGGGGACTAATGCCCTATTAACTTAAATTAATGCCTCATACAAACTCTATATATACTAATACTTTATACTTGATAAATGATTGTTAATAAAATGGTTAACAATTCTAAATAATCTGAAAGCTAACCTACCTAAAAAAATGTAATTTCAAAAACTGCCCTTGCTTTGACACTAAGTGACTATTCACGACAATTCTATAAAGACACACACAAATTACAATGGCGAATAAAGGACCATTAAACGTGACACCTCATAAAAGCGGAATTGAGTCACTCCCCTAGCCACCGTGGGGTGAAGTCACTTTCTTCCTACTTCACCTTGCGTCTGTCCCCTTTGCAGTAGTCCGACCTCAACACTCTATTGAAAGATGGATTTATAGGGTTTATGATTCACTACCCAACACTAACATTCTCAAGTGCTTTCCGAGGATCGACTACGGTCTGGGCCTACTTAACTTCTACCCCTGGCTTAGGGTCCCTATACTTCACAACTTTACTCTGAAAGATTGACCTTTCATGTCCTCATTAGAAACCTATTTCAAAGCTACTACCTGAAGGCCAGGGATTATAGGGTTTCTGAATTACCCAACACAAGCCATAGGATGCCTATTAGGTTCGTTGTTTTAGACATAGCCCCCCCTCTAAGTTGTGATTTCCTACACCTTCCTTCACCTATTACTCCTGATAATAACTAAAATTTCAGATTTACACTAAATAGTTAATTCACAATGGTATACATTATTCTCACTGGTCTTTGAAACTAGGGGTTTAACAAGAAATAGTTTGTATAGAAAAAAAAAGGAATCCTAATGAAGTTCTACTTAAAAAAAAAAGGTTTTTAAATGAAAAAAAAAAAGTTGAAATCTCTAAACTTCTCATTCTATCGAGCTGATTCTCCGTACACACTCCAAAATCCTAGTTAGTGGCGACAGTCTAAGCAGAATTTACACTGTGTGGGCCTTTTCACCCTTGTAGACCTGCGTAAAGTTAAACTGTTCACACTAACTCTGTCAACTTCCCCTCGTCTCATTACTTCTGAGTTCGCTCTGGTTGTCACCCCTTGTGGAACCACTACATTAACGGACCTATTAGGGAGATAAGCTGGACCTGTAAGATGAATCCAATGATCTTCATCACTGGAACTTTGACTTGAATTACCATCACTAGTTTCCTCCTCCTCTGTGGGGAAAATCCTAATTGGTATATGGTATTGTTTTAACCTATCTATATGGTATTTATCCAAATTCCCAGTTTCTAGATTCTTCAAGAGATATACAGTATCACCAGCTCTTCTTAGTACCTCATATGGACCCCCATACCTTGGCTCAAATTTGTGACGCCCCTTCGTCTCATGCATTCTCTCCACTAGGACTAAGTCCCCGTTATTGAAAGTTCTCAGCCTTTTCTCTCAGTTCTCTCTCAGTCTGCTGTCTGAAATATTCCAGATTAGTAGTGGGATTGGAGAAGAGAATCTCATGTATTAATGGGGGCAGGGAACCGAGGGGTGAAAGATGGGTTCATGGCCCAAAGGGGAAGGAAATGGGAGAGGTACATGTTCATCCATGTGGGTGGATAGTAATCTTAGATCAATGCTCTTTCTGGGTGTATTGAAACTAACTAGCCATGATGGTAGAGGCGCTGTTCTCACTGCCTCTACTGTACATCAGAATGAACTATAATTATTACTAGTGTATTATTATTCCAACAGCCTATGACCTTTAAACCTTTATACCTTCATATACACTCGACGGGGTAGTCACCTTGTTAAAAAAAAAATCTATAATGTCATAGATCAGCTAGAGGGAGAACATAACAAAATTGTGCGAATAGTCTGTTTCAACTACTGATTGTAAGCCTATTAAACTCGTTCTCTTTAGGTTGGCTCGCTCATTAATCTACAATCTACGTTCAATAGTCATATTGAGTTCACATGGATGCTATATGTAAACTGTATCAAAATAGTGTAGTTTTCTAGTTTCCGAATTATATGACAGTTAGAAAAAGAAACAAACATTCTGGAAATATCTCGCACTGGCTACTATTAAAAAAAATTGAATGGGGTACAGCTCTGAACTTACAGGATACCTCATGGCTCATAGAATTGAATCGCTCATTTCTCACTAAAATATTCACACAGGGTATGGAGGTCTCCAGCGGTTCTATAGCTATTGGTCAACTAAATTAATTAATGGCAGGAATTGAAGTTAGTTTAAATGCTCATGTGCTGTTTTGTCATGCGTCTTTATGTCATCTGCAAAGGAAAGTGTCGCCTCAAAGGACCTAGTTCTGGGACTAACATCCGCTGCACATTTCAGGAAGGAGTGGTCGTCCATACAATAGCAAGATATCATTTTGCTGCCAATGTACAATGTTGAGCATTTTACATGTCGTCATTTTTTTGTCGATCCCCAATCTTCTAGGGTGTTTCTTTAAGCATTTTCTTGATGTCATTTAATGCTTCATGCGATCCCGCCGGCATTCAATAAGTAGTATTTGATCGTACCACTTCCAGGAGACCATCCCATTGCGGCCGAATCATTTCCACCCAACTTATAACGCCGTCCATATCGCGTAATTGAAATTAGTGTAAAACTCAAGGAATAAGACCTTAATCTCTTAATTCTTTACTAATTTCAGTTGGCTCAACATAAATCTTCTCAATTATTAATTTAGTACAGTGGCGTGACATGTCACACTTCTTCTAGTTCTTTCGCAAGCTCGATTAATCCCAGTGAAAGCCAGTTCAGGCGTCAATCCCGTGCTAACCCGTGATGCATGACTTCAAATTTGGAAATTATTAGACCTGAATATTTGCAGTGGCATCTGCTTCCACTGAAAGTATTTAAGACACAAGGCTGCCTCTTATCTTGTTTAAATCACTGTCTTTACTCCCATATGCCTGGGTAAACTTTAACCATGACCTTATCAATTCTCAAAATTCTGCCTATCGAATATCCTGAGAATCAATGTTCTTCTTGTCTACGGCGGATTAACACAATAATTGTTCCCTAGAGTTATCTGCGTCGAGTGGTCAGTCTGTACTACTAATTCTCCACTCTAACTCCAGGATTCCTTTATCTACTCAGGCTGTTCAAAAATTTTCAAGACAGTTGTTCAAATCCCCAATGATAATCTGCTAAATTTCGATAATTATTGAAATTCTCATTAAACAGACTAACTACACCTTCCTGACACAGAAGTGTTCAGCATCAAGATATGGCGTACTGCCCATTTCTTCATTTGATGACTGTGTCAAATTACAGCTGAAGAAACATACTAAGCATATAACTGGTTTAAATTTCATGTAATCTCATCATGCCTTCTGCTGGCAAATATTTACTGTAAAATTCAATACTATCAAGATGGTTTTATTTGTCTTCATCCAAAAAAAATGTTTCAGAAATAGAATATTGGAAATCTCTACTAAAGACAAAAAATTATACATTTGTCAATTCAGGATAACCTTCCCTTGTCAGAGTGTATACAGGATATTTAAGATCATATGCAGTTGGAGGCGTCATGAAAAAAAAAAGAGTCGGTTGCCTGACGCGTCTTTTTATGGTGATCAAACTTCTCTCTTCACGGGTACGCTAACTGGATCTTCAATTCTATTTTCACCTTAAGGCTCATATATCTGCCACTCTCCCAATCCACTATGCGTTAAAAAAATAAAATCGATTAACTATCATTCAGCATGTTAGCCCTAATCTGGATGCACAGGCTAGTATGATTTGATAGAAAGCGCTATTAAAATGAAGTTAAGATATTTGTATCCGGCAATATTTATCAGAACTCACCTCTGCTGTGAGAAATTATATCAGAGGTATGATTAAAAAAAATGCTAAGTCATTTCAGTAGACTACTGTAAAACACTGATCACCGTTCTAAATTTGGACCATGGCAATCCAACCTCATTTCTCATACTGTATATAATAATTTGAGAAAGTAAAATAAAGAAATTGTAATCAATGGTGCTCGCAACAGAATTCAAAATGATTGAGACACAGAACATTATAAATAATGTCTAGCAAGTAGGTAACCAAACCACCTTTATATTACAACATTTCCACAAAATATCTATAGGGCGATATGTTACATTCCATACCCACAAACATCTATAACAATAGCCAACTACTTAAGAAACTCTGGCATCCAAACATATTACTGTAATTCCCCTAACATAGGCTCCACCATAAAAGTCCACTATCTAAAAATAATCCTACTATCATAAAACCCACTAACCAAAACAGAGAATAAAGGCAATATATTCCCCAAAAAAAAATGTCTTAAGAAAACAAATAATATGCAAAACTTCCTAATGTATATATATATATATGTACATAGAATCATAATAGTTTTAGCATCAGGCGACGTTATATTTTCTTGATATATTGTATATGTTTCTCCTGTAGAAGGGCGGACAAGCTCGAAAGCTCGAGAAGACCAGAATAAAAGATACTCATCCCCATAAACGTTTTACTTTGATATCAGAAATCAATGATAATATTAAGGTTTTGCCACAAGCAATGTGAATCGTAAAAGACAGCGGCGAGAGATGCGGTATACACCGCCTCAACATAACTTTCATTGCCTGATAAAATGCCAGTGAAACGGAAAGCATAAATTAAAATTCACGATTTATAATAGACTGTTAATCTCAGGATGCGTGGACTACTTCACCAATACTTAAAAATAGTATGGCTTTTCATTAGGTATATATTTCTAAAGTATAGGGGATGAAACATATACTAAATTCGAGCCCCGCGTTGGGCGCCATTGTTGCGTTCCCGGTTTGGATAGATGAAAAGGGAGGATACACGATGTGACTTATTAAAGTTTCCTTACTTAAGTATATATATATATAGCAATTTAGGCCAACAACCCCATGTATATAACCCGCAGCAAGACCTTAATGTTGTATAATAGAAGCACAGCTGTCAATGATACACTATCGACATATGTCTTTACATCATCACATGTAATGCAATTTGTGCAAACAGGATAAATAAAGAGAAAAAAAAAAAAAAAACGGGGGAAACTCTGTAATTGATTAAGAGTTTGAGTTAAAGCAGGGATCGAGCATATAATATTGTCAGGACAAAGGTCTAAAGATGGAATAACGCACTGAAACACATAAAAGTACAAACATCACTAAAACTTGACAGATAATTAGCCTCAAAGTAGCCCTAATAAAGTCGTAATTTTGCAACTGTTGCTGTGTCAATATATCACAGCAAAGATATAGTACACAACTCTATTTCAACAGAGTCGGTTGTTCTATAATTTGTACACTTTGTGAAATTAAGGTGTGGGGTGTAGTACCATAAAGCGAAAGGAATGAAATATGTATGAGAGGAAACAGGAAATTTTCTCTAGATATTTATTTAAATAAATTAAAATTTGGGAACATGTCTATACTGACGAGATATGCTATTTACATAGTAAAATTTAGATAGAGGTGACCTGAAGTTACTTTATAGCCCTTTAGGGCCCATGCGAAATCTAGGTTGGTTACTACACAAAAAAGAGGGGGGCGCTAAGTCATAATGACAAATGGCTTACCTTTTCTCGAAAGTGCCGGCAAAGGTCTGGTCTCCCGTCTGAAAACTGTCCTCTCACTGAGCGACTCCGATTGAATCTGCCTTTTGGCCAAGAAACCCTCTTTTATTCATGTCTCTCCCCGTTTCCATTCGCTGCCGAGCCAAAGTTTCTATTGGCTGGCATTTTCATTCGCCGAAAGAAACACCAATCAAAATGGCCAACGGCTCCAGTATCAATTTCATAGACGCCCCAGGCCTCTCCCATCGAAATAGAACATATAGTATTACCACAACAAAAAAAATCTAAAGAGAGAAACAGCTACGGCGATAGTGTAAAATTTCAGACGCCAGGCCCCCCCTTCCACATGGATTGAAATACCATCCTCCCTTTTTCTCGGGACGGTATATATATATCGCCCCCCTCCGTCTTAGCTAAAAATCGACACAGGCCCCTTTTCACTTGAACTGTAATATAACGCTTTCCTTTCTCGGGAAGGATATTTTATAAGGTTCAGTCCTTTAGAGATCTTCCTTCTCCATTTTTTTTTCTGGTCACCTTTACCTAAATTTTTGGTGAGGGGAATATATGTACATATGGAACAACAGCTTCCAGCGCGGATGTCCCTGGATGTCACTGGTGTTTCCTTCACCAGGCATCAGCTTTCGGCATGGAAGTCTGGTGTCATCAATTGTCTAGGTTTCTGGGCAAAAAGATGGTCTGTAAGTCTATGTGGGAGGGAAGCCATGTATCCATTTGATTTGATTATACATACGCCTTCTGTTGGGGTATGGTTACAAAAAACGTGCCCCAACAATCTGACCTATTTCTATGATCACTTTATCGAGAGATTCAAATTTACGAGTTTCAAATTATCAAAATATATCTATTATTTTTTTTATAAGTTTATAGAGAATTGTTTTAACAAATGTTCGTTAGACAAACCTTTACTCGAGTAAAACCCGGGCAAAGCCGGGTACATCCGCTAGTTAATTATATATTTGAAAGGTATAAGAGTATTTTAGAACATCTTTCTCAAATAATATAATTATATATTTATTTGAAAAAATGCCTCTAATACCTTGTTGTTTGAAAGTGAAAAGTGAAATTTGAAAATCAGAATTGTCTTAAATAATGGTTATTTCCATAAAAGGAATAAAGCTCCGTGTATTTTGAATCGATTGAGGATGAATCAAAAGTATCCAATTCAGAAAAATCGGACGCGAAACATGTTGATACGATAGCGCGATCGGTAAAATTGCGAATAAAAACGCAAATTTACAAACACAAAATCAGTGGTAAAACGGCCGGCCAGGGGGAATATCCGCGAACCCTGAATGAGTCATATACCTAACAAGAATTTGATTCTAAAAATAGAACTGTAGTGGTAGTTTTTGAGAATTTATAAGTCGATTTGTTTGTGGCCCATGAGACACGGGGAACTTGGGGGAACTGTTTTTTTTTTTTTATCTTCTTCTTCCAATTCCAGTTTCTACCAATTCTTCTGAAGTGTATATTAAATTTTGTTTTTAACCTGTTATTCTAACCATTTCTGGCTCTTTAAAATTATTTGGAATTATTTTTTAGCTTAGGTTAAACTTGATATAGAACGCTTCTAAAAGGGCGTGCTGCCACTGTTTTTTTTTTCTTTATTATGGAAGCCATTTGTATTTTTCTTCTATTTCAAAATTGTCGAATGCAAAGATATTCTATTAAATAAAAGTATAAGGTGTAAAAATTTAAACAACATACAGCAAAAATAGAATGGAAATGAAAACAAACAATGCCGCTAATTTTTTGTTTTGAAATCGCGATCCATGAGCTGAAAAACATGCTCAAAATTTTTTTATTTTTTTTATCACAATTTTAAATTCGTTATAAGCATAGTATTTTTAATAGATTTTATCATTTTGGGACCGAAAATAGGTTCGTTATAGGGGTAGTTCTTTATTTTAAAAATCGCAAAGTTGGTTATAACGATGGTATTTTCAATGGAATGGGATCGGGAATCGCCGTGGGCTCGTTATAAGGGAAGGTTCGCTATATCCAGGGTTCGTATTAGCGGGGTTTTACTGCATATATTTATCTATATTAATATTTTGCTTCCTGATTCAGATGAATAAAAAAAAGTATAAAAAAAGGGGCTGCTCAAAATTACTAACCATATTTAAAATTTCTACATATATTAAAAATAAAGAAGACATATCCTCTGACCACAAGCACATGTGCTTTTAGATAGCAGAGCGCCATCTAGTGGAGCAAAAATAAAATAACGTTTATTTAACTTGCCCCGTGATATTTGGCCAACCCAATTTCTTGACAAATCAAGAAAAGCCATCCACGAACGCGTTTCGTGCTGTTGGCGCTCGTCAGCGAGGAGTAGGCTGTAACCACTGCGACCAAAAATATTTTGGTCCCAGAGGCTTCTTAATATACATATATATCTTGATGTTTATTTATATTGAATATATGAAAAAACCAAAGGACAACAAATAAAAAAAGGAAGGAAGATTACAATTCATAATATGCACACTACATAATATTTATTTTATCCAATAAAGTTTTTCTTACACGCACTTATAGTATTTATATATCTCTCAACAAAAAAAAAATGTTGGCCTTAATATATCATCTTTAAAAAAATCTAACTATAAAAAAAGAGAATCCACAAATTCCTATTAAAATATTTCCTTTAAGAATCAAATTTTTTTGCTCCCTCACTTCCCGATACTCCCCTTGTGGGGAGGTATGATGGCCAAGGTTGCTTTCTAAGCTCCGCTCTCCCTCGTGGCTACTTTCAAACTGACCCGCCTATCATCTCCCCGGGTGACCAAATCATAACAAAAATAATTTTTTATCAGAACACCCTCTGTGATAGGTAGAAAAGACACAAAATTACATACCTAGGGAAAAAAAAATCCTTATATCTATAAAAATGAAATCCAAAATCGATGTTTGTAATCGCGTTGCGAAAAATCTACAGAATCAATCATTATGAAATTTCGCATGTAGGTAGCTGAAGATTTCGTTTAACATATAGGCTATTAAAAAAACTAAAAAGGTCAATGTGCTTTTTTAAAAATGTAAAACCGAAAAGCGTTAGTTCCAGCCCTTTACCGCTTGGCGCCGCACTGGTCGCGACGTTAAATATATTTGATTGGTTAATAATTTTACATTTAGTTTGTTTACACGATGAAATTTTTAAAAGGCAAGATTATCCAATCGCCGTGAAACTTTAGGAAGTTATTTACTATACTACTGGGGAGGTTTCTGGTTTAAATTTGATTTTGAATAAATATTAGTTGCAATTTATTTACATATTTTTTACTTTCACTAGCAAGCAGTGCATCTCGCGGTCTATGGTGAAATTAAATTTATAAATTGTAAAAATGCTAAAATGTGTTCCAAGTATAATAAATTTAATTTGAGGATTTAGTAATATAATATTCCAATGACGCTGTAAAAAATTTGGCATATCAATATTAATATATATTTAAAGAAAATATCCTTTTAAAAATTTAATAAATGTTTTCAAAAAAATTATGTGTCCCAAAAATATTTTTAAAAGCATATAAAAATATTTATATACGTTTATAAATCTATATATAGGTGGTTTGGATGTTTTCTAGAATCGTTTTAGCAAATGATCGTTAGGCAAACTTTTACTAGGGTGAAAACTGGGCGAACTCGGGAAAATTCGCTATAGGTTATAAACACAAGGTAATAAGACCAAATCCATGATAAGGCATAATTTGGATTATCTATATATATAAAAATGAATGTATGTGTGTGTGTCTGTTTGTTTGTTTGTTTGTCCTTTATGCCTGACCAAACCACTCATTGGATCGCAATGAAACTTTGGGAAGTTATTTAGTATAGTACTGGGAAGGTTTCTAGCAAATAAAATTTTTGAAATAACTTTTCGCCTAGAAATAATCAAGATAAATATTCCAATTCATCTGTTATAATTCAACAATCTGCTCTAAATATTATCATGATGATACGATGATTTTGTAATGTAGAAAATTAGGAAAGACAAAATTCAGGATGACACGGCAATTTATTTGAGACAAGAATAATGATACAATTCAAAGGCAAGATACTATTCCTTTAACTTCCAATTACCGAGGGAACCAATTAATATTGATTTTATTCAACTTATCGAGTATTTTTCAAGGGACCGGGAAAAAAATGTTCACTAGATAAAACGATGATTTTGTAATGTAGAAAATTAGGAAAGACAAAATTCAGGATGACACGGCACACAGGGACCGGGAAAAAATGTTCACTTTATCGAGAGATTCAAATTTACGATTTTCAAATTATCAAAATATCTTTTTTTTATATATATAAGTTTATAGAGAATTGTTTTAACAAATGTTCGTTAGACAAACCTTTACTCGGGTAAAACCCAGGCGAAGCCGGGTACGTCCGCTAGTCTATATATATAAAAATGAATGTATGTGTGTGTGTCTGTTTGTTTGTCCTTTATGCCTGACCAAACCACTCATTGGAACGCCATGAAACTTTGGGAAGTTATTTAGTATAGTACTGGGAAGGTTTCTAGCGAATAAAATTTTTGAAATAACTTTTCGCTTTAAAATAATCAAGATAAATATTCTAATTTATCTGTTATAATTCAACAATCTGCTCTAAATATTATCATGATGATACGATGATTTTGTAATGTAGAAAATTAGGAAAGACAAAATTCAGGATGACACGGCAATTTATTTGAGACAAGAATAATGATACAATTCCAAGGCAAGATACTATTCCTTTAACTTCCAATTACCGAGGGAACCAATTAATATTGATTTTATTCAACTTATCGAGTATTTATCAAGGGACCGGGAAAAAATGTTCACTTTTTTGAGAGATTCGTTAGACAAACCTTTACTCGGGTAAAACCCGGGCGAAGCCGGGTACGTCCATACAAGAATAATGATACAATTCCAAGGCAAGATACTATTCCTTTAACTTCCAATTACCGAGGGAACCAATTAATATTGATTTTATTCAACTAATCGAGTATTTTTCAAGGGACCGGGGAAAAATGTTCACTTTATCAAGAGATTCGTTAGACAAACCTTTACTCGGGTAAAACCCGGGCGAAGCCGGGTACGCCCGCTAGTAGATTATAAACACAAGGTAATAAGATCAAATCGATGATAAGGCATAATTTGGATTATCTTCTATCTATATATATAAAAATGAATGTTTGTATGTTTGTTGGTTTGTATGTCCGGTATACAAATTCGCAGTAGTTCACTAATTCAAACCAAAATTTCCATACATAGGTAAAAAATAATGGGAATGACGATAGGCTATTTTAAAAATATATATAAATCAATTATTAAAACTATATATTCAAATTATTCTACTTAGCTCACGAGCAGCGCCCTCTAGAACGCTCAGGCGACCTGCTGGCGGCGCGCGCCCGTTGGCTGCCGGCGAGCACGTGACTTCCCTGTGCGCGCGCATGGCGGGCGGGTCGCGTGGAACAGCCCTCGCCACAGCCATGCGCGCGCACAGGGAAGTCACGTGCTCGCAGGCAGCCAACGGGCGCGGCCGCCGGCAGGTCGCCTGAGCGTTCTAGACGAGAAGCTTTTTCTTAATTACAATTGCAAGCCTTAACTATATTTACAGGTTTTCTAATTTATAACTATTTCACATATTCACATATATTTTTTCATTTTTTGCTATAACTGATCTAATTCGCCGTTTAAAATAACGGCTCTTGCTATATTTGCTATGTTTTATTTTCCTATGTTTTATGTGTTTGAATAATACATTTAATCGTGTAAACCCGGGCGTTGCCCGGGTCATTCGTCTAGTAGATTATGAACACAAGGTAATAAGATCAAATCAATGATAAGGCACAATTTGGATTATCTATATATATATAAAAATGAATGTCTGTCTGTGTGTGTGTGTACTCTATAGATTCAAAAACCATACATTCCATCGCCGTGAAATTTTGGGATATTATTAGGTATATCTCCGGAAAGGTTTTTGGAAAAATTTTTCTTGAATATCTTAAATATCATTTAGAGTTATTTGCAGATTTGTAGCTTTAACTCGCAAGCAGCGCCACCTTGCGAGGGAGATAGGCTTAGGTCTGCCCCACCCCCTGTCGAGAGAATGTAATCGTCCGGCCACCGGCCGGATGGACAGTCCAAGTACCCACCGACCAATCAGAGGGGTCAAGAGGTCCTGGCACGCGGGGGCAGAGTTGGTGACACAGCTGTGTCAAGTAGACAAGAAAAAAGCCTCGCGGGGGCTTGCCCAAGATGACCTCCGGGAACTTCGTCCATCTTCCATAAACACCATGATTTTATTCAACTTATCGAGTATTTTTCAAGGGACCGAGAAAAAATGTTCACTAGATAAAACGATGATTTTGTAATGTAGAAAATTAGGAAAGACAAAATTCAGGATGACACGGCACACTGGGACCGGGAAAAAAATGATCACTTTATCGAGAGATTCAAATTTACGAGTTTCAAATTATCAAAATATATCTATTATTATTATTTTTATAAGTTTATAGAGAATTGTTTTATCAAATGTTCGTTAGACAAACCTTTACTCGGGTAAAACCCGGGCAAAGCCGGGTATACATCTGCTAGTCTATCTATATTAATAAAATGCAAATTTCATTAGTGTTGTTCACTAAAAACTTTCGTTACAATGCATCAATTTCGACCAAATTTTCAACATTTATGTAAAACGAGATGGAGCAGGTTTTGCTTAACATCAAAATATTTTTCCTAACTTTAACATGCGTAACTTTGCTGTTATCGATTAAATACAAAAAAAATCAACAGAGTTAATTTCATTTATATATAAATACAAAAAAAAAATTCAGCAATTCATTCAACTCAATCTAAAAAAATATTCAAAACAAGCAATTTTAAGATAACACCATATGTAAAACAGTCGGCCAAGAAAACAACAACGATATTACATCTTTCTCACATATTCACACACAATCTTGATTAATAATTAAAACTAATCTTTAACATTGTTTATTATACTTCATAATATATAATATTCGTTAGGCAAACTTTCACTCGGATAAAACCCGGGCGAAGCCGGGTACACATCCGCTAGTATATATATAAAATTGAATGTCTGTCTGTGTGTACTCTATAGATTCAAAAACCATTCATTCAATCGCCGTGAAATTTTGGGATATATTTAGGTATATCCCCGGGAAGGTTTTTGAAAAATAATTTCTTGATTATCCCGAATATCCTTAGAGTTATTTGCAGATTTGTAGATTTAATTGGCAAGCAGCGATGATGATAACAAGTTTTTTTAATCTATAAGTTTTATTATCACTAAGTTTATTATCTTAAAGATTATTTATCAAAAGTAAGATTTTCTACCTATTAATTGTGCACAAGTCAAAGTTAGTTTTATCATTTATCTACAACATATATATTGGGAGAATAGATAAAATGATGATTTTGTAATGTAGAAAATTAGGAAAGACAAAATTCAGATGACACGGCAATTTATTTGAGACAAGAATAATGATAATTAATATTGATTTTATTCAACTTATCGAGTATTTTTCAAGGGACCGGGAAACATTTTTCACTTTATCGAGAGATTCAAATTTACGAGTTTCAAATTATCAAAATATATCTATTATTTTTTACTTATGTTATATTCAAATGACATTTATGTAGGGACTAGACGAATGGCCCGGGCAACGCCCGGGTTTTACCCGAGTGCGTATATATTTTAAAAACGTTTTAATTCAAATACTATTTGTTACAATTATAAATTGGCGCCGTGGATGTCTCTCTTGTGAAACGTCCCGCCCCAAACTGTGTGTGTCTTGAAAATATAAAAATAAAAATGTGAATTTTCATAAAGATTTCATCATGTCGATTTTTTTTTTTTGCATTTCACCTACTAAATCGATAGAGATAATTACATTTGCAACATGAATTTAGGTATATTGACTAAATAGAAAACTGCATAGTAATAAAGATAATTTTTTAAAGGCACCATATCGTTTTTTTTTTCAATAAAATCGAAACAAAAATTAACGATAAATAACGATAATTGCCTTAAAAAGAAATTGCCTTTAAAAAAAGAAACATTCGCGGTGATTTTGTCTTGCATTCGTTTATACAATTATTATATACGAATGACCCGGGCAACGCCCGAGTTTTACCCGATTAAATGCTTTTATTCAAATACTATTCGTTACAATTATAAATTGGCGCCGTGGATGTCATTCTTATATAATATATAAATGAGTTTTAAAAATTGTAAAAAAAAATGCATCGGCCGGGAATTGAACCCGGGCCGCCCGCGTGGCAGGCGAGCATTCTACCACTGAACCACCGATGGTTATGAAAAATCCCATCCGTGAGCTTCAAACAGACAAACAGACAGAATAAGGCAAATATATAAGTAGATAATTTTATTGTTAATTTTCATTTTGATGTATTGTGTACATTTGATCATTAATAAATTATTATTTAGGTATTAAAACTGCCTTTTTGTTCAACGACAGCAACGTTTGAACGGGTACAGCTAGGTGGAGCAGATAATCAAACATAAAGTTATCTTGCCAAGTATAGATTCAGTAGGGATTGGATGTTTTCTAGAATTGTTTTAACTAATGTTCGTTAGGTAAACTTTCACTAGGGTAAAACCCGGGCGAAGCCGGGTACATCCGCTAGTATATATATAAAAACTGCGAATGTCCCCGCTTCGCCCGGTTTTTACCCGAGTAAAAGTTTGCTTAACGAATATTTGTTAAAACGATTCTAGAAAACATCCAATCCACCTATATATCGATATATATAAAAATGAACGTTTGTAAGTTTGTCTGTATGTCCGGTATACAAATTCGCAGTAGTTCACTAATTCAAACCAAAATTTCCATACTTAGGTAAAAAAAAATACGGGGAAGACGATAGGCTATTTTAAAAAAATATATAAATCAATTATTAAAACTATATATTCAAATTATTCTACTTAGCTCAAGAACAGCGCCCTTTATCAAATACTAGCGGATGTACCCGGCTTCGCCCGGGGTTTTACCCGAGTAAAGATTTGTCTAACGAACATTTGTTAAAACAATTCTCTATAAACTTGTA
Source organism: Cordylochernes scorpioides (assembly GCA_030710605.1). NCBI lineage: Eukaryota > Metazoa > Arthropoda > Arachnida > Pseudoscorpiones > Chernetidae > Cordylochernes > Cordylochernes scorpioides. The sequence goes on from CP092866.1 coordinate 58,537,303, forward strand.
AAAAAATAATAGATATATTTTGATAATTTGAACTCGTAAATTTGAATATCTCGATAAAGTGAACATTTTTTCCCGGTCCCTGTTTGCCGTGTCATCCTGAATTTTGTCTTTCCTAATTTTCTACATTACAAAATCATCGTTTTATCTAGTGAACATTTTTCCCGGTCCCTTGAAAAATACTCGATAAGTTGAATAAAATCAATATTAATTGGTTCCCTCGATAATTGGAAGTTAAAGGAATAGTATCTACGCCTTGGAATTGTATCATTATTCTTGTCTCAAATAAATTCCCGCGTCATCCTGAGATAATCTTACTTTTGATAAATAATCTTTAAGATAATAAACTTAGTGATAATAAAACTTATAGATAAAAAACTTGTTATCATCGTCGCAATGGTGACGCTGCTTGCGAGTTAAATATACAAATCTGCAAATAACTCTAAGGATATTCAAGATATTCAAGAAATTATTTTTCAAAATCCTTCCCGGGAATATACCTAATAATATCCCAAACCTTCACGGCGATTGGATGTATGGTTTTTGAATCTATAGAGTACACACAGACAGACATTCAATCTATATATATAAATTTGAATGTCTGTCTGTCTGTTTGTCTGCACTCTATAGATTCAAAAACCATACATCCAATCGCCGTGAAATTTTGGGATATTATTAGGTATATCACCGGGAAGGTTTTTGAAAAATAATTTCCTGAATATCTTGAATATCCTTAGAGTTATTTGCAGATTTGTAGATTTAACTCGCAAGCAGCGCCCCCATTGTGACGATGATAACAAGTTTTCTTATCACTAAGTTTGTTATCTTAAATATTATTTATCAAAAGTAAGATTATCTCAGGATGACACGGCAATGTGACACGGGAAAAAATGTTCACTAGATAAAACTATGATTTTCTAATGTAGAAAATTAGGAAAGACAAAATTCAGGATGACACGGCACACAGGGACCGGGAAAAAATGTTCACTTTATCGAGAGATTCAAATTTACGAGTTTCAAATTATCAAAATATATCTTTTTTTTTTTAAATAAGTTTTTAGAGAATTGTTTTAACAAATGTTCGCTAGACAAACCTTTACTCGGGTAAAACCCCGGGCGAAGCCGAGTACGTTTTATAAGTTTATAGAGAATTGTTTTAACAAATGTTCGTTAGACAAACATTCACTCGGGTAAAACCCGGGCGATGCCGGGCACATCCGCTAGTTTTATATATATATAGATGAATGTGTGGCGACCGCACTTTGCTTCAGCGAGCAAAGCTTCAAAACACATACGGGCAGAAAGATGGCGGCCTCACTTTGCCTCGGCAAGCACGTGTTTTAAGAACACTTCACTACGCATGCGCGGGCGTCATCCAGAACTTTCTAGCGGCTGGCTTCTTCCGACACACTTGATCTGGCCACACTGCAGTGGTAAACATCTAGGTCTAAAACTCCAACGGCCGTTACTTCAACCGTTGCTTATTTTCTCTTTATAATGTTTTGCTTTAAATAAATTAATTTTAATTTTAATTTTATCAGCAGCCTTTCCACAAGCCACACCAACACAGCACATCAACAACCTTCCTACAAAATTGGTGAGCCGGATGACTCGAATGAAGAATTAACGGCCAACGTCAAGGGCAAATCCTGGAAGCTCAAACATTCACGATGGAACTCACCCCATCTCAAATATCAAAACTGATTTTTCGAGCTCCACCCTTCTTGCCCAAAGACATTCCATTGTGGCTCAACCAACTGGAAGCTGCCTTTAATTTTGCAAACATCGCCAGCGACGACGATTTCAAGTATAACACAATAATCGTTAATTTGGATGAACTGGCTCTCATCTGCGTCTTCGACATTGTACAGAACCCACCAGTTTCAGGAAAATATGCGGCGCTCAAAGAACGACTTCTCCTGCGATTTGGCCGGTCACGCCAGGTAAGAACAGCTCAAGTCTCAGAAACTAAGCCCATTGCTGATCAGAGACCCTCGATTATCCTGGTTGATTTGCCCAAGCCACCTCCATCTCAGCACTGTGATCCCTGTACTCCCTCCTCCAATAGCCTCCAACACCTGGAGCAGACGGCTTTTCCCCGTGACATGAATGTCACAAACAACTGCCCCGATGACTACAGTCCATAACGTTGAAGACACCAACTCAAGCTCCAACTTTTCTTCTCCCTCCAGCTCTCTGAGTAACTCTTCATCCTTGGACTCCTCATCGTTCTGCTCCAACCCTCCTTCAAACACCATCTCGTGCCCCCCTGAAACTGTTTTCTCCACCCCAGTGCACAGTGACAATCCCTTGCCCCAACAGCCGCCGTCTCATGAAGAGCCCTTGCCCCAGCAGCCGTCGTCTCATGAAGAGCCCTTGCCCCAGCAGCCGCCGTCTCACGAAGAGCCCTTGCCTCCATCCTGCGAGCAGAAACATCCACTCTTCCTCAAAGAAACCAATAACGCTGCTGCAACGACTCCTCTTCACTTGCAGCCCTCCCAAACTTCGGTAACACAACCTCTCCAACCTCAAAACTATCTCCAACAGTCATCACCTCCCATTGAAGCAAGAGTCACTACTTCCCCAATACCAATAGCTCCACCGGTACTCGCGGCGACTACACCCATCGCTGAACAACCCATCGTGTCCCTGCAACCTAACAAAATGGTCGCCACCCATTACATCCGGACAACATTTGAAAAGGACAGGTGCCTCCCTCAAGCCCCCAAGACCAGATCCCAACCCAACAAGGCACCCTACCAAGAGTTCCTTCTACGACTACATAGGATCTTTAAAGATCCTACTGGAGGGGGAGTAGTGTGGCGACCGCACTTTGCTTCAGTGAGCAAAGCTTCAAAACACATACGGGCAGAAAGATGGCGGCCCCACTTTGCCTCGGCAAGCACGTGTTTTAAGAACACTTCACTACGCATGCGCGGGCGTCATCCAGAACTTTCTAGCGGCTGGCTTCTTCCGACACACTTGATCTGGCCACACTGCAGCGGTAAACATCTAGGGCTAAAACTCCAACGGCCGTTATTTCAACCGTTGCTTATTTTCTCTTTATAATGTTTTGCTTTAAATAAATTAATTTTTATTTTATCAGCAGCCTTTCCACAAGCCACACCAACACAGCACATCAACAACCTTCCTAAAAATGTATGTGTGTGTGTGTATGTGTGTGTGTGTGTCCTTTATGCCTGGCCAAACCACTCATTGGAACGCCATGAAACTTTGGGAAGTTATTTAGTATAGTACTGGGAAGGTTTCTGAAAAATAATTTCTTGAATATCTTGAATATCCTTAGAGTTATTTGCAGATTTGTAGATTTAACTCGCAAGCAGCGCCTCCATTGCGACAATGATAACAAGTTTTTTTATCTATAAGTTTTATTATCACTAAGTTTATTATCTTAAAGATTACACTGATAGACAAAACTTAAGGAAGTTGTACCTTATAGCATATATTCAAGGTATGTCCCATAAGTTCCCGGACTGGGTCCATAAAAAAATAAATAAATGAAAAATGTAAATGAATTTGACTGTTTCATTATAGAAAAAATATCTGGCTACACGGTGGTACCAATATCGAGGCGGTATTTGCGCGCGCGCCAAGGTTGTTCTAATTTATTTAAAGGTCACACCTAGCGCTGCGGCGATTTTACGATGGAACAAAAATTGAAGCAGAGGATTTGCATAGAATTTTGTGTGAAACTTCAAATATCAGCAACCGAAACTTTTGAAATGCTTAATAAAGCATTCCCCAATGACCCCCCAAAGAGAACAACTGTTTTTGAATGGCATTCTAGATTTAAAGCTGGCAGAATTTCCATTGAAAATGATCCTCGTCAAGGACGCCCAAAATTTCAAAGGACTGATGAAAATGTGCAAAAATCACCGATTTGATAAAAGAAAATCCTTGAACCACTTTGCTGGAGCTAGAGCAAGACACAGGCATCTCTAAAACAACGATTGGAAGGATCGTAACCGAAGATTTGAAGCTCAAAAAGACTCCTGCAAAATTCATCCCAAGATTCCTCACCAATGAGCAAAAACTGTGTCGGCTTGCAACCTGTGAGGACATGATGGAAATGACAAGAACGGATCCAGAATGGAAAGACAAGATAATCACAGGCGACGAGACATGGGTCTATGGCTATGACCCTGAAACCAAACCTCAATCTGCCGAGTGGAGAGGTTAGGGGGAGCCTAGACCCAAAAAATCCAGAAACAAGGTGTTGCTGGTCGCTTTTTCGGATAACAAGGGCATTGTTCATCATGAGTATCTTCCTGCAGGCCAAACAGTTATTAAGGAAATGTATTTGGGCATTCTTCGCCGTCTAAGGGAAGCGATTCGAAAAAAACGGCCAGAAAAATGGACTAATGGTGGCTGGATCCTACACCATGACAATGCTCGCCCTCACACAGCGCACTTGATGACTAGCTTTTTGGCGAAAAACGGGACACAAATCCTACTTCAACCACCCTATTTCCCAGACATCGCACCAAATGACTTTTTCCTGTTCCCCAAACTTAAAGCAGTTCTAAAAGGAAGACATTTTGACACCAGGGATGACATAATAGAAAATCGCCGTTAGCATTGAAGAGCATTCCAAAAGAGGCTTATAAAAACTGTTTCGACAATTGGGAGAAACGATGGCGCTGGTGCGTTGAAGCAAGGGGGGATTACTTTGAAAAGTTTTAATAAAAAATTTTTAAAAAAACTCTTACCTTTTTTTTTATGGATCCAGTCCGGGAACTTATGGGACATACCTTGTATATACAGTTACGAGCGTCATTCTTCATCTCTTAATAATCAGGTTTTGTCTCTGTCACCGTTTGCTTTTTTTTTTGGAATGGCGCCCTCCTATTGGTTGGCTACGGTCACGCCACCTTTGCCCCCCCCCCCCCCAACATGCCCCCCCACTCGCTATTTCGTTTTTGTAACTATTGTGTTGGAGCGGGTCGCTCCTTAAATAAATGCATATATTAGTTAATAACCAGATGGAATCCTCTCTTTCTTTTTCCCAGTAAGAGACGCCTACGGAAGCCAACAGTACATAGACAGATAAAGCACATAGGCTATAGTTATTAACTAACATATGCATTTATATAAGGCGCCAATTTATATTTGTAACAAATAGTATTTGAATCAAAATATTTAATCGGGTAAAACACGGGCGTTGCCCGGGTCATTCGGCTAGTATGCTATAAGGTACAACTTCCTTAAGTTTTGTCTATCAGTGTTATTTATCAAAAGTAAGATTTTCTACCAATTAATTGCGCACAAGTCAAAGTTAGTTATCGAGTATTTTTCAAGGGACCGGGAAAAAAATGTTCACTAGATAAAACGATGATTTTGTAATGTAAAAATTAGGAAAGACAAAATTCAGGATGACACGGAAATTTATTTGAGACAAGAATAATGATACAATTCCAAGGCAAGATACTATTCCTTTAACTTCCAATTACCGAGGGAACCAATTAATATTGATTTTATTCAACTTATCGAGTATTTTTCAAGGGACCGGGAAAAAATGTTCACTTTATCCAGAGATTCAAATTTACGAGTTTCAAATTATCAAAATATATATATTATTTTTTAAATAAGTTTATAGAGTATTGTTTTAACAAATGTTCGTTAGACAAACCTTTACTCGGGTAAAACCTGGGCGAAGCCGGGTACATCCGCTAGTAGATTATAAACACAAGGTAATAAAATCAAATTAATGATGAGGCATAATTTGGATTATAGATTAATATATAAAAATCAATGTTTGTTTGTTTGTATGTATGTCCGGTATACAAATTCGCAGTAGTTCACTAATTCAAACCAAAATTTCCATACATTGGTGAAAAAATACGGGGAAGATGATAGGCTATTTTAAAAAATATATAAATCAATTATTTTAAACTATATATTCAAATTATTCTACTTAGCTCACGAACAGCGCCCTCTATCAAAGATTAGATTAAATTATGCTGATGCAAACAAATAGATAATGCTAATAACAAACAATTATAAAAAAAATCTTATCCAAATATATATCACTCGGGTAGATATGCACACGGGTCAATCCCGGGGCGAAGCCCGGGTCACCCGTCTAGTAGATTATAAACACATGGTAAAAAGACCAAATCCATGATAAGCCATAATTTGGATTATAGATAATAAACACAAGGTAAAAAGACCAAATCCATGATAAGGCACAATTTGGATTATAGATTATATATATAGTCACGACCGTCTCTCGTGGCCTCTGTCACGGATAATATACAGTTATCATCGTCATGCGTTCTTAATTCTGTCACCGTTTGCTTTTGGTTCAGTGGTAGAATGCTCGCCTGCCACGCGGGCGCCCCGGGTTCGATTCCCGGCCGATGCATTTTATTTTTTTTTACAATTTTTAAAACTCATTTATATATTATACAAGAATGACATCCACGGCGCCAATTTATAATTGTAACGAATAGTATTTGAATAAAAGCATTTAATCGGGTAAACCCCGGGCGTTGTAGATTATAAACACAAGGTAATAAGACCACATCCATGATAAGGTACAGTTTGGATTATAGATTATAAACACAAGGTAATAAGACCACATCCATGATAAGGTACAATTTGGATTATAGATTATAAACACAAGGTAATAAGACAACATCCATGATAAGGTACAGTTTGGATTATCAACATATATAGTCACGACCGTCTTTCCTCAACAATTCCTCATCGCTGTCACGGATGCGCGCGCATCATCATTATGATCATTATCATTATCTAATGATAATAATAATAATTATTATTATTACATTATTATTATTATTATTATTAATCAACATATATTGTCACGACCGTCTTTCCTCAATTTCTCATGTCACGGATGCGTGCGCATCATCATTATGATCATTATCATTATCTAATGATAATAATAATAATTATTATTATTATTTTATTATTAAGTAGCGGAAGTACCCGGCTTCGCCCGGGTTTTACCCGAGTAAAGGTTTGTCTAACGAATCTCTCGATAAAGTGAACATTTTTTCCCGGTCCCTTGAAAAATACTCGATAAGTTGAAAAAAATCAATATTAATTGATTCCCTCGGTAATTGGAAGTTAAAGGAATAGTATCTTGCCTTGGAATTGTATCATTATTCTTGTATGGATGTACCCGGCTTCGCCCGGGTTTTACCCGAGTAAAGATTTGTCTAAAGAATCTCTAGATAAAGTGAACATTTTTTCCCGGTCCCTTGAAAAATACTCGATAAGTAGAATAAAATCAATATTAATTGGTTCACTCGGTAATTGGAAGTTAAAGGAATAGTATCTTGCCTTGGAATTGTATCATTATTCTTGTCTCAAATAAATTGCCGTGTCATCCTGAATTTTGTCTTTCCTAATTTTCTACATTACAAAATCATCGTATCATCATGATAATATTTAGAGCAGATTGTTGAATTATAACAGATAAATTAGAATATTTATCTTGATTATTTTAAAGCGAAAAGTTATTTCAAAAATTTTATTTGCTAGAAACCCTTCCAGTACTATACTAAATAACTTCCCAAAGTTTCATGGCGTTCCAATGAGTGGTTTGGTCAGGCATAAAGGACAAACAGACCACACACACACACATACATTCATTTTATATACACTGCGTGACATTGAAAATGGAACACCAATAAATAGTGGCCAGAAAATTATGCAAATTTCAGGGTAGACGCGCCTAACCGAGTTATGCAAATGATGTAAAATGCGCAGCTCTCGTGCGCACATGGAGTAAGATATAAGGGAAGGAACTTGCAGAAAGGACAGTATTCGTGTCGTTATTTCTTCAAGGAAAATCATTGTTGAATTTTTTTCTTGTGTCAAAAGACACGTGTAATAACAGAGAATGCCAGGTCATCGTAAACGGAGGCAGTTCAAGCAGACAGACGCTTTTACGAGGGGCATGGTGATCGGACTGAAAAGGGCAGGTTGGTCCATACGTCAAATCGCAGCTGCTACACACCTTGGTGCGTCCACGGTGCACCGACTGTGGAGAAGATGGTTGGAACAAGGAAATGTGGCAATTTATAGGAATGCCGGTGCAACCAGAGTGACGTCAGCACGCGTGGATCGGCGTATCCTTCGACAAGCAGTGGCGGCCCCACAAGCCACTTGTACCGCCATCCTGCAACAGGGTGCAAGACACCCTAGATCATTCCATCTCGACCAGAACCATTTCCCGTCGATTGGTTGCTAATGGCTTGCACTCATGTCGTCCGCTAAGAAGACTGCCATTGACCCCACCGAATAGGCGCCAACGTTTGGAATGGTGCCGGGCTAGATCGACGTGGATGACGGAATGGCACAGGGTCGTGTTCTCAGATGAGTCGCTTTTCTGCTTGTCCAGTGATAGTCGCCGTGTACGCGTGTGGCGTCGACATGGAGAAAGGTCCAATCCGGCAGCAATTGTGGAACGCCCCACCGTGCGACAATGTGGAATCATGGTTTGGGGCGCATTCGCGTATGATTCCAGGTCACCTTTATTTCGTATTCAGGGCACTATGACGGCCCAACGATACGTTGATGATGTGCTACGACCGGTGACACTCCCCTACCTTCAGGGGGTACCCAATGCCCTTTATCAGCAGGATAACGCCCGACCGCACACTGCTCGCATTAGCCAACAAGCTCTGCAAGATGTACAGATGCTTCCCTGGCCACCGTACTCTCCTGATCTCTCACCAATCGAGCACGTCTGGGACATCATTGGACGCCGTTTGCATGCCTTGCCACAGCCGCGTTCAGAAGGCGAACTGTGGCAAATGGTTGAGAGGGAATGGAGAGCCATCCCTCAGGACGCCTTCCGTACTCTGATTGACTCTCTACCTAGACGTGTTGCTGCGTGCATCGCCGTCCGCGGTGGTCCTACTTGCTACTAAGCCGACGCCGTTCTCGCTCTGAATTATGACTATCATTTTGAAATAAAGATCACTTGTTGTTCGTCCCTGTCTCTCTCTGTCTGCCGAGTTTCATCACTTTCTGGCCACTATTTCTTGGTGTTCCATTTTAAATGTCACGCAGTGTATAAAGATATATATAGTCACGACCGTCTTTCCTCAATTCCTCATGTCACAGATGCGAGCGCATCATCATTATGATCATTATCTTCTATAGAAGCTTCTATCTTTATAATTATGTATATTTACAAAAAGTCAATTCGCTCGCGCCTCTAGCGGTGAAAATGAGGGGTAATACCAGCTGACCTAATGTACATGTAAAGTTTGGAGCGGGACGTTTCACAAGAGTGACATCCACGGCTCCAATTTATAATTGTAACAAATAGTATTAGAATAAAAACATTCAATCAGGTAAAACACGGGCGTTGCCCGGGTCATTCGTCTAGTAGATTATAAAAACAAGGTAATAAGACCACATCCATGATAAGGCACAATTTGAATTATAGATTATGAACACAAGGTAACAAGACCACATCCATGATAAGGTACAATTTGGATTATAGATTATAAACACAAGGTAACAAGACCACATCCATGATAAGGTACAGTTTGGATTATCCCTATATATAGTCACGACCGTCATGGGCCGGTTCTGTCACGGATGCGCGCGCACAGGGAGGTCACGTGCTCGCAGGCAGCCAACGGGCGCGCGCCGCCGGCATTACGTCATAGATTATAAACACAAGGCAATAAGGCCAAATAAAAAAATAGTGTGTGAAAAGGCACAATTTGGATTATCTACTTATATAATTGCCTTATTCTCTCTGTGTGAAGTTCACTGTGTGAAGTTCACGGATAGATTTTGGTCAGAATGGATAAAATAAAAAAAGTGTCAAGGGATGGGAATCGAACCCACGACCTTCCGCTTACCGGGCAGATGCCATGACCACTAGGCTACCCTGGACATATTTTTCCGTTCACATTTTTATTTTTATATTTTCAAGACACACACAGTTTGGGGCGGGACGTTCCACAAGAGAGACATCCACGGTGCCAATTTATAATTGTAACGAATAGTATTTTAATTAAAACATTTTTTAAATATATACGCACTCGGGTAAAACCCGGGCGTTGCCCGGGCCATTCGTCTAGTAGATTATAAACACAAGGTAATAAGATCACATCCATGATAAGGTACAATTTGGATTATAGATTATAAACACAAGGTAACAAGACCACATCCATGATAAGGTACAGTTTGGATTATTACTATATATAGTCACGACCGTCTTTCCTCATCGGCCGCCTCTGTCACGGATAATATACAGGTATCATCGTCATACGCTCTTAATTCTGTCACCGTTTACTTTTGGTTCAGTGTAGAATGCTCGCCTGCCACGCGGGCGCCCCGGGTTCGATTCCCAGCCGATGCATTTTTTATTTTTTTTTACAATTTTAAAAACTCATTTATATATTATACAAGAATGACATCCACGGCGCCAATTTATAATTGTAATGAATAGTATTTGAATAAAAGCATTTAATCGGGTAAACCCCGGGCGTTGCCCGGGTCATTCGGCTAGTATATATATAGTCACGACCTTCTTTCCTCATCGGCCTCTGTCACGGATGCGCGCGCACAGGGAGGTCACGTGCTCGCCGTCTCCCTCGAGCCGGATTTGAACCAGCGACCTAAGGATCACCGTTGTAACATCTACAGTCGGGTAAAACACAGGCATTGCCCGGGTCATTCGGCTAGTAGATTATAAACACAAGGCAATAAGACCATATCCATGATAAGGCACAATTTGGATTATAGATTATAAACACAAGGTAATAAGACCAAATATATGATAAGACATAATTTGGATTATAGATTATAAACACAAGGCAATAAGACCAAATCCATGATAAGGCACAATTTGGATTATAGATTATAAACACAAGGTAATAAGACCAAATCTATGATAAGGCATAATTTGGATTATAGATTATAAACACAAGGCAATAAGGCCATATCCATGATAAGGCACAATTTGGAATATCCTTTTCCTTTTATATATCTATAAAAATGAAATCTAAACTTGATGTTTGTTATTGCGTTGCGCAAAATCTACAGAATCAATCATTATGAAATTTTTGCATGTAGGTAGCTGAAGATTTCGATTAACATATAGGCTGTTTCAAAAAACAAAAAAGTTTAAATTGCTTTTTTTTATGTAAAACCAAAAAGCGCTAGTTCCAGCCTTTTACCGCTTGGCGCAGCACTGGTCGCGACGATAAATGAATTTGATTGGTTAATAATTTTACACGTAGTTTGTTTACACGATTTATGTTTTTAAAAGTTAAGATTATCCAATCGCCGTGAAACCTTATGAAGTTATTTACTATACTACTGGGAAGGTTTCTGGCTTGAATTTGATTTGAAATAAATATTTGTTGCAATTTTATTTGCAAATTTTCTACTTTCACTCACAAGCAGCGCCTCTAGCGGCATCTGGCGAAATTACATTTATAAATTGTAAAAATGCTGAAATGTGCTCCAAGTATAATAAATAAATTTAATATTTAATTTGAGGATTTAGTAATATTATATTCCAATGACGTTGTAAAAAAAACTTGGCATTCCAATATTAATATATATTTAAAGAAAATATCTTATTTGATATTTAATAAATGTTTTCAAAAAAATTATACGTTTCGAAAATATATTTAAACGCATATAACAATATATATATACGTTTATAAATCTATATATAGGTGGATTGAATGTTTTCTAGAATCCTTTTAACAAAAGTTCGTTAGGCAAACTAAACAAAATTCAGGATGACACGGCAATTTATTTGAGACAAGAATAATGATACAATTCCAAGGCAAGATACTATTCCTTCAACTTCAAATTACCGTGTGGACCAATTAATATTGATTTTATTCAACTTATCGAGTATTTTTCAAGGGACGGGAAAACATTTCAAATTATCGAGAGTATAGACAAGTATAGATTCAGTAGGGATTGGATGTTCGCTAGAATCGTTTTAACAAATGTTCGTTATGCTAACTTTTACTCGGGTAAATACGGGGCGAAGACGGGAACATATATATATAATATCTTATATAATATATATAAAAACTAGCGGATGTGTACCCGGCTTCGCCCGGGTTTTATCCGAGTGAAAGTTTGCCTAACGAATATTATATATTATGAAGTATAATAAACAATGCTAAATATTAGTTTTAATTATTAATCAAGATTGTGTGTGAATATGTGAGAAAGATGTTATATCGCTGTTGTTTTCTTGGCCGCTAAGCCGACGCCGTTCTCGCTCTGAATTATGACTATCATTTTGAAATAAAGATCACTTGTTGTTCGTCCCTGTCTCTCTCTGTCTGCCGAGTTTCATCACTTTCTGGCCACTATTTCTTGGTGTTCCATTTTCAATGTCACGCAGTGTATAAAGATATATATAGTCACGACCGTCTTTCCTCAATTCCTCATGTCACAGATGCGAGCGCATCATCATTATGATCATTATCTTCTATAGAAGCTTCTATCTTTATAATTATGTATATTTACAAAAAGTCAATTCGCTCGCGCCTCTAGCGGTGAAAATGAGGGGTAATACCAGCTGCATGTCGACGCCACACGCGTACACGGCGACTATCACTGGACAAGCAGAAAAGCGACTCATCTGAGAACACGACCCTGTGCCATTCCGTCATCCACGTCGATCTAGCCCGGCACCATTCCAAACGTTGCGCCTATTCGGTGGGGTCAATGGCAGTCTTCTTAGCGGACGACATGAGTGCAATCACATTTGGCGCCATGAGGGCTATGCACGCCCTCAATATGTAACCTATCTCGCTGAAATTTGAACATGACAGAGAGATAAATCTGGAAAAGGTTTTTGTCGCACTTTTAACCAAGAAAAATTATAATTAACCAAGTACTGAGCAACAATATTTTTTTTCAGTCAGAAATGATTATGACAATATTGCTGTATCATGCATGATTGATATAAAAAAAATTCTTTAGAGGAATATTCACTATATATATATATATATGTTTGTCGGCTATGCACGCCCTCAATATGTAACCTATCTCGCTGAAATTTGAACAGGACAGAGAGATAAATCTGGAAAAGTTTTTTGTCGCACTTTTAACCAAGAAAAATTATAATTAACCAAGTACTGAGCAACAATATTTTTTTTCAGTCAGAAATGATTATGACAATATTGCTGTATCATGCATGATTGATATAAAAAAATTCTTTAGAGGAATATTCACTAAAGCACCACGGGCGGAGCCAGATAATCATTTTTAGTAGGCAGGAACAAAATTCTACCGGCGAAACATTCAATCGAGCAGAAGACACACTCGGCCTTTTGGCTCAGATCTTGTAGTATATATCTCTAGATATTTTTATTTATATATATCTTTTTAAAAATCTATTCCAGTAGAGAATGTGGATGTTACTCGTAAAATATATTTTATATATTACTAGCCAAATGACCCGGGCAACGCCCGGGTTTTAGCCGATTAAATGTTTTTATTCAAATACTATTCGTTACAATTATAAATTGGCGCCGTGGATGTCACTCTTGTGAAACGTCCCGCTCCAAACTTTGTGTCTGAGAAGCGATATTTTTATAGAAAGATGATCTAGCTTTTGTTTTCTGCTCGAATGAATGTTTTTCTGTTAGAATTTTGTTCCTGCGTACAAAATAATGAACTGGTTTCACCCGTGGTCTCTGCTTTTCGGAATTTTTCCCGATATAATTTTGTATCTGATAATCAAACATGATACAGCAATATCGTCATCATCATTTATGAATAAAAATATATAGTTTTTAATAATTGATTTATATATTTTTTAAAATAACCTATCGTCTTCCCCGTATTTTTTTTACCTATGTATGGAAATTTTGGTTTGAATTAGTGAACTACTGCGAATTTGTATACCGGACATACAGACAGACAAACAAACAAACATGCAAATAATTCATCCTTTTATATATATAAAAATGAAATGCGAAATCGATGTTTGTTATCGCATCACGCAAAATCTACTGACTCAATCATTATGGAATTTCGCATGTAGGTAGCTGAAGATTTCGTTTAACATATAGGCTATTCAAAAAACTAAAAAAGTTAATGTGCTTTTTTTTTTAATAAAAAACCAAAAAGCGTTAGTTCCAGTCTTTTACCGCTAGGGGCGCAGCACTGGTCGCGACGATAAATGAATTTGATTTTTTAAAGCATCGGTGGTTCAGTGGTAGAATGCTCGCCTGCCACGCGGGCGGCCAGGGTTCGATTCCCGGCCGATGCATTTTTTTAAAACAATTTTTAGAACTCATTTATATTATATCTGTATTAATAAAATGGAAATTTCATAAGTGGACATCACTAAAAACTTTCGTTACAATGCATCAATTTCAACCAAATTTTCAACATTTATGTAAAACGAGATGGAGTAGGTTTTGCTTAACATCAAAATATATTTCCTAACATTAACATGCGTAACTTCGCTGTTATCGATTAAATACAAAAAAAAATCAACAGAGTTAATTTTATTTATATATAAATACAAAATTAAATTTCAACAGAGTTATTTTTTTTTACATACTAGCTAATAATCTCAATCTAAAAAATATTCAAAACAAGCAATTTTAAGATAACACCATGTGTAAAACAGTCGGCCAAGAAAACAACAACGATATTACATCTTTCTCACATATTCACACACAATCTTGATTAATAATTAAAACTAATCTTTAACATTGTTTATTATACTTCAACTTTTATTTCTACATTTGTTTTTAAATACCCAATTGTTTTATCATGTTTCTAATTTCGCCTAACAAATATACAAATTTATAGTGACCAACATATGCAAATTTTATCTTTGTTTTTATTTAACTTGATATCGTAAACATAACATCCATTGTAAGCATTTTTCTGTTCACCTTCCGTGGTTTCTCTTTTCTCTGATAGTCTTCTATATAAATGGAAATTTCATAAGTGGTGTTCGCTAAAAACTTTCGTTACAATGCATCAATTTCGACCAAATTTTCAACATTTATGTAAAACGAGATGGAGCAGGTTTTGCTTAACATCAAAATATTTTTCCTAACTTTAAAATACATAACTTTGCTGTTATCGATAAAATACAAAAAAATCAACAGAGTTAATTTTATTTATATATAAATACAAAAAAAAAAAATTCAGCAATTCATTCAACTCAATCTAAAAAAATATTCAAAACAAGCAATTTTAAGATAACACCATATGTAAAACAGTCGCCAAGAAAACAACAACGATATTACATCTTTCTCACATATTCACACACAATCTTGATTAATAATTAAAACTAATATTTAGCATTGTTTATTATACTTCATAATATATAATATTCGTTAGGCAAACTTTCACTCGGATAAAACCCGGGCGAAGCCGGTACACATCCGCTAGTTTTTATATATATAGAGATATAAATATATAATGTAACGAATATCATCATTATTATAATAATATTCTGTGTGTTCTGGAATATTATTATCAATAAAATTAGTTAGGCAAACTTTCACTTGGATAAAACCCAGGCGAAGGCAGGTACACATCCGCTAGTATATTTATATATATGATTCTATGCATATATATACTAGTGGATGTATCCAGCTTCGCCCGAATTTTACTCGAGTGAAAGTTTGCCTAACTAATATTTGATAAAAAATATTTTTCTAGCAAACGTATCGTAAACCTGGGTAAGCCAACTAGTGAGTTGGAAGCAGTCGTAGGTTGAGTGGCAAGGCGTGCAGAGTGGTATGTCCGCACGGGACAGTAAGGAAAAGTTTGGGTTCAAAGGCGCTCTCACAGGACGTCTCAAGTGGCACCAAGACCGGGGGGGGGGGGGGTGGAAGTTGAGGACTATATATATATATACCAGAGGAAAGCTCAGCGTCCGGCCTGAAGCCGTGAGGACAGGAGGGCCAGCCAAGATGGCCGCCGTAGATGACAGAGGACTTAATACTGAGCTTGCCTGTCAAAAATCCTAACTACTGTCCTTGGTCCAGCAAACCATCCCTTTTGTCTTGCCCGGATCCCCGGGAATGATTCTGATTGGTCAGTAACCTATGTATGTCATCCATCCCTCCCCTGCGGCTCCGATTGCAAACTGGTGCCATCCTGAGACGACTTATGGGATGACGTCATACTTTATTACTTACATAATCCACATTGTGATATATTATAGTAATAGAGAGAGTGGGGGGTTAATTACAATCAATAATGTTATAAATCATATGGGTTTATACTAATTTAACCTTTGACCTGTCCTATTGTACAAAAATAATAAAGATTTAAGTTATATTACTGAGAGAGAGAAGTTATAATTAATTTCATGAAATATGTGGTGATACAATTCCAAGGCAAGATACTATTCCTTTAACTTTCAATTACCGAGGGAACCAATTAATATTGATTTTATTCAACTTATCGAGTATTTTTCAAGAGACCGGGAAAAAATGTTCACTTTATCCAGAGATTCAAATTTACGAATTTCAAATTATCAAATATATCTTTTTTTTTATAAGTTTATAGAGAATTGTTTTAACAAATGTTCGTTAGACAAACCTTTACTCAGGTAAAACCCGGGCGAAGACGGGTACATCCGCTAGTAGATTATAAACACAAGGTAATAAGATCAAATTAATGATAAGGCATAATTTGGATTATAGATTAATATATAAAAAATCAATGTTTGTTTGTTTGTATGTATGTCAGGTATACAAATTCGCAGTAGTTCTCTAATTCAAACCAAAATTTCCATACATAGGTGAAAAAATACAGGGAAGACGATAAGCTATTTTAAAAAAATATATAAATCAATTATTTTAAACTATATATTCAAATTATTCTACTTATCTCACGAACAGCGCCCTCTATCAAAGATTAAATTAAATTATGCTGATGCAAACAAATAGATAATGCTAATAACAAACAATTATAAAAAATCTTATCCAAATATATATCACTCGGGTAGATATGCACACGGGTCAATCCCGGGGCGAAGCCCGGGTCACCCGTCTAGTAGATTATAAACACATGGTAAAAAGACCAAATCCACGATAAGCCATAATTTGGATTATAGATAATAAACACAAGGTAAAAAGACCAAATCCATGATAAGGCACAATTTGGATTATAGTTATATATAAAGTCACGACCGTCTGTCGTGGCCTCTGTCACGGATAATATACAGTTATCATCGTCATGCGTTCTTAATTCTGTCACCGTTTGCTTTTGGTTCAGTGGTAGAATGCTCGCCTGCCACGCGGGCGCCCTGGGTTCGATTCCCGGCCGATGCATTTTTTTTTTTTTACAATTTTTTTAAAACTCATTTATATATTATACAAGAATGACATCCACGGCGCCAATTTATAATTGTAAAGAATAGTATTTGAATAAAAGCATTTAATCGGGTAAACCCCGGGCGTTGTAGATTATAAACACAAGGTAATAAGACCACATCCATGATAAGGTACAGTTTGGATTATAGATTATAAACACAAGGTAATAAGACCACATCCATGATAAGGTACAATTTGGATTATAGATTATAAACACAAGGTAATAAGACAACATCCATGAATAAGGTACAGTTTGGATTATAGATTATAAACACAAGGTAATAAGACCACATCCATGATAAGGCACAATTTGAATTATAGATTATGAACACAAGGTAACAAGACCACATCCATGATAAGGTACAATTTGGATTATAGATTATAAACACAAGGTAACAAGACCACATCCATGATAAGGTATAGTTTGGATTATAGATTATAAACACAAGGTAATAAGACCACATCCATGATAAGGTACAATTTGGATTATAGATTATAAACACAAGGTAACAAGACCACATCCATGATAAGGTAGTTTGGATTATTACTATATATAGTCACGACCGTCTTTCCTCATCGGCCGCCTCTGTCACGGATAATATACAGGTATCATCGTCATACGCTCTTAATTCTGTCACCGTTTGCTTTTGGTTCAGTGGTAGAATGCTCGCCTGCCACGCGGGCGCACCGGGTTCGATTCCCGGCCGATGCATTTTTTTTTTTTTACAATTTTTAAAACTCATTTATATATTATACAAGAATGACATCTACGGCGCCAATTTATAATTGTAACGAATAGTATTTGAAAAAAAGCATTTAATCGGGTAAACCCCGGGCGTTGTAGATTATAAACACAAGGTAATAAGACCACATCCATGATAAGGTACAGTTTGGATTATAGATTATAAACACAAGGTAATAAGACCACATCCATGATAAGGTACAATTTGGATTATAGATTATAAACACAAGGTAATAAGACAACATCCATGATAAGGTACAGTTTGGATTATAGATTATAAACACAAGGTAATAAGACCACATCCATGATAAGGCACAATTTGAATTATAGATTATGAACACAAGGTAACAAGACCACATCCATGATAAGGTACAATTTGGATTATAGATTATAAACACAATGTAACAAGACCACATCCATGATAAGGTATAGTTTGGATTATAGATTATAACACAAGGTAATAAGACCACATCCATGATAAGGTACAATTTGGATTATAGATTATAAACACAAGGAAACAAGGCCACATCCATGATGAGGTACAGTTTGGATTATTACTATATATAGTCACGACCGTCTTTCCTCATCGGGCCGCCTCTGTCACGGATAATATACAGGTATCATCGTCATACGCTCTTAATTCTGTCACCGTTTGCTTTTGGTTCAGTGGTAGAATGCTCGCCTGCCACGCGGGCGCCCCGGGTTCGATTCCCAGCCGATGCATTTTTTATTTTTTTACAATTTTAAAAACTCATTTATATATTATACAAGAATGACATCCACGGCGCCAATTTATAATTGTAACGAATAGTATTTGAATAAAAGCATTTAATCGGGTAAACCCCGGGCGTTGCCCGGGTCATTCGGCTAGTATATATATAGTCACGACCTTCTTTCCTCATCGGCCTCTGTCACGGATGCGCGCGCACAGGGAGGTCACGTGCTCGCCGTCTCCCTCGAGCCGGATTTGAACCAGCGACCTAAGGATCACCGTTGTAACATCTACAGTCGGGGTAAAACACAGGCATTGCCCGGGTCATTCGGCTAGTAGATTATAAACACAAGGCAATAAGGACCAAATCCATGATAAGGCACAATTTGGATAATAGATTATAAACACAAGGTAATAAGACCAAATATATGATAAGGCATAATTTGGATTATAGATTAATAAACACAAGGTAATAAGACAACATCCATGATAAGGTACAGTTTGGATTATAGATTATAAACACAAGGTAATAAGACCACATCCATGATAAGGCACAATTTGAATTATAGATTATGAACACAAGGTAACAAGACCACATCCATGATAAGGTACAATTTGGATTATAGATTATAAACACAAGGTAACAAGACCACATCCATGATAAGGTATAGTTTGGATTATAGATTATAAACACAAGGTAATAAGACCACATCCATGATAAGGCACAATTTGAATTATAGATTATGAACACAAGGTAACAAGACCACATCCATGATAAGGTACAATTTGGATTATAGATTATAAACACAAGGTAACAAGACCACATCCATGATAAGGTATAGTTTGGATTATAGATTATAAACACAAGGTAATAAGACCACATCAATGATAAGGTACAATTTGGATTATAGATTATAAACACAAGGTAACAAGACCACATCCATGATAAGGTAGTTTGGATTATTACTATATAATAGTCACGACCGTCTTTCCTCATCGGCCGCCTCTGTCACGGATAATATACAGGTATCATCGTCATACGCTCTTAATTCTGTCACCGTTTGCTTTTGGTTCAGTGTAGAATGCTCGCCTGCCACGCGGGCGCCCCGGGTTCGATTCCCAGCCGATGCATTTTTTATTTTTTTTACAATTTTAAAAACTCATTTATATATTATACAAGAATGACATCCACGGCGCCAATTTATAATTGTAACGAATAGGTATTTGAATAAAAGCATTTAATCGGGTAAACCCCGGGCGTTGCCCGGGTCATTCAGCTAGTATATATATAGTCACGACCTTCTTTCCTCATCGGCCTCTGTCACGGATGCGCGCGCACAGGGAGGTCACGTGCTCGCCGTCTCCCTCGAGCCGGATTTGAACCAGCGACCTAAGGATCACCGTTGTAACATCTACAGTCGGGTAAAACACAGGCATTGCCCGGGTCATTCGGCTAGTAGATTATAAACACAAGGCAATAAGACCAAATCCATGATAAGGCACAATTTGGATAATAGATTATAAACACAAGGTAATAAGACCAAATATATGATAAGGCATAATTTGGATTATAGATTATAAACACAAGGCAATAAGACCAAATCCATGATAAGGCACAATTTGGATTATAGATTATAAACACAAGGTAATAAGACCAAATCTATGATAAGGCATAATTTGGATTATAGATTATAAACACAAGGCAATAAGACCATATCCATGATAAGGCACAATTTGGAATATCCTTTTCCTTTTATATATCTATAAAAATGAAATCTAAACTTGATGTTTGTTATCCGCGTTGCGCAAAATCTACAAAATCAATCATTATGAAATTTTGCATGTAGGTAGCTGAAGATTTCGTTTAACATATAGGCTGTTCAAAAAACAAAAAAGTTTAAATTGCTTCTTTTTTATGTAAAACCAAAAAGCGCTAGTTCCAGCCTTTTACCGCTTGGCGCAGCACTGGTCGCGACGATAAATGAATTTGATTGGTTAATAATTTTACACGTAGTTTGTTTACACGATTTATGTTTTTAAAAGTTAAGATTATCCAATCGCCGTGAAACCTTATGAAGTTATTTACTATACTACTGGGAAGGTTTCTGGCTTGAATTTGATTTGAAATAAATATTTGTTGCAATTTTATTTGCAAATTTTCTACTGTCACTCACAAGCAACGCCTCTTGCGGCATCTGGCGAAATTACATTTATAAATTGTAAAAATGCTGAAATGTGCTCCAAGTATAATAAATAAATTTATTATTTAATTTGAGGATTTAGTAATATTATATTCCAATGACGTTGTAAAAAAACTTGGCATTCCAATATTAATATATATTTAAAGAAAATATACAATCGTACAAAAATAATAAAGATTGAAGTTATATTACTAAAAAGTTATAATTAATTACATGAAATATGTGGTGATAGCAGATAGAAACAGTTATAATCGTAATTGAAATGGTACAAGTTTAAATAAGGATTAATAACATATAACTATGTTTAAATTAAGATATATATGTAGTAAACCCGATGTGGAATGTGCTGGGCAGTCGTGGTAGTGGGTGCGTGATGGATTCCCGCACTGGGACAGCAAGAGACAGAGGCAGGTCTAGATGGTAACTCTAAGAGGAAGAGGTAGACCAACGGACGAAGGCAGCGGACCCGGGCGCCACGGATGCCCAAAGCCTACATCGCGGATAGAAGGGGGGGTGAGAGATCCCACTGACCGTATAACAGCGTCGCTCTGAAAACAACTGAATAATTTTGTCCCAATCTTTGGGGGCTTTTATATGAGACGCTCGCAGATGGCGGCGAGTTCTGATTGGCTCCTGTAAAATCACGCCACCTGTCAAGCGCCGGGTTATTTATCACGTCTGGCCACCTGTTGACGGGGCGATTGAACTCATTATCATAAACACCTGTTCGTCTGGTCTTTGTCTCCGTCTGGACTACCTTTACCTCTTTGCTTTATTTGTCACTTCCATTGTTATACAAGGTAGATACATATTTTATATAGATATGGGGTTATTATAAATATTATAAGAAGGTTGTGATCTAACTAGTTCAAAATATACTACAGAATGTGTCCCCGGTGATGAAGGTTTGGTTGGGGGGAATGACATGTAATGAGTGATAACCTAACAAACCATTTATAAAAATATAAAAGAAATAATTTGTATACAAATTAGTTAAATTATTATTAAGCTACAAGTTTAAAAAGAGAAAGATGTTGTAATGGTGGGGTATCAATGAAATAAAATTTAAGGTTATAAAAATAAAAACGCACAAAATGAGTGATACAAGATTAAGAGAAAGTATATAATACAAAATGGGTAACTATGGTAAAATGAATCGTACAAGGAAAATAATATCTAATTGCATTAAAGATGAGAGAAAAAAAAATGAAGTTAGTTTATTGACTGAACTTATAATGTGACGCTAAGGTTGAAAAAGGGAAAGGGGGTATCTAAGCCTGTTTCTGCAAAGTAGTATTCCCAAACATTCTGCAATGCAATGCGAACTTGTTTGAGTGAGGCATTGTTTTCATTAACAGAAGGCTCAAGATATTCCGTCTGCATCATTAGCTCAGACAGTGAAAAGAGGTGGGAAGAATTGATGGAGGTAAAAGGGGAGAGGTAGAGGTAAGAGGGATCCCTGTTGTCCATAATGATTGTGCCCGGTTGAATTGTGAAAAAAAAAAGTGAAAAGTGAAAAAATGATGAATTGATATGATGCGTCGGGCGATGAGAAAAAAAAAAATAAAAATATCGCGCTGGATATCCTGAACTCATTATTGGGAATGGTATAGCGAGGAAGGATTGTTCCAGTCGGATTAATCAATGAAAAAAAAACAAAAATGTTCGGCGAACTGGAATCCCTTGGAAGGTTGGAGGTTTGAAGGATGCGGAAAAGGAGAGGTGGTGTAAGAGAATTATTGCTGTCAATTTTGATTGTGTCCGGCTTGTGTGGTGAAAAGAAAAAGTTGAAAAAATGAAAAAAAAATGATGAGCCGACGATGAGAGAAAAAAATATAAAAACCTAACTGGGGTCTCCTGAGCTCACTGTTGGGAAATGTACAGCGAGGGAAGGGTCTTCTAGTTAGTTAATCAACAAAAAAAAAAGAAAATGGCTGACAAACAATAATCTCTGATGGCTGAAAAAAGTTTGGGAGGAAAGGTTCATGGGATAGAGTTAGAGGTTGTAAGGGAAGCGTCAAAAATAACATTTTGAAATCTACAAAGAAAAATAAAATGATAAATGTTTTATCTGTTAAAGAAATATTATAAATATTGTTAGGTGTAGGTTTTTTAAATGTGCCTAAAATAGTTGAAGTTGTAAAATGCTAAGTCTAAACATGATGAGAAAAAGAGAAAATAAAAATATTAAAGGTAATAATATATAAAGGGTTGGTTGGTAGTTAATGGCATTAATGTTGATGGTTAATAAACAAAATGATATTATCGATTAATATTGAAATGCTTTATCTACATTGGTAAGTTAAAAAAAAACAAAGTCCAACACCACAAACTAGGTAAACTGTAAGTCTATTTACAATAAATGAGAGAAAAGCTAGCAAACCTATTAAATGGGAAATAATTTGGGGCACAAATTAGTTACTAGAATAAAATAAAGATAAAGGGGAGTAGTGGTGACACATTGATATAGTATTATAAAACTACAAAGAATATATAAGAGGAGTACATAGGAAGGATAAATTTAAAGTAAACACACACAATAGCGAAAATAAATATTTGGGAAAGTTGGTATACTAGTTACGTTTTTTTGTTACTTAAGGTGCCTTGAATATTTACAACATAGTTTCAGGGATGTAATACAGGAAGGAGGAGAAGTAGAGATAATAAAGTAAAATAAAATATAAAAGAAAATTGACTTAAGCAAAAGGTGTGCGATAGGTAGTGACGCAGTGAGGAATAAAGGAAGAAGGGTCTGAATTGGTTTCTGCAAAGGACATCTCAGAGTCCTGCCCTGCAATACGAGCTTAGGAGCGAAGTATTGTTTTCAAGGTTCAGCAATCTCAAGATGTTCTGTAATTAGCATTAGATCAGATGGGCAAAAGACGTGAAGATCGAAGGAGAGGTAGGTAATGGGAGAATATGGGAAAGAATTCTTTTCTGAGAGAGGTTAAAAAGAGATGGTGTCTCAAGAGCTGCAATGCTGTCGGTGATTGAGCTCGACCAGATGAAAAAATAAAATTAAACGAAAAATGAGTGGGCGCATCGTGCTGTGATGGCCTGGGTCGAGCATTAGAAAAAAAAAATCTCGCTGGTTACCCAAGCTCTCCGTGTGGAGTTAAAATGGGGGAGGAAGAGTGTACCAGGTCGATGAATCATTGAAAAATAAAAATTAAAAAAGGTTGACGAGCAGGAGTCTCAGGAACCGTTGAAGAGGTTAGATGGGTGGAGGTAGATTGTGAAAACAGGGCTTGACTGTTGCCATTGATTGATTGAACTCGGGTTTGAGGAAAAAAGAATGAAATAAAGAATGCTGGGATGGCGACCTGGGTGTAAATAAAAAAAAGTCGGCAAACAGGAACTCTGCGATGGACGAGGGGTGGTTAGAACGAAGGCATAGAAGGCCAATGGAAAATGATCAAGAGACGAGAGAAGCATGGAAGGCCTATAATTGAATGATTGACAGGTAAGAGTGTTGAAGTAAGAAGGGCTATCTGCTAATGGTGAGTACAAGGTCATTCCACCCCTTTAGAAGTAGAGAAAAAAAAACTAGGGGGGGAGTTCAGTGCGTCCTTGAGTTGGTGTGTCGCTGGGATGAAGATTGGATTAATTGTCCTTTTAGAAGGCCAAGATGGCGTTTTCACATGGTGTCATGTACAGGATCGATTTTAGAGATGATGGGGACCTCTTCATTATAATATTGTAATTTATAGTTGTATTTGTAATTGTGGGAAAAATGGAAGGCACATTATGAGATGAGATGATTTAAAATTGATATTTATAAAAATACAAATCTAGGACTAGTTTTAAATATTGAGAATTTATTTTAAATATTGAGAAATATCAATTTGAATAGTAACATGTTAAGTAAAATAAAGAGCGTAATAAATTAATTATTAATATTATGGCCATAAATAAGGTATTAAAAAAACACACACAAATAAGTTTAGAAAATATGATTCGAGTAATTAAAATATAATATTATTTTTTTATGTAAAATTGAAAGTTGCATATTTGGATAATGTCATTTTAGGTGAATTTAAGAAAGGCATGTAAGATTAGTAAATTGGCAAAAATGCGTGATTGAATATTTTTAATAATAAAATTGAAAATGATGACTTAACATTTATAATTTGATTAAAATAAAGTAAAAATGATAAATGAGAGTGTGAAAGTTTTTAAAATTTGAATAAAAATGATATAAAAAGGTTATAATTGATTTTAAAATGCTTAAGGTGAAAATATGAGAATAAAATTTATGGGGAAAATGGCAGAAACAAAGTTTAAAGTACCTTGAAATAGCTGATGCTGGCTGGAGTTGATCTCTGGAGATGGCTGTTTGGAAGAAGGTTGCTTGTTGCGTGGGATCCGTCGAAAGGGGAGATGAGGGCTTCCTCCGCACGAGGCACGGCTAGTCCCCGAATGGCGTCTGCCAGTCGGCCTACTAGGTCTTCGTAGTGGGGCTGCATGTTGGTGAGGGCATCCGCGACGTACTCGTCTTCGGCCTCCGTCATCCTCTGCATGCGGCTGTCCTCAGTTATCCTGTCGACTCTAACGGGTTCTGTAGTAAACCCGATGTGGAATGTGCTGGGCAGTCGTGGTAGTGGGTGCGTGATGGGATTCCCGCACTGGGACAGCAAGAGACAGAGGCAGGTCTAGATGGTAACTCCAAGAGGAAGAGGTAGACCACGGACGAAGGCAGCGGACCCGGGCGCCACGGATGCCCAAAGCCTACATCGCGGATAGAAGGGGGGTGAGAGATCCCACTGACCGTATAACAGCGTCGCTCTGAAAACAACTAACTGAATAATTTTTGTCCCAATTTGGGGGGGCTTTTATATGAGACGCTCGCAGATGGCGGCGAGTTCTGATTGGCTCCTGTAAAATCACGCCACCTGTCAAGCGCCGGGTTATTTATCACGTCTGGCCACCTGTTGACGGGGCGATTGAACTCATTATCATAAACACCTGTTCGTCTGGTCTTTGTCTCCGTCTGGACTACCTTTACCTCTTTGCTTTATTTGTCACTTCCATTGTTATACAAGGTAGATACATATTTTATATAGATATGGGGTTATTATAAATATTATAAGAAGGTTGTGATCTAACTAGTTCAAAATATACTACATATATGTCTTCCTAAAATCGATTCAGTAAAGAGAGGATGTTTGCTAGAAAATATTTTTATCAAAAATATATTAGTTAGGAAAACTTTCACTCGAATAAAACCTGGGCGAAGCCGAGTACATCCGCTAGTTATTTTATAATAAGTGTCTTAATAGAGCGGTTTGATGTTCCAAATTTCTGGATGTGCTGTGAATGTAAAGTTGCCTGGCTCCAGTACGGAGCCAACACCGCGTCCATCCAATCTTGGGTGACCAATTCCTGCAGTGCTAACTGCAGCGTAGCATTCCAGCCAATCACACGACTATGTAAACGGAGATATTGCAAGCGATGAAATTCTAAGAATTTCGAGCCTTCTGTTGGCCTTATCGGTATATGCCCGGCCTTTTTGACAGGACCTCTCACGAGAGACCTACCCAAAAACATTAATTCCACTATTCTTTCATAAAGGGCCGTCGTTCGCCAGTTGTTAAATTAAATCAGGGCACGTAATTTTTTAGTTCCACAAAGGATCATGGATAATTTTACAATGGCAGCATCGTGGCAATAGTGACCCTTAAAGTTTGGAGCGTTAAAAGTAGTAAAATATTTTATTAATTCATATTATTTCCACTTTGTGATAAATATGTGGCAAACCTCAGGGAGGGTAAAATTCTGACAAAACATTCTTTTGATTCCACAATCGAATGTTTTCAAACATTTACTGCAATCTATCGGAATAATATCAACTAACGTTAAATTTTAATGTTTTTATTTTATTTTTTAGAATGAAAATATTGACCAAACCTTTTCTTAATTAATCAAGGAAATCCAACAACTCGTTTAAGGCTATTGGCCCTCTTCAGGGTGATGTATGCTATGCCTCAATGTATCCAAGACTAAATCGCCGTATTTTCACACTACAATATTTATCTCGATAAAACAGCTGTCCTAATTAACCAGAATAGTATGTAAAGACGACCTTTCGATGAGGCACCAAGACCGGGGGGGGTGGGGGGGGGGGGGCCAGCCAAGATGGCCGCCGTAGATGACAGAGGACTTAATACTGAGCTTGCCTGTCAAAAATCCTAACTACTGTCCTTTGTCCAGCAAACCATCCCTTTTGTCTTGCCCGGATCCCCGGAATGATTCTGATTGGTCAGTAACCTATGTATGTCATCCATCCCTCCCCTGCGGCTCCGATTGCAAACTGGTGCCATCCTGAGACGACTTATGGGATGACGTCATACTTTATTACTTACATAATCCACATTGTGATATATTATAGTAATAGAGAGAGTGGGGGTTAATTATAATCAATAATGTTATAAATCATATGGGGTTTATACTAATTTAACCTTTGACCTGTCCTATTGTACAAAAATAATAAAGATTTAAGTTATATTACTGAGAGAGAAGTTATAATTAATTACATGAAATATGTGGGTGATACAATTCCAAGGCAAGATACTATTCCATTTAACTTTCAATTACCGAGGGAACCAATTAATATTGATATTTATTCAACTTATTCGAGTATTTTTCAAGGGACCGGGGAAAAATGTTCACTTTATCCAGAGATTCAAATTAAGAATTTCAAATTATTTCAAATTTCAAATCAAATTGTTTTAACAAATGTTCGTTAGACAAACCTTTACTCAGGTAAAACCCAGGCGAAGACGGGTACATCCGCTAGTAGATTATAAACACAAGGTAATAAGATCAAATTAATGATAAGGCATAATTTGGATTATAGATTAATATATAAAAATCAATGTTTGTTTGTTTGTATGTATGTCCGGTATACAAATTCGCAGTAGTTCACTAATTCAAACCAAAATTTCCATACATAGGTGAAAAAATACGGGGAAGACGATAAGCTATTTTAAAAAATATATAAATCAATTATTTTAAACTATATATTCAAATTATTCTACTTAGCTCACGAACAGCGCCCTCTATCAAAGATAAAATAAAATTATGCTGATGCAAACAAATAGAAAATGCTAATAACAAACAATTATAAAAAAAATCTTATCCAAATATATATCACTCGGGTAGATATGCACACGGGTCAATCCCGAGGCGAAGCCCGGGTCACCCGTCTAGTAGATTATAAGCACATGGTAAAAAGACCAAATCCATGATAAGCCATAATTTGGATCATAGATAATAAACACAAGGTAAAAAGACCAATCCATGATAAGGCACAATTTGGATTATAGATTATATATAAAGTCACGACCGTCTGTCGTGGCTTCTGTCACGGATAATATACAGTTATCATCGTCATGCGTTTCTTAATTCTGTCACCGTTTTGCTTTTGGTTCAGTGTAGAATGCTCGCCTGCCTCGCGGGCGCCCCGGGTTTCGATTCCCGGCCGATGCATTTTTTTTTTAACAATTTTTAAAACTCATTTATATATTATACAAGAATGACATCCACGGCGCCAATTTATAATTGTAACGAATAGTATTTGAATAAAAGCATTTAATCGGGTAAACCCCGGGCGTTGTAGATTATAAACACAAGGTAATAAGACCACATCCATGATAAGGTTACAGTTTGGATTATAGATTATAAACACAAGGTAATAAGACCACATCCATGATAAGGTACAATTTGGATTATAGATTATAAACACAAGGTAATAAGACAACATCCATGATAAGGTACAGTTTGGATTATATTTTATAAACACAAGGTAATAAGACCACATCCATGATAAGGCACAATTTGAAATTATAGATTATGAACACAAGGTAACAAGACCACATCCATGATAAGGTACAATTTGGATTATAGATTATAAACACAAGGTAACAAGACCACATCCATGATAAGGTATAGTTTGGATTATAGATTATAAACACAAGGTAATAAGACCACATCCATGATAAGGTACAATTTGGATTATAGATTATAAACACAAGGTAACAAGACCACATCCATGATAAGGTACAGTTTGGATTATTACTATATATAGTCACGACCGTCTTTCCTCATCGGCCCGCCTCTGTCAAGGATAATATACAGGTATCATCGTCATACGCTCTTGATTCTGTCACCGTTTGCTTTTGGTTCAGTGGTAGAATGCCACGCGGGGCGCCCCGGGTTCGATTCCCGGCCGATGCATTTTTTTTTTTTTTTTTACAATTTTTAAAACTCATTTATATATTATACAAGAATGACATCCACGGCGCCAATTTATAATTGTAACGAATAGTATTTGAATAAAAGCATTTAATCGGGTAAACCCCGGGCGTTGTAGATTATAAACACAATGTAATAAGGACCACATCCATGATAAAGTACAGTTTGGATTATAGATTATAAACACAAGGAAATTTGGTTTAAGAACCTTTTTACCAACCACCTCTCAATAGGCCAAATACTCCGGAACCCCATTACCAAATCTAATATTAAGAAACGTCCCGACCAGCAATAATATGCCATTTACTCCATAGGTTGCCAAGATTGCAACGCTAAATATGTGGGTGAGACTGGCCGTTTCATTTACAACAGAATTTCCGAGCACAACAGAAATATAATAAACAAAGATCCCAAATCTTTGATCTTTCAGCATACCTCTAAAACCGGCCATGCCTTTAACCTTTCCGACCCAACCTGTCATTACCACAACATCAAATCCAAATATCAAAGATTATTAATAGAATCCTTCGTCTCTCAAGATTTAAACAGTATCAACAGGCGTATAGAACTACCATCTCAGTACCACTCATTCAAAAAACAGCCCAGCCATTAGAATAAAAGGACCAATTGACTATAAAAGAAAACAAACTGAGCTTTGGACAGAGATGAAACAACAGCAGCCTGGCCACGAGAAAACGTGAACTCGTGAAATGTGTTTATATTTATTTTATTTTATATTTTATTCTCTATCTTCGTTGGTGTATATAAATAATATTTTACATTTATATATATATTCTTTCTCTCAATTTACAGCTTGGCCTGTTGAAGGATCGATAAGATCCGAAAGCTAGCATATTAAAAATTTTATGTATAAAGAGACGCATTGCTATCGTTTGTTTTTATTTAATAATTTATAGCAATTCTTTTGTCTATTTACAAGGTAATAAGACCACATCCATGATAAGGTACAATTTTGGATTATAGATTATAAACACAAGGTAATAAGACAACATCCATGATAAGGTACAGTTTGGATTATAGATTATAAACACAAGGTAATAAGACCACATCCATGATAAGGCACAATTTGAATTATAGATTATGAACACAAGGTAACAAGACCACATCCATGATAAGGTACAATTTGGATTATAGATTATAAACACAAGGTAACAAGACCACATCCATGATAAGGTATAGTTTGGATTATAGATTATAAACACAAGGTAATAAGACCACATCCATGATAAGGTACAATTTGGATTATAGATTATAAACACAAAGGTAACAAGACCACATCCATGATAAGGTACAGTTTGGAATATTACTATATATAGTCACGACCGTCTTTCCTCATCGGCCGCCTCTGTCACGGATAATATACAGGTATCATCGTCATACGCTCTTAATTCTGTCACCGTTTGCTTTGGTTCAGTGGTAGAATGCTCGCCTGCCACGCGGGCGCCCCGGGTTCGATTCCCGGCCGATGCATTTTTTTTTCTTACAATTTTTAAAACTCATTTATATATTATACAAGAATGACATCCACGGCGCCAATTTATAATTGTAACGAATAGTATTTGAATAAAAGCATTTAATCGGGTAAACCCCGGGCATTGTAGATTATAAACACAAGGTAATAAGACCACATCCATGATAAGGTACAGTTTGGATTATAGATTATAAACACAAGGTAATAAGACCACATCCATGATAAGGTACAATTTGGATTATAGATTATAAACACAAGGTAATAAGACAACATCCATGATAAGGTACAGTTTGGATTATATATTATAAACACAAGGTAAATAAGACCACATCCATGATAAGGGACAATTTGAATTATAGATTATGAACACAAGGTAACAAGACCACATACATGATAAGGTACAATTTGGATTATAGATTATAAACACAAGGTAACAAGACCACATCCATGATAAGGTATAGTTTGGATTATAGATTATAAACACAAGGTATAAGACCACATCCATGATAAGGTACAATTTGGATTATAGATTATAAACACAAGGTAACAAGACCACATCCATGATAAGGTACAATTTGGATTATTACTATATATAGTCACGACCGTCTTTCCTCATCGGCCGCCTCTGTCACGGATAATATACAGGTATTATCGTCATACGCTCTTAATTCTGTCACCGTTTGCTTTTGGTTTCAGTGGTAGAATGCTCGCCTGCCACGCGGGCGCCCCTGGTTCCATTCCCAGCCGATGCATTTTTTTATTTTTTTTTACAATTTTAAAAAACTCATTTATATATTATACAAGAATGACATCCACGGCGCCAATTTATAATTGTAACGAATAGTATTTGAATAAAAGCATTTAATCTGGTAAACCCCGGGCGTGCCCGGGTCATTCGGCTAGTATATATATAGTCACGACCTTCTTTCCTCATCGGCCTCTGTCACGGATGCGCGCGCACAGGGAGGTCACGTGCTCGCCGTCTCCCTCGAGCCGGATTTGAACCAGCGACCTAAGGATCACCGTTGTAACATCTACAGTCGGGTAAAACACAGGCATTGCCCGGGTCATTCGGCTAGTAGATTATAAACACAAGGTAATAAGACCACATCCATGATAAGGGACAATTTGAATTATAGATTATGAACACAAGGTAACAAGACCACATCCATGATAAGGTACAATTTGGATTATAGATTATAAACACAAGGTAACAAGACCACATCCATGATAAGGTATAGTTTGGATTATAGATTATAAACACAAGGTAATATAGACCACATCCATGATAAGGTACAATTTGGATTATAGATTATAAACACAAGGTAACAAGACCACATCCATGATAAGGTACAGTTTGGATTATTACTATATATAGTCACGACCGTCTTTCCTCATCGGCCGCCTCTGTCACGGATAATATACAGGTATTATCGTCATACGCTCTTAATTCTGTCACCGTTTGCTTTTGGGTTCAGTGGTAGAATGCTCGCCTGCCACGCGGGCGCCCCGGGTTCCATTCCAGCCGATGCATTTTTTATTTTTTTTACAATTTTAAAAACTCATTTATATATTATACAAGAATGACATCCACGGCTTCCAATTTATAATTGTAACGAATAGTATTTGAATAAAAGCATTTAATCTGGTAAACCCCGGGCGTTGCCCGGGTCATTCGGCTAGTATATATATAGTCACGACCTTCTTTCCTCATCGGCCTCTGTCACGGATGCGCGCGCACAGGGAGGTCACGTGCTCGCCGTCTCCCTCGAGCCGGATTTGAACCAGCGACCTAAGGATCACCGTGTAACATCTACAGTCGGGTAAAACACAGGCATTGCCCGGGTCATTCGGCTAGTAGATTATAAACACAAGGCAATAAGACCAAATCCATGATAAGGCACAATTTGGATTATAGATTATAAACACAAGGTAATAAGACCAAATATATGATAAGGCATAATTTGGATTATAGATTATAAACACAAGGCAATAAGACCAAATCCATGATAAGGCACAATTTGGATTATAGATTAAAACACAAGGTAATAAGACCAAATCTATGATAAGGCATAATTTGGATTATAGATTATAAACACAAGGCAATAAGACCATATCCATGATAAGGCACAATTTGGAATATCCTTTTCCTTTTATATATCTATAAAAATGAAATCTAAACTTGATGTTTGTTATCGCGTTGCGCAAAATCTACAGAATCAATCATTATGAAATTTTGCATGTAGGTAGCTGAAGATTTCGTTTAACATATAGGCTGTTCAAAAACAAAAAAGTTTAAATTGCTTTTTTTTAATGTAAAACCAAAAAGCGCTAGTTCCAGCCTTTTACCGCTTGGCGCAGCACTGGTCGCGACGATAAATGAATTTGATTGGTTAATAATTTTACACGTAGTTTGTTTACACGATTTATGTTTTTAAAAGTAAGATTATCCAATCGCCGTGAAACCTTATGAAGTTATTTACTATACTACTGGGAAGGTTTTCTGGCTTGAATTTGATTTGAAATAAATATTTGTTGCAATTTTATTTGCAAATTTTCTACTTTCACTC
Source organism: Cordylochernes scorpioides (assembly GCA_030710605.1). Taxonomy (NCBI): domain Eukaryota; kingdom Metazoa; phylum Arthropoda; class Arachnida; order Pseudoscorpiones; family Chernetidae; genus Cordylochernes; species Cordylochernes scorpioides. The sequence continues at coordinate 58,570,618 of CP092866.1, forward strand.
ACAAGCAGCGCCTCTTGCGGCATCTGGCGAAATTACATTTATAAATTGTAAAAATGCTGAAATGTGCTCCAAGTATAATAAATAAATTTATTATTTAATTTGAGGATTTAGTAATATTATATTCCAATGACGTTGTAAAAAAAACTTGGCATTCCAATATTAATATATATTTAAAGAAAATATACAATCGTACAAAAATAATAAAGATTTAAGTTATATTACTAAAAAGTTATAATTAATTACATATGAAATATGTGGTGATAGCAGATAGAAACAGTTATAATCGTAATTGATATGGTACAAGTTTAAATAAGGATTAATAACATATAACTATGTTTAAATTAAGATATATATGTCTTCCTAAAATCGATTCAGTAAAGAGAGGATGTTTGCTAGAAAATATTTTTATCAAAATATATTAGTTAGGAAAACTTTCACTCGAATAAAACCTGGGCGAAGCCGAGTACATCCGCTAGTTATCTTATAATAAGTGTCTTAATAGAGCGATTTGATGTTCCAAATTTCTGGATGTGCTGTGAATGTAAAGTTGCCTGGCTCCAGTACGGAGCCAACACCGCGTCCATCCAATCTTGGGTGACCAATTCCTGCAGTGCTAACTGCAGCGTAGCATTCCAGCCAATCACAACGACTATGTAAACGGAGATATTGCAAGCGATGAAATTCTAAGAATTTCGAGTCTTCTGTTGGCCTTATCGGTATATGCCTGGCCTTTTTGACAGGACCTCTCACGAGAGACCTACCCAAAAACATTAATTCCACTATTCTTTCATAAAGGCCGTCGTTCGCCTGTTGTTAAATTAAATCAGGGCACGTAATTTTTTAGTTCCACAAAGGATCATGGATAATTTTACAATGGCAGCATCGTGGCAATAGTGACCCTTAAAGTTTGGAGCGTTAAAAGTAGTAAAATATTTTATTAATTCATATTATTTCCACTTTGTGATAAATATGTGGCAAACCTCAGGGAGGTAAAATTCTGACAAAACATTCTTTTGATTCCACAATCGAATGTTTTCAAACATTTACTGCAATCCATCGGAATATATATCAACTAACGTTAAATTTTAATGTTTTTTTTTTTTTAGAATGAAAATATTGACCAAACCTTTTCTTAATTAATCAAGGAAATCCAACAACGCGTTTAAGGCTATTGGCCCTCTTCAGGGTGATGTATGCTACACCGTATTTTCACACTACAATATTTATCTCGATAAAACAGCTGTCCTAATTAACCAGAATAGTATGTAAAGACGACCTTTCGATGAGGAGAGAGTTGAACCAATATTTATCTCAATATACTTATACACTTTGAGAGTGCCAATCTACCAACAACTTCATAGAAATAAGATGTGAAAAAAAAAAAAAAACACGAGGAGTACAATCTACCAGCAACTTAATAGAAATAAGATGTGAAAAAAAAACACGAGGAGTACAATCTACCAGCAACTTAATAGAAATAAGATGTGAAAAAAAAAAAAACACGAGGAGTACAATCTACCAACAACTTCATAGAATAAGATGTGAAAAAAAAAAAACACGAGGAGTACAATCTACCATCAACTTAATAGAAATAAGATGTGAAAAAAAAAAAACACGAGGAGTACAATCTACCAACAACTTCATAAAAATAAGATGTGAAAAAAAAAAACACGAGGAGTACAATCTACCAACAACTTCATAGAAATAAGATGTGAAAAAAAAAACACGAGGAGTACAATCTACCAACAACTTCATAGATATAAGATGTGAAAAAAAAAAAAAAACATGAGGAGTACAATCTACCAACAACTTCATAGAAATAAGATTTGAAAAAAAACACGAGGAGTCCCTTTAATATTTCCAACTTTAAATACGCCTATTATCTGGGATTTCAATTTTTATAATTTTCATCTAAATATATGATATTTACATAAACTAAATAATAATTTTATTAGACACAAATATACAAGAAAAACTCTCGTGGTAGATTCTTAAAAACAAGCTTATGTATTTTACCTTGATCTGTGAAATAAAACAAAGACAAATTTTATTAAAATATTTCGAGAGATATCTCCTTATTTATTAATTTATTTCACAATAAACAAAAATAATTTACAAATTATGGTCGATCACATGGAATGGATATGCTTGGTCTCTCTCGGAGAAGGTCGTTATTTAGGCGGTTGGATTGTATCAAAATAGTTTACTTTTGATTTTATAAAAGTGGTTACTTATCTGAAATACACATCTGTGAGACATTTCAAAGTTACTTCAAAGAAAGTCGAATAGCTGAAAAAAATTATATAGAACACGTTTCTCTACTATGGAAGTGATTATTTCTACGCGAACACAATGACTTGTACAAGCTCAGACAATCTTTACATGTTTTATCGTAATAAATAGTATCAGGTTTGATTATATTTCTCATGCTCGACTTGAGAAATTCAATGTTTGAGTAATCAATATTGTATTCTGAAGATTTATTTTCCAGGATATCTTGAATACCCTGAGGGTCGTTTAAGGAATCCATTGTAATGATATTGTAAGGTGTTAAGTTTTCATAATTGAGTTTTGAAAATCCAAAATCGATTATTTTGACAATGTATCCGTATGTTTTAACTTTGTATCTTCTAGAATTTACTTTGAAATTCACGGAATTCAGTTCAGTAGGGGCAATAAGGATATTTTCATTATGCAGATTCCATGTTGGAATTGGAGTTGTTCTTCTGCACTTGCTAACGCTAGCAGTAATTGACTAAAAACAGATAAAATAGCTGAGTAATTTAACTTCGATGATATAGAATAAAGAGTGGTCCCAACATAATTCATCTTGTATAAACAATAAAGCTGTTTATACTTCAGTTTATCATTTCCATAGTATTTTAGAGTCGTATCCTGTAAATTATATTTTAACTGCAGGTATTTTTTCGTAAGTGTCCCAAATGAGAACTTTATCATCTGGAAGACAGAAATTTTCTTTACCGCTTTGCAAGGTACAGAGCCCTTCCATTGTAGTTATCTCTCGAAATAAATTGTCGATTCGAATTGGGCGACTATACATATTATATCGTGAAGATAGGTTGGTAGTTTGTTGATGGCCTGACAGTGTTTGCCTAATTCCATTGATTACTTGTATCTTATACACGTCACTTTTGTCTCTTAAACATAAACTGAAATTCCCACTTCCTAACTTTTCGAATTCTTTGTTGCCTAAGTATTGATCAAAAGTAAGCAAATCGCGTTGTCCATTAGATAGATTGAAAATTTGTTCTATCATATCTCTTTCGTTTAAACTAAAAGGAACTGTTTCGAAAATTTCTGTTAACGGTGACATTTTGGACACAATTTGAATTTATTTGTCTTCTCTCGAAGTTTACTCTCAATATTCAAAATAACAATTATAATAGAATTTTCTATATCGAATTTATATTGCCTTTTTTCTTTTGATAGCTTAAAAATGTATTCTATTTTAAAGCGCACCTAGGTATTTATCAAATAGATAAATATATTATATGTAAGTACTCTATATATATATATACTTATTAAAGTAAGTAAAAATATTGTCACGGCAGACAAGTATATATATTCAAAAAGTCGACAAAATCTATAAAATGCAAAAAGTGACATTCATTTTACAAGTGATAATCTACAAGCATGGTGCGCTGTAGCCAAATATTTTAGTTAATAAATTAACAAAAGAGTATTTACAATAATTATTCAATGACTATATTTTACTATGTAAAAAAATAGTACAAATGTGAAATTTTATTGGGATAAGATGGATAAATATAAAAGGCATCTCCTTATCGTACAACTGAAAGTTGCTGATGGCTTGCATCATCTATCGGAATAAATATAAACTATTCCTTGGTTTTTAATTATTCCAGAATTGGCACAAAATACCCATTTTTGATTAATAAAGAGGGAATTATTTAATAAAAAAATAATTTAAAAAAAAAATCAACGAATATTTGATTTTATTCCGACAGATGGCGCAAGCCATCAGCAACTTTCAGTTGCACGATGAGGAGATGCTTTTTCTCATAATATTTTATTAATACATTTTTCCTCAAAGCCCGGGTAGTTGGCCTTCTATGGATACTCTCCAGGTTACCTATATGCTATCACATCTTCTTCCCATAGTCCCCTGGGCAGTGGATGTTCTGTGGTACAGGAGATCAGGAACAAGTGAGTAACACCCTCGATTCCCGACAGCGATGAACCGGGATCGAATCCCGCGTTAACATTTCGTTTAATATGTGAATAACCTTCACATATTGTTAATTGTTGCAAATATCATAAACTAGGTTGCTCTTTTTGAGCGGTACCTAATAAAGTGATTTTGGAACAAGAACAAGCTGTTCAGGAACCTGGGCTATCTATATATCTATGATTTAATGCACTATTCCCAAACATAAAAGCCTTGTTCAAATTCCGGCTTGCCTCTTTTTTTTTTAAAGTTAGTGGTGATTTATTTATTTGTGGTTAAACCAGGTTCTTGGGGGGGGAGCGTACAAATGGCGCCTGGTACCTATGTGATTGTATGCACTGACGATTTTCAACAACCATGGCCAAAAATCAGCTTTGAGCTGTTTGGTTTAAGGGCTTCACTTCTACTCAACAGCACTCGTCATCATGAAATAGAGGTTGCAGGAAGTCATAGTCCTTAGAATTGAGATAAACTTTATTTTCTCATGAGAGAATAAAACACATTTATTGGCCGAAGTGTCTCTTAATCAAAGAACATTCGTCATGTATAAATATTCTAGAGAAAGGTGAGCTGTGCTCAAATATGACTCCTGTATACACGGAGAATAAATAAATAAAATATTAATAAATCTATGACAGTACAACATATCTAAAATGTCCACTAATGGGACAGAAGCAAAATGGATGGATCGCATGGGTTACTGTTTGTTTAACAGAGGTTTTAATACAAATTGATACTAACATTTTATCGCTGTTTGTTGCCATAGAAAGTGCTAAGAGGGCAATGATCATAGATGACATAATTCACTGGAGGATTGAAAATATTTGAATAAAGGGTGAAAATATTTAAACGCTTAATAGGCTCCAGGAACCTGAGTTACCTTTGTGTTACTCTTGGTACAGGGATTTCCCAATGAACACTTTATTAAACAGGCTTATCAACTTTATATGCATGAGAGTGGTTCTTTGCAATATGACTAAATGAGGGAGTTGAGCAAATTCGACTTTATTACAAGCAGATGGGATATAATGGAGTTATGCAAATTTGTGCTATTTACCGCTGCCTCACTTTTAGGTGAAATGCAGATTTCTTATTTCGCAGCCCACTATTCTACAAAGTTCTCTCTCTATCTTCTAGTGGTTAACAGTGTCTGTGGTACCTTGTTATTATTATACAACTTTGGGGCTTCAGTACAGATGTTCCAAATAACTTGGGGGCTTCAGCCAAGAGATTCATACAACTCTTTCTAGCTTCAGTGCAGTAGTTCTAAATAAGTTTGGGGCTTCAGTCGCGAGTAGTTCTCTCTCTCTCATATTTATTTACTAGCCGAATGACCCGGGCAACGCCCGTGTTTTACCCGATTGAATGTTTTTATTCAAATACTATTTGTTACAATTATAAATTGGAGCCGTGGATGTCACTCTTGTGAAACGTCCCGCTCCAAACTTTACATGTACATTAGGTCAGCTGGTATTACCCCTCATTTTCACCGCTAGAGCCGCGAGCGAATTGACTTTTTGTAAATATACATAATTATAAAGATAGAAGCTTCTATAGAAATAAATAAAATAAGCCGAAATAGCTCGGTTAGGAGAGCGTTAGACTGAATATCTAAAGGTCCCTGGTTCGATCCCGGGTTTCGGCATCTTTTTTTAATTTTTAAATTTCTACTTACCGTAACTTGACACTTAACGTGACAGAATTGTGCATGACGCTGATAACTGTATTAAATATAATCCAAATTGTGCCTTATCACACACTATTTATTTATTTGGATTAGGTCTTATTACCTTGTGTTTATAATCTATAATCCAAATTATGCCTTATCACACACTATTTTTTTATTTGGCCTTATTACCTTGTGTTTATAATCTATGACGTAATGCCGGCGGCGCGCACCCGTTGGCTGCCGGCGAGCACGTGACCTCCCTGTGCGCGCGCATCCGTGACAGAGGCGGCCGATGAGGAATGAGGAAAGACGGTCGTGACTATATATAATAATAATAATAACGCGCATCCGTGACAGCGGCCGATGAGGAATTGAGGAAAGACGGTCGTGACTATATATATTAATATTTATTCTGTATTTAACCTTATATAATCTTATATGGACGTTGTAATAAATCAGTTCAATCTCAATTTCTCTCTCTCTCAAAGTAATCTCAATCTCTTAATTGATTCAGCTATGTATTGTGGGGTTTAGTGCGTAAATATATATATTAACTATTTTAAAAAGCTTTTACTCAACTTGCTTCCATGTCTGTCTGTCCAAAATCTTGTAATCGATTTTTATCATACTTCTAGAGCACATATGAGAATCTGAAATTTTATACATTTGTTAGAAACTGATGACAATGCAAGTTGATAAATTTTCAAACTTCGGGGGTTGTCATAATGGCCAGAGAGAAATGAACAAATTTCCCAAATTGACTTTCAAAATTTTTTAAATTCAATTTTAATATGTTTCAAGATCACATAGAAGTACGATTTTTTTTAACACTCGCTCAGTCCAATGAACAATGCAAGGTGTATAAATTTTCAGACTTTTGGGTGGTCGGAGTGGCCGGGAATAAACAAATTTCTATTTTTTTCTTTTTAAATCTTGTGTGTGGCACGAAGTCAAGTCGGAAACTGTTAAGAGTTGCGACTTGATTTTTTTCAGAGATTGTTCAAGACCCTAAACGAGTTATAAATCCGAAGAATCAGGTTTCTATTTGAAACCGCCTTTGAATTACAAGAAAAAAAGGTGTCAAAAGTCGATAAATATAATATTTTATCTGTTATAACTTAGTATTCTGATTTTAATATCATTACGCATATATTTATATTCTTTATATATATGTTAATATAAGACCATATATACATATTCCTTATAAGACCATATATGAATAAATACCCTTTCACAATTAATTTCTTTTATTACTTATAACTAAAATTAATAAATTGAATAATCATAATATATATTGAATATGTACCAATTATCCCTCAACAATAGTCCATTATGTGTCTGTAACAATAAATTTAGGATTCTCCAAACCAAAAGTAAAGACATATTTCAGTTAGGCTTTAGGTTACATCACTTCTTGCCTTGTACAAGGAATTGACCAATTCACTGCGAGCAGACTCCCATCTATTTAATGCCTAATTTCCAGTGATTTAAAAAAATATATTTCAATTAACATGGTTCATTATTGTCTATCCTCAAATTTTGTAATCAATCAGAACGTAGAATTCTGAAATTTTGTACACTTATTCGAACCTGATGACAATTCAGGTTGTCAAATTTTTAGACTTCTGGTTGGTCAGAGTGGTCGGAACGGACTAATTTTAGAATTGCCTTTCAATTTTTATCATTCAATTTTAATATGCTTCCAGATCACATGGAAGTCTTAAATTTCAAACAATCGTTCAGTCGAACTATCATTGCAGGTGTACAAATTTTCAGACATTTGGCTGGTCGGGAAAACTGTTGGAAGTAGCGAGGTTGGAAGTAGCGAGGAATTTTAGAGAGGTATTCTTTGATATCAGGTTTTGTAGTTCTGAATCACCAGTTTGTTCTTTGGCGATCTCTTCATAGTCGATGGTTGTGATAGCATCAACTCTGGACAGAGCATCGGCGACTATGTTTTCAGTACCTTTTATGTACTTGATGTCAGTAGTGAATTGGGAGATGTATTGTAGATGCCTTAATTGTCTAGGAGAATTCTCTTTATAAAAATATCGCTTCTCAGAAACAAAGTTTGGAGCGGGGACGTTTCACAAGAATGACATCCACGGCGCCAATTTATAATTGTAATGAATAGTATTTGAATAAAAGCATTTAATCGGGTAAACCCCGGGCGTTGCCCGGGTCATTCGGCTAGTATATATATAGTCACGACCTTCTTTCCTCATCGGCCTCTGTCACGGATGCGCGCGCACAGGGAGGTCACGTGCTCGCCGTCTCCCTCGAGCCGGATTTGAACCAGCGACCTAAGGATCACCGTTGTAACATCTACAGTCGGGTAAAACACAGGCATTGCCCGGGTCATTCGGCTAGTAGATTATAAACACAAGGCAATAAGACCATATCCATGATAAGGCACAATTTGGATTATAGATTATAAACACAAGGTAATAAGACCAAATATATGATAAGACATAATTTGGATTATAGATTATAAACACAAGGCAATAAGACCAAATCCATGATAAGGCACAATTTGGATTATAGATTATAAACACAAGGTAATAAGACCAAATCTATGATAAGGCATAATTTGGATTATAGATTATAAACACAAGGCAATAAGGCCATATCCATGATAAGGCACAATTTGGAATATCCTTTTCCTTTTATATATCTATAAAAATGAAATCTAAACTTGATGTTTGTTATTGCGTTGCGCAAAATCTACAGAATCAATCATTATGAAATTTTGCATGTAGGTAGCTGAAGATTTCGATTAACATATAGGCTGTTCAAAAACAAAAAAGTTTAAATTGCTTTTTTTTATGTAAAACCAAAAAGCGCTAGTTCCAGCCTTTTACCGCTTGGCGCAGCACTGGTCGCGACGATAAATGAATTTGATTGGTTAATAATTTTACACGTAGTTTGTTTACACGATTTATGTTTTTAAAAGTTAAGATTATCCAATCGCCGTGAAACCTTATGAAGTTATTTACTATACTACTGGGAAGGTTTCTGGCTTGAATTTGATTTGAAATAAATATTTGTTGCAATTTTATTTGCAAATTTTCTACTTTCACTCACAAGCAGCGCCTCTAGCGGCATCTGGCGAAATTACATTTATAAATTGTAAAATGCTGAAATGTGCTCCAAGTATAATAAATAATTTAATATTTAATTTGAGGATTTAGTAATATTATATTCCAATGACGTTGTAAAAAAAAACTTGGCATTCCAATATTAATATATATTTAAAGAAAATATCTTATTTGATATTTAATAAATGTTTTCAAAAAATTATACGTTTCGAAAATATATTTAAACGCATATAACAATATATATATACGTTTATAAATCTATATATAGGTGGATTGAATGTTTTCTAGAATCCTTTTAACAAAAGTTCGTTAGGCAAACTAAACAAAATTCAGGATGACACGGCAATTTATTTGAGACAAGAATAATGATACAATTCCAAGGCAAGATACTATTCCTTCAACTTCAAATTACCGTGTGGACCAATTAATATTGATTTTATTCAACTTATCGAGTATTTTTCAAGGGACGGGAAAACATTTCAAATTATCGAGAGTATAGACAAGTATAGATTCAGTAGGGATTGGATGTTCGCTAGAATCGTTTTAACAAATGTTCGTTATGCTAACTTTTACTCGGGTAAATACGGGGCGAAGACGGGAACATATATATATAATATCTTATATAATATATATAAAAACTAGCGGATGTGTACCCGGCTTCGCCCGGGTTTTATCCGAGTGAAAGTTTGCCTAACGAATATTATATATTATGAAGTATAATAAACAATGCTAAATATTAGTTTTAATTATTAATCAAGATTGTGTGTGAATATGTGAGAAAGATGTTATATCGCTGTTGTTTTCTTGGCCGCTAAGCCGACGCCGTTCTCGCTCTGAATTATGACTATCATTTTGAAATAAAGATCACTTGTTGTTCGTCCCTGTCTCTCTCTGTCTGCCGAGTTTCATCACTTTCTGGCCACTATTTCTTGGTGTTCCATTTTCAATGTCACGCAGTGTATAAAGATATATATAGTCACGACCGTCTTTCCTCAATTCCTCATGTCACAGATGCGAGCGCATCATCATTATGATCATTATCTTCTATAGAAGCTTCTATCTTTATAATTATGTATATTTACAAAAAGTCAATTCGCTCGCGCCTCTAGCGGTGAAAATGAGGGGTAATACCAGCTGCATGTCGACGCCACACGCGTACACGGCGACTATCACTGGACAAGCAGAAAAGCGACTCATCTGAGAACACGACCCTGTGCCATTCCGTCATCCACGTCGATCTAGCCCGGCACCATTCCAAACGTTGGCGCCTATTCGGTGGGGTCAATGGCAGTCTTCTTAGCGGACGACATGAGTGCAATCACATTTGGCGCCATGAGGGCTATGCACGCCCTCAATATGTAACCTATCTCGCTGAAATTTGAACATGACAGAGAGATAAATCTGGAAAAGGTTTTTGTCGCACTTTTAACCAAGAAAAATTATAATTAACCAAGTACTGAGCAACAATATTTTTTTTCAGTCAGAAATGATTATGACAATATTGCTGTATCATGCATGATTGATATAAAAAATTCTTTAGAGGAATATTCACTATATATATATATATATGTTTGTCGGCTATGCACGCCCTCAATATGTAACCTATCTCGCTGAAATTTGAACAGGACAGAGAGATAAATCTGGAAAAGTTTTTTGTCGCACTTTTAACCAAGAAAAATTATAATTAACCAAGTACTGAGCAACAATATTTTTTTTCAGTCAGAAATGATTATGACAATATTGCTGTATCATGCATGATTGATATAAAAAAATTCTTTAGAGGAATATTCACTAAAGCACCACGGGCGGAGCCAGATAATCATTTTTAGTAGGCAGGAACAAAATTCTACCGGCGAAACATTCAATCGAGCAGAAGACACACTCGGCCTTTTGGCTCAGATCTTGTAGTATATATCTCTAGATATTTTTATTTATATATATCTTTTTAAAAATCTATTCAGTAGAGAATGTGGATGTTACTCGTAAAATATATTTTATATATTACTAGCCAAATGACCCGGGCAACGCCCGGGTTTTAGCCGATTAAATGTTTTTATTCAATTACTATTCGTTACAATTATAAATTGGCGCCGTGGATGTCACTCTTGTGAAACGTCCCGCTCCAAACTTTGTGTCTGAGAAGCGATATTTTTATAGAAAGATGATCTAGCTTTTGTTTTCTGCTCGAATGAATGTTTTCTGTTAGAATTTTGTTCCTGCGTACAAAATAATGAACTGGTTTCACCCGTGGTCTCTGCTTTTCGGAATTTTTCCCGATATAATTTTGTATCTGATAATCAAACATGATACAGCAATATCGTCATCATCATTTTATGAATAAAAATATATAGTTTTAATAATTGATTTATATATTTTTTAAAATAACCTATCGTCTTCCCCGTATTTTTTTTACCTATGTATGGAAATTTTGGTTTGAATTAGTGAACTACTGCGAATTTGTATACCGGACATACAGACAGACAAACAAACAACATGCAAATAATTCATCCTTTTATATATATAAAAATGAAATGCGAAATCGATGTTTGTTATCGCATCACGCAAAATCTACTGACTCAATCATTATGGAATTTCGCATGTAGGTAGCTGAAGATTTCGTTTAACATATAGGCTATTCAAAAAACTAAAAAAGTTAATGTGCTTTTTTTTTTTAATAAAAAACCAAAAAGCGTTAGTTCCAGTCTTTTACCGCTAGGGCGCAGCACTGGTCCGCGACGATAAATGAATTTGATTTTTTTAAAGCATCGGTGGTTCAGTGGTAGAATGCTCGCCTGCCACGCGGGCGGCCAGGGTTCGATTCCCGGCCGATGCATTTTTTTAAAACAATTTTTAGAACTCATTTATATTATATCTGTATTAATAAAATGGAAATTTCATAAGTGGACATCACTAAAAACTTTCGTTACAATGCATCAATTTCAACCAAATTTTCAACATTTATGTAAAACGAGATGGAGTAGGTTTTGCTTAACATCAAAATATATTTCCTAACATTAACATGCGTAACTTCGCTGTTATCGATTAAATACAAAAAAAATCAACAGAGTTAATTTTATTTATATATAAATACAAAATTAAATTTCAACAGAGTTATTTTTTTTTACATACTAGCTAATAATCTCAATCTAAAAAATATTCAAAACAAGCAATTTTAAGATAACACCATGTGTAAAACAGTCGGCCAAGAAAACAACAACGATATTACATCTTTCTCACATATTCACACACAATCTTGATTAATAATTAAAACTAATCTTTAACATTGTTTATTATACTTCAACTTTTATTTCTACATTTGTTTTTAAATACCCAATTGTTTTATCATGTTTCTAATTTCGCCCTAACAAATATACAAATTTATAGTGACCAACATATGCAAATTTTATCTTTGTTTTTATTTAACTTGATATCGTAAACATAACATCCATTGTAAGCATTTTTCTGTTCACCTTCCGTGGTTTCTCTTTTCTCTGATAGTCTTCTATATAAATGGAAATTTCATAAGTGGTGTTCGCTAAAAACTTTCGTTACAATGCATCAATTTCGACCAAATTTTCAACATTTATGTAAAACGAGATGGAGCAGGTTTTGCTTAACATCAAAATATTTTTCCTAACTTTAAAATACATAACTTTGCTGTTATCGATAAAATACAAAAAAATCAACAGAGTTAATTTTATTTATATATAAATACAAAAAAAAAAAATTCAGCAATTCATTCAACTCAATCTAAAAAAATATTCAAAACAAGCAATTTTAAGATAACACCATATGTAAAACAGTCGGCCAAGAAAACAACAACGATATTACATCTTTCTCACATATTCACACACAATCTTGATTAATAATTAAAACTAATATTTAGCATTGTTTATTATACTTCATAATATATAATATTCGTTAGGCAAACTTTCACTCGGATAAAACCCGGGCGAAGCCGGGGTACACATCCGCTAGTTTTTATATATATAGAGATATAAATATATAATGTAACGAATATCATCATTATTATAATAATATTCTGTGTGTTCTGGAATATTATTATCAATAAAATTAGTTAGGCAAACTTTCACTTGGATAAAACCCAGGCGAAGGCAGGTACACATCCGCTAGTATATTTATATATATGATTCTATGCATATATATACTAGTGGATGTATCCAGCTTCGCCCCGAATTTTACTCGAGTGAAAGTTTGCCTAACTAATATTTGATAAAAAATATTTTTCTAGCAAACGTATCGTAAACCTGGGTAAGCCAACTAGTGAGTTGGAAGCAGTCGTAGGTTGAGTGGCAAGGCGTGCAGAGTGGTATGTCCGCACGGGACAGTAAGGAAAAGTTTGGGTTCAAAAGGCGCTCTCACAGGACGTCTCAAGTGGCACCAAGACGGGGGGGGGGGGTGGAAGTTGAGGACTATATATATATATACCAGAGGAAAGCTCAGCGTCCGGCCTGAAGCCGTGAGGACAGGAGGGCCAGCCAAGATGGCCGCCGTAGATGACAGAGGACTTAATACTGAGCTTGCCTGTCAAAAATCCTAACTACTGTCCTTGGTCAGCAAACCATCCCTTTTGTCTTGCCCGGATCCCCGGGAATGATTCTGATTGGTCAGTAACCTATGTATGTCATCCATCCCTCCCCTGCGGCTCCGATTGCAAACTGGTGCCATCCTGAGACGACTTATGGGATGACGTCATACTTTATTACTTACATAATCCACATTGTGATATATTATAGTAATAGAGAGAGTGGGGGGTTAATTACAATCAATAATGTTATAAATCATATGGGTTTATACTAATTTAACCTTTGACCTGTCCTATTGTACAAAAATAATAAAGATTTAAGTTATATTACTGAGAGAGAGAAGTTATAATTAATTTCATGAAATATGTGGTGATACAATTCCAAGGCAAGATACTATTCCTTTAACTTTCAATTACCGAGGGAACCAATTAATATTGATTTTATTCAACTTATCGAGTATTTTTCAAGAGACCGGGAAAAAAATGTTCACTTTATCCAGAGATTCAAATTTACGAATTTCAAATTATCAAATATATCTTTTTTTTTATAAGTTTATAGAGAATTGTTTTAACAAATGTTCGTTAGACAAACCTTTACTCAGGTAAAACCCGGGCGAAGACGGGTACATCCGCTAGTAGATTATAAACACAAGGTAATAAGATCAAATTAATGATAAGGCATAATTTGGATTATAGATTAATATATAAAAATCAATGTTTGTTTGTTTGTATGTATGTCAGGTATACAAATTCGCAGTAGTTCTCTAATTCAAACCAAAATTTCCATACATAGGTGAAAAAATACAGGGAAGACGATAAGCTATTTTAAAAAATATATAAATCAATTATTTTAAACTATATATTCAAATTATTCTACTTATCTCACGAACAGCGCCCTCTATCAAAGATTAAATTAAATTATGCTGATGCAAAACAAATAGATAATGCTAATAACAAACAATTATAAAAAATCTTATCCAAATATATATCACTCGGGTAGATATGCACACGGGTCAATCCCGGGGCGAAGCCCGGGTCACCCGTCTAGTAGATTATAAACACATGGTAAAAAGACCAAATCCACGATAAGCCATAATTTGGATTATAGATAATAAACACAAGGTAAAAAGACCAAATCCATGATAAGGCACAATTTGGATTATAGATTATATATAAAGTCACGACCGTCTGTCGTGGCCTCTGTCACGGATAATATACAGTTATCATCGTCATGCGTTCTTAATTCTGTCACCGTTTGCTTTTTGGTTCAGTGGTAGAATGCTCGCCTGCCACGCGGGCGCCCTGGGTTCGATTCCCGGCCGATGCATTTTTTTTTTTTTTACAATTTTTAAAACTCATTTATATATTATACAAGAATGACATCCACGGCGCCAATTTATAATTGTAAAGAATAGTATTTGAATAAAAGCATTTAATCGGGTAAACCCCGGGCGTTGTAGATTATAAACACAAGGTAATAAGACCACATCCATGATAAGGTACAGTTTGGATTATAGATTATAAACACAAGGTAATAAGACCACATCCATGATAAGGTACAATTTGGATTATAGATTATAAACACAAGGTAATAAGACAACATCCATGATAAGGTACAGTTTGGATTATAGATTATAAACACAAGGTAATAAGACCACATCCATGATAAGGCACAATTTGAATTATAGATTATGAACACAAGGTAACAAGACCACATCCATGATAAGGTACAATTTGGATTATAGATTATAAACACAAGGTAACAAGACCACATCCATGATAAGGTATAGTTTGGATTATAGATTATAACACAAGGTAATAAGACCACATCCATGATAAGGTACAATTTGGATTATAGATTATAAACACAAAGGTAACAAGACCACATCCATGATAAGGTAGTTTGGATTATTACTATATATAGTCACGACCGTCTTTCCTCATCGGCCGCCTCTGTCACGGATAATATACAGGTATCATCGTCATACGCTCTTAATTCTGTCACCGTTTGCTTTTGGTTCAGTGGTAGAATGCTCGCCTGCCACGCGGGCGCACCGGGTTCGATTCCCGGCCGATGCATTTTTTTTTTTTACAATTTTTAAAACTCATTTATATATTATACAAGAATGACATCTACGGCGCCAATTTATAATTGTAACGAATAGTATTTGAAAAAAAGCATTTAATCGGGTAAACCCGGGCGTTGTAGATTATAAACACAAGGTAATAAGACCACATCCATGATAAGGTACAGTTTGGATTATAGATTATAAACACAAGGTAATAAGACCACATCCATGATAAGGTACAATTTGGATTATAGATTATAAACACAAGGTAATAAGACAACATCCATGATAAGGTACAGTTTGGATTATAGATTATAAACACAAGGTAATAAGACCCACATCCATGATAAGGCACAATTTGAATTATAGATTATGAACACAAGGTAACAAGACCACATCCATGATAAGGTACAATTTGGATTATAGATTATAAACACAAGGTAACAAGACCACATCCATGATAAGGTATAGTTTGGATTATAGATTATAAACACAAGGTAATAAGACCACATCCATGATAAGGTACAATTTGGATTATAGATTATAAACACAAGGAAACAAGGCCACATCCATGATGAGGTACAGTTTGGATTATTACTATATATAGTCACGACCGTCTTTCCTCATCGGCCGCCTCTGTCACGGATAATATACAGGTATCATCGTCATACGCTCTTAATTCTGTCACCGTTTGCTTTTGGTTCAGTGGTAGAATGCTCGCCTGCCACGCGGGCGCCCCGGGTTCGATTCCCAGCCGATGCATTTTTTATTTTTTTTACAATTTTAAAAACTCATTTAATATATTATACAAGAATGACATCCACGGCGCCAATTTATAATTGTAACGAATAGTATTTGAATAAAAGCATTTAATCGGGTAAACCCGGGCGTTGCCCGGGTCATTCGGCTAGTATATATATAGTCACGACCTTCTTTCCTCATCGGCCTCTGTCACGGATGCGCGCGCACAGGGAGGTCACGTGCTCGCCGTCTCCCTCGAGCGGATTTGAACCAGCGACCTAAGGATCACCGTTGTAACATCTACAGTCGGGTAAAACACAGGCATTGCCCGGGTCATTCGGCTAGTAGATTATAAACACAAGGCAATAAGACCAAATCCATGATAAGGCACAATTTGGATAATAGATTATAAACACAAGGTAATAAGACCAAATATATGATAAGGCATAATTTGGATTATAGATTATAAACACAAGGTAATAAGACAACATCCATGATAAGGTACAGTTTGGATTATAGATTATAAACACAAGGTAATAAGACCACATCCATGATAAGGCACAATTTGAATTATAGATTATGAACACAAGGTAACAAGACCACATCCATGATAAGGTACAATTTGGATTATAGATTATAAACACAAGGTAACAAGACCACATCCATGATAAGGTATAGTTTGGATTATAGATTATAAAACACAAGGTAATAAGACCACATCCATGATAAGGCACAATTTGAATTATAGATTATGAACACAAGGTAACAAGACCACATCCATGATAAGGTACAATTTGGATTATAGATTATAAACACAAGGTAACAAGACCCACATCCATGATAAGGTATAGTTTGGATTATAGATTATAAACACAAGGTAATAAGACCACATCAATGATAAGGTACAATTTGGATTATAGATTATAAACACAAGGTAACAAGACCACATCCATGATAAGGTAGTTTGGATTATTACTATATATAGTCACGACCGTCTTTCCTCATCGGCCGCCTCTGTCACGGATAATATACAGGTATCATCGTCATACGCTCTTAATTCTGTCACCGTTTGCTTTTGGTTCAGTGGTAGAATGCTCGCCTGCCACGCGGGGCGCCCCGGGTTCGATTCCCAGCCGATGCATTTTTTATTTTTTTTACAATTTTAAAAACTCATTTATATATTATACAAGAATGACATCCACGGCGCCAATTTATAATTGTAACGAATAGTATTTGAATAAAAGCATTTAATCGGGTAAACCCCGGGCGTTGCCCGGGTCATTCAGCTAGTATATATATAGTCACGACCTTCTTTCCTCATCGGCCTCTGTCACGGATGCGCGCGCACAGGGAGGTCACGTGCTCGCCGTCTCCCTCGAGCCGGATTTGAACCAGCGACCTAAGGATCACCGTTGTAACATCTACAGTCGGGTAAAACACAGGCATTGCCCGGGTCATTCGGCTAGTAGATTATAAACAACAAGGCAATAAGACCAAATCCATGATAAGGCACAATTTGGATAATAGATTATAAACACAAGGTAATAAGACCAAATATATGATAAGGCATAATTTGGATTATAGATTATAAACACAAGGCAATAAGACCAAATCCATGATAAGGCACAATTTGGATTATAGATTATAAACACAAGGTAATAAGACCAAATCTATGATAAGGCATAATTTGGATTATAGATTATAAACACAAGGCAATAAGACCATATCCATGATAAGGCACAATTTGGAATATCCTTTTCCTTTTATATATCTATAAAAATGAAATCTAAACTTGATGTTTGTTATCGCGTTGCGCAAAATCTACAAAATCAATCATTATGAAATTTTGCATGTAGGTAGCTGAAGATTTCGTTTAACATATAGGCTGTTCAAAAAACAAAAAAGTTTAAATTGCTTCTTTTTTATGTAAAACCAAAAAGCGCTAGTTCCAGCCTTTTACCGCTTGGCGCAGCACTGGTCGCGACGATAAATGAATTTGATTGGTTAATAATTTTACACGTAGTTTGTTTACACGATTTATGTTTTTAAAAGTTAAGATTATCCAATCGCCGTGAAACCTTATGAAGTTATTTACTATACTACTGGGAAGGTTTCTGGCTTGAATTTGATTTGAAATAAATATTTGTTGCAATTTTATTTGCAAATTTTCTACTGTCACTCACAAGCAACGCCTCTTGCGGCATCTGGCGAAATTACATTTATAAATTGTAAAAATGCTGAAATGTGCTCCAAGTATAATAAATAAATTTATTATTTAATTTGAGGATTTAGTAATATTATATTCCAATGACGTTGTAAAAAAACTTGGCATTCCAATATTAATATATATTTAAAGAAAATATACAATCGTACAAAAATAATAAAGATTGAAGTTATATTACTAAAAAGTTATAATTAATTACATGAAATATGTGGTGATAGCAGATAGAAACAGTTATAATCGTAATTGATATGGTACAAGTTTAAATAAGGATTAA
Organism: Cordylochernes scorpioides; assembly: GCA_030710605.1. Classification (NCBI taxonomy): domain Eukaryota; kingdom Metazoa; phylum Arthropoda; class Arachnida; order Pseudoscorpiones; family Chernetidae; genus Cordylochernes; species Cordylochernes scorpioides. Next base: position 58,589,449 of record CP092866.1, read on the forward strand.
TAACATATAACTATGTTTAAATTAAGATATATATGTAGTAAACCCGATGTGGAATGTGCTGGGCAGTCGTGGTAGTGGGTGCGTGATGGGATTCCCGCACTGGGACAGCAAGAGACAGAGGCAGGTCTAGATGGTAACTCTAAGAGGAAGAGGTAGACCACGGACGAAGGCAGCGGACCCGGGCGCCACGGATGCCCAAAGCCTACATCGCGGATAGAAGGGGGGTGAGAGATCCCCACTGACCGTATAACAGCGTCGCTCTGAAAACAACTGAATAATTTTGTCCCAATCTTTGGGGGCTTTTATATGAGACGCTCGCAGATGGCGGCGAGTTCTGATTGGCTCCTGTAAAATCACGCCACCTGTCAAGCGCCGGGTTATTTATCACGTCTGGCCACCTGTTGACGGGGCGATTGAACTCATTATCATAAACACCTGTTCGTCTGGTCTTTGTCTCCGTCTGGACTACCTTTACCTCTTTGCTTTATTTGTCACTTCCATTGTTATACAAGGTAGATACATATTTTATATAGATATGGGGTTATTATAAATATTATAAGAAGGTTGTGATCTAACTAGTTCAAAATATACTACAGAATGTGTCCCCGGTGATGAAGGTTTGGTTGGGGGAATGACATGTAATGAGTGATAACCTAACAAACCTATTATAAAAATATAAAAGAAATAATTTGTATACAAATTAGTTAAAATTATTATTAAGCTACAAGTTAAAAAGAGAAAGATGTTGTAATGGTGGGGTATCAATGAAATAAAATTTAAGGTTATAAAAATAAAAACGCACAAAATGAGTGATACAAGATTAAGAGAAAGTATATAATACAAAATGGTAACTATGGTAAAATGAATCGTACAAGGAAAATAATATCTAATTGCATTAAAGATGAGAGAAAAAAAAATGAAGTTAGTTTATTGACTGAACTTATAATGTGACGCTAAGGTTGAAAAAGGGAAAGGGGGTATCTAAGCTGTTTCTGCAAAGTAGTATCCCAAACATTCTGCAATGCAATGCGAACTTGTTTGAGTGAGGCATTGTTTTCATTAACAGAAGGCTCAAGATATTCCGTCTGCATCATTAGCTCAGACAGTGAAAAGAGGTGGAAGATTGATGGAGGTAAAAGGGGAGAGGTAGAGGTAAGAGGGATCCCTGTTGTCCATAATGATTGTGCCCGGTTGAATTGTGAAAAAAAAAAGTGAAAAGTGAAAAAATGATGAATTGATATGATGCGTCGGGCGATGAGAAAAAAAAAAATAAAAATATCGCGCTGGATATCCTGAACTCATTATTGGGAATGGTATAGCGAGGAAGGATTGTTCCAGTCGGATTAATCAATGAAAAAAAAAACAAAAATGTTCGGCGAACTGGAATCCCTTGGAAGGTTGGAGGTTTGAAGGATGCGGAAAAGGAAGAGGTGGGTGTAAGAGAATTATTGCTGTCAATTTTGATTGTGTCCGGCTTGTGTGGTGAAAAGAAAAAGTTGAAAAATGAAAAAAAATGATGAGCGGACGATGAGAGAAAAAAATATAAAAACCTAACTGGGTCTCCTGAGCTCACTGTTGGGAAATGTACAGCGAGGAAGGGTCTTCTAGTTAGTTAATCAACAAAAAAAAAAGAAATGGCTGACAAACAATAATCTCTTGATGGCTGAAAAAAGTTGGGAGGAAAGGTTCATGGGATAGAGTTAGAGGTTGTAAGGGAAGCGTCAAAAATAACATTTTGAAATCTACAAAGAAAAATAAAATGATAAATGTTTTATCTGTTAAAGAAATATTATAAATATTGTTAGGTGTAGGTTTTTTAAATGGTGCCTAAAATAGTTGAAGTTGTAAAATGCTAAGTCTAAACATGATGAGAAAAAGAGAAAATAAAAATATTAAAGGTAATAATATATAAAGGGTTGGTTGGTAGTTAATGGCATTAATGTTGATGGTTAATAAACAAAATGATATTATCGATTAATATTGAAATGCTTTATCTACATTGGTAAGTTAAAAAAAACAAAGTCCAACACCACAAAACTAGGTAAACTGTAAGTCTATTTACAATAAATGAGAGAAAAGCTAGCAAACCTATTAAATGGGAAATAATTTGGGGCACAAATTAGTTACTAGAATAAAATAAAGATAAAGGGGAGTAGTGGTGACACATTGATATAGTATTATAAAACTACAAAGAATATATAAGAGGAGTACATAGGAAGGATAAATTTAAAGTAAAACACACACAATAGCGAAAATAAATATTTGGGAAAGTTGGTATACTAGTTACGTTTTTTTGTTACTTAAGGTGCCTTGAATATTTACAACATAGTTTCAGGGATGTAATACAGGAAGGAGGAGAAGTAGAGATAATAAAGTAAAATAAAATATAAAAGAAAATTGACTTAAGCAAAAGGTGTGCGATAGGTAGTGACGCAGTGAGGAATAAAGGAAGAAGGTCTGAATTGGTTTCTGCAAAGGACATCTCAGGAGTCCTGCCCTGCAATACGAGCTTAGGAGCGAGTATTGTTTTCAAGGTTCAGCAATCTCAAGATGTTCTGTAATTAGCATTAGATCAGATGGGCAAAAGACGTGAAGATCGAAGGAGAGGTAGGTAATGGAGAATATGGGAAAGAATTCTTTTCTGAGAGAGGTTAAAAGAGATGGTGTCTCAAGAGCTGCAATGCTGTCGGTGATTGAGCTCGACCAGATGAAAATAAAATTAAACGAAAAATGAGTGGGCGCATCGTGCTGTGATGGCCTGGGTCGAGCATTAGAAAAAAAAAATCTCGCTGGTTACCCAAGCTCTCCGTGTGGAGTTAAAATGGGGAGGAAGAGTGTACCAGGTCGATGAATCATTGAAAAATAAAAATTAAAAAGGTTGACGAGCAGGAGTCTCAGGAACCGTTGAAGAGGTTAGATGGTGGAGGTAGATTGTGAAAACAGGGCTTGACTGTTGCCATTGATTGATTGAACTCGGGTTTGAGGAAAAAAGAATGAAATAAAGAATGCTGGGATGGCGACCTGGGTGTAAATAAAAAAAGTCGGCAAACAGGAACTCTGCGATGGACGAGGGGTGGTTAGAACGAAGGCATAGAAGGCCAATGGAAAATGATCAAGAGACGAGAGAAGCATGGAAGGCCTATAATTGAATGATTGACAGGTAAGAGTGTTGAAGTAAGAAGGGCTATCTGCTAATGGTGAGTACAAGGTCATTCCACCCCTTTAGAAGTAGAGAAAAAAAAACTAGGGGGGAGTTCAGTGCGTCCTTGAGTTGGTGTGTCGCTGGGATGAAGATTGGATTAATTGTCCTTTTAGAAGGCCAAGATGGCGTTTCACATGGTGTCATGTACAGGATCGATTTTAGAGATGATGGGGACCTCTTCATTATAATATTGTAATTTATAGTTGTATTTGTAATTGTGGGAAAAAATGGAAGGCACATTATGAGATGAGATGATTTAAAATTGATATTTATAAAAATACAAATCTAGGACTAGTTTTAAATATTGAGAATTTATTTTAAATATTGAGAAATATCAATTTGAATAGTAACATGTTAAGTAAAATAAAGAGCGTAATAAATTAATTATTAATATTATGGCCATAAATAAGGTATTAAAAAAACACACACAAATAAGTTTAGAAAATATGATTCGAGTAATTAAAATATAATATTATTTTTTTATGTAAAATTGAAAGTTGCATATTTGGATAATGTCATTTTAGGTGAATTTAAGAAAGGCATGTAAGATTAGTAAATTGGCAAAAATGCGTGATTGAATATTTTTAATAATAAAATTGAAAATGATGACTTAACATTTATAATTTGATTAAAATAAAGTAAAAATGATAAATGAGAGTGTGAAAGTTTTTAAAATTTGAATAAAAATGATATAAAAAGGTTATAATTGATTTTAAAATGCTTAAGGTGAAAATATGAGAATAAAATTTATGGGGAAAATGGCAGAAACAAAGTTTAAAGTACCTTGAAATAGCTGATGCTGGCTGGAGTTGATCTCTGGAGATGGCTGTTTGGAAGAAGGTTGCTTGTTGCGTGGGATCCGTCGAAAGGGGAGATGAGGGCTTCCTCCGCACGAGGCACGGCTAGTCCCCGAATGGCGTCTGCCAGTCGGCCCTACTAGGTCTTCGTAGTGGGGCTGCATGTTGGTGAGGGCATCCGCGACGTACTCGTCTTCGGCCTCCGTCATCCTCTGCATGCGGCTGTCCTCAGTTATCCTGTCGACTCTAACGGGTTCTGTAGTAAACCCGATGTGGAATGTGCTGGGCAGTCGTGGTAGTGGGTGCGTGATGGGATTCCCGCACTGGGACAGCAAGAGACAGAGGCAGGTCTAGATGGTAACTCCAAGAGGAAGAGGTAGACCACGGACGAAGGCAGCGGACCCGGGCGCCACGGATGCCCAAAGCCTACATCGCGGATAGAAGGGGGGTGAGAGATCCCACTGACCGTATAACAGCGTCGCTCTGAAAACAACTAACTGAATAATTTTGTCCCAATTTGGGGGGGCTTTTATATGAGACGCTCGCAGATGGCGGCGAGTTCTGATTGGCTCCTGTAAAATCACGCCACCTGTCAAGCGCCGGGTTATTTATCACGTCTGGCCACCTGTTGACGGGGCGATTGAACTCATTATCATAAACACCTGTTCGTCTGGTCTTTGTCTCCGTCTGGACTACCTTTACCTCTTTGCTTTATTTGTCACTTCCATTGTTATACAAGGTAGATACATATTTTATATAGATATGGGGTTATTATAAATATTATAAGAAGGTTGTGATCTAACTAGTTCAAAATATACTACATATATGTCTTCCTAAAATCGATTCAGTAAAGAGAGGATGTTTGCTAGAAAATATTTTTATCAAAAATATATTAGTTAGGAAAACTTTCACTCGAATAAAACCTGGGCGAAGCCGAGTACATCCGCTAGTTATTTTATAATAAGTGTCTTAATAGAGCGGTTTGATGTTCCAAATTTCTGGATGTGCTGTGAATGTAAAGTTGCCTGGCTCCAGTACGGAGCCAACACCGCGTCCATCCAATCTTGGGTGACCAATTCCTGCAGTGCTAACTGCAGCGTAGCATTCCAGCCAATCACACGACTATGTAAACGGAGATATTGCAAGCGATGAAATTCTAAGAATTTCGAGCCTTCTGTTGGCCTTATCGGTATATGCCCGGCCTTTTTGACAGGACCTCTCACGAGAGACCTACCCAAAAACATTAATTCCACTATTCTTTCATAAAGGCCGTCGTTCGCCAGTTGTTAAATTAAATCAGGGCACGTAATTTTTTAGTTCCACAAAGGATCATGGATAATTTTACAATGGCAGCATCGTGGCAATAGTGACCCTTAAAGTTTGGAGCGTTAAAAGTAGTAAAATATTTTATTAATTCATATTATTTCCACTTTGTGATAAATATGTGGCAAACCTCAGGGAGGTAAAATTCTGACAAAACATTCTTTTGATTCCACAATCGAATGTTTTCAAACATTTACTGCAATCTATCGGAATATATATCAACTAACGTTAAATTTTAATGTTTTTATTTTATTTTTTAGAATGAAAATATTGACCAAACCTTTTCTTAATTAATCAAGGAAATCCAACAACTCGTTTAAGGCTATTGGCCCTCTTCAGGGTGATGTATGCTATGCCTCAATGTATCCAAGACTAAATCGCCGTATTTTCACACTACAATATTTATCTCGATAAAACAGCTGTCCTAATTAACCAGAATAGTATGTAAAGACGACCTTTCGATGAGGCACCAAGACCGGGGGGGGGGGGGGGCCAGCCAAGATGGCCGCCGTAGATGACAGAGGACTTAATACTGAGCTTGCCTGTCAAAAATCCTAACTACTGTCCTTTGTCCAGCAAACCATCCCTTTTGTCTTGCCCGGATCCCCGGGAATGATTCTGATTGGTCAGTAACCTATGTATGTCATCCATCCCTCCCCTGCGGCTCCGATTGCAAACTGGTGCCATCCTGAGACGACTTATGGGATGACGTCATACTTTATTACTTACATAATCCACATTGTGATATATTATAGTAATAGAGAGAGTGGGGGTTAATTATAATCAATAATGTTATAAATCATATGGGTTTATACTAATTTAACCCTTTGACCTGTCCTATTGTACAAAAATAATAAAGATTTAAGTTATATTACTGAGAGAGAAGTTATAATTAATTACATGAAATATGTGGTGATACAATTCCAAGGCAAGATACTATTCCTTTAACTTTCAATTACCGAGGGAACCAATTAATATTGATTTTATTCAACTTATCGAGTATTTTTCAAGGGACCGGGGAAAAAATGTTCACTTTATCCAGAGATTCAAATTTAAGAATTTCAAATTATTTCAAATTTCAAATCAAATTGTTTTAACAAATGTTCGTTAGACAAACCTTTACTCAGGTAAAACCCAGGCGAAGACGGGTACATCCGCTAGTAGATTATAAACACAAGGTAATAAGATCAAATTAATGATAAGGCATAATTTGGATTATAGATTAATATATAAAAATCAATGTTTGTTTGTTTGTATGTATGTCCGGTATACAAATTCGCAGTAGTTCACTAATTCAAACCAAAATTTCCATACATAGGTGAAAAAATACGGGGAAGACGATAAGCTATTTTAAAAAATATATAAATCAATTATTTTAAACTATATATTCAAATTATTCTACTTAGCTCACGAACAGCGCCCTCTATCAAAGATAAAATAAAATTATGCTGATGCAAACAAATAGAAAATGCTAATAACAAACAATTATAAAAAAAATCTTATCCAAATATATATCACTCGGGTAGATATGCACACGGGTCAATCCCGAGGCGAAGCCCGGGTCACCCGTCTAGTAGATTATAAGCACATGGTAAAAAGACCAAATCCATGATAAGCCATAATTTGGATCATAGATAATAAACACAAGGTAAAAAGACCAAATCCATGATAAGGCACAATTTGGATTATAGATTATATATAAAGTCACGACCGTCTGTCGTGGCTTCTGTCACGGATAATATACAGTTATCATCGTCATGCGTTCTTAATTCTGTCACCGTTTGCTTTTGGTTCAGTGGTAGAATGCTCGCCTGCCACGCGGGCGCCCCGGGTTCGATTCCCGGCCGATGCATTTTTTTTTTTACAATTTTTAAAACTCATTTATATATTATACAAGAATGACATCCACGGCGCCAATTTATAATTGTAACGAATAGTATTTGAATAAAAGCATTTAATCGGGTAAACCCCGGGCGTTGTAGATTATAAACACAAGGTAATAAGACCACATCCATGATAAGGTACAGTTTGGATTATAGATTATAAACACAAGGTAATAAGACCACATCCATGATAAGGTACAATTTGGATTATAGATTATAAACACAAGGTAATAAGACAACATCCATGATAAGGTACAGTTTGGATTATATTTTATAAACACAAGGTAATAAGACCACATCCATGATAAGGCACAATTTGAATTATAGATTATGAACACAAGGTAACAAGACCACATCCATGATAAGGTACAATTTGGATTATAGATTATAAACACAAGGTAACAAGACCACATCCATGATAAGGTATAGTTTGGATTATAGATTATAAACACAAGGTAATAAGACCACATCCATGATAAGGTACAATTTGGATTATAGATTATAAACACAAGGTAACAAGACCACATCCATGATAAGGTACAGTTTGGATTATTACTATATATAGTCACGACCGTCTTTCCTCATCGGCCGCCTCTGTCAAGGATAATATACAGGTATCATCGTCATACGCTCTTGATTCTGTCACCGTTTGCTTTTGGTTCAGTGGTAGAATGCCACGCGGGCGCCCCGGGTTCGATTCCCGGCCGATGCATTTTTTTTTTTTTTTACAATTTTTAAAACTCATTTATATATTATACAAGAATGACATCCACGGCGCCAATTTATAATTGTAACGAATAGTATTTGAATAAAAGCATTTAATCGGGTAAACCCCGGGCGTTGTAGATTATAAACACAATGTAATAAGACCACATCCATGATAAAGTACAGTTTGGATTATAGATTATAAACACAAGGAAATTTGGTTTAAGAACCTTTTTTACCAACCACCTCTCAATAGGCCAAATACTCCGGAACCCCATTACCAAATCTAATATTAAGAAACGTCCCGACCAGCAATAATATGCCATTTACTCCATAGGTTGCCAAGATTGCAACGCTAAATATGTGGGTGAGACTGGCCGTTTCATTTACAACAGAATTTCCGAGCACAACAGAAATATAATAAACAAAGATCCCAAATCTTTGATCTTTCAGCATACCTCTAAAACGGCCATGCCTTTAACCTTTCCGACCCAACCTGTCATTACCACAACATCAAATCCAAATATCAAAGATTATTAATAGAATCCTTCGTCTCTCAAGATTTAAACAGTATCAACAGGCGTATAGAACTACCATCTCAGTACCACTCATTCAAAAAACAGCCCAGCCATTAGAATAAAAGGACCAATTGACTATAAAAGAAAACAAACTGAGCTTTGGACAGAGATGAAACAACAGCAGCCTGGCCACGAGAAAACGTGAACTCGTGAAATGTGTTTATATTTATTTTATTTTATATTTTATTCTCTATCTTCGTTGGTGTATATAAATAATATTTTACATTTATATATATATTCTTTCTCTCAATTTACAGCTTGGCCTGTTGAAGGATCGATAAGATCCGAAAGCTAGCATATTAAAAATTTTATGTATAAAGAGACGCATTGCTATCGTTTGTTTTTATTTAATAATTTATAGCAATTCTTTTGTCTATTTACAAGGTAATAAGACCACATCCATGATAAGGTACAATTTGGATTATAGATTATAAACACAAGGTAATAAGACAACATCCATGATAAGGTACAGTTTGGATTATAGATTATAAACACAAGGTAATAAGACCACATCCATGATAAGGCACAATTTGAATTATAGATTATGAACACAAGGTAACAAGACCACATCCATGATAAGGTACAATTTGGATTATAGATTATAAACACAAGGTAACAAGACCACATCCATGATAAGGTATAGTTTGGATTATAGATTATAAACACAAGGTAATAAGACCACATCCATGATAAGGTACAATTTGGATTATAGATTATAAACACAAGGTAACAAGACCACATCCATGATAAGGTACAGTTTGGAATATTACTATATATAGTCACGACCGTCTTTCCTCATCGGCCGCCTCTGTCACGGATAATATACAGGTATCATCGTCATACGCTCTTAATTCTGTCACCGTTTGCTTTTGGTTCAGTGGTAGAATGCTCGCCTGCCACGCGGGCGCCCCGGGTTCGATTCCCGGCCGATGCATTTTTTTTTCTTACAATTTTTAAAACTCATTTATATATTATACAAGAATGACATCCACGGCGCCAATTTATAATTGTAACGAATAGTATTTGAATAAAAGCATTTAATCGGGTAAACCCCGGGCATTGTAGATTATAAACACAAGGTAATAAGACCACATCCATGATAAGGTACAGTTTGGATTATAGATTATAAACACAAGGTAATAAGACCACATCCATGATAAGGTACAATTTGGATTATAGATTATAAACACAAGGTAATAAGACAACATCCATGATAAGGTACAGTTTGGATTATATATTATAAACACAAGGTAATAAGACCACATCCATGATAAGGGACAATTTGAATTATAGATTATGAACACCAAGGTAACAAGACCACATACATGATAAGGTACAATTTGGATTATAGATTATAAACACAAGGTAACAAGACCACATCCATGATAAGGTATAGTTTGGATTATAGATTATAAACACAAGGTAATAAGACCACATCCATGATAAGGTACAATTTGGATTATAGATTATAAACACAAGGTAACAAGACCACATCCATGATAAGGTACAATTTGGATTATTACTATATATAGTCACGACCGTCTTTCCTCATCGGCCGCCTCTGTCACGGATAATATACAGGTATTATCGTCATACGCTCTTAATTCTGTCACCGTTTGCTTTTGGTTCAGTGGTAGAATGCTCGCCTGCCACGCGGGCGCCCCTGGTTCCATTCCCAGCCGATGCATTTTTTATTTTTTTTTTACAATTTTAAAAACTCATTTATATATTATACAAGAATGACATCCACGGCGCCAATTTATAATTGTAACGAATAGTATTTGAATAAAAGCATTTAATCTGGTAAACCCCGGGCGTTGCCCGGGTCATTCGGCTAGTATATATATAGTCACGACCTTCTTTCCTCATCGGCCTCTGTCACGGATGCGCGCGCACAGGGAGGGTCACGTGCTCGCCGTCTCCCTCGAGCCGGATTTGAACCAGCGACCTAAGGATCACCGTTGTAACATCTACAGTCGGGTAAAACACAGGCATTGCCCGGTCATTCGGCTAGTAGATTATAAACACAAGGTAATAAGACCACATCCATGATAAGGGACAATTTGAATTATAGATTATGAACACAAGGTAACAAGACCACATCCATGATAAGGTACAATTTGGATTATAGATTATAAACACAAGGTAACAAGACCACATCCATGATAAGGTATAGTTTGGATTATAGATTATAAACACAAGGTAATAAGACCACATCCATGATAAGGTACAATTTGGATTATAGATTATAAACACAAGGTAACAAGACCACATCCATGATAAGGTACAGTTTGGATTATTACTATATATAGTCACGACCGTCTTTCCTCATCGGCCGCCTCTGTCACGGATAATATACAGGTATTATCGTCATACGCTCTTAATTCTGTCACCGTTTGCTTTTGGTTCAGTGGTAGAATGCTCGCCTGCCACGCGGGCGCCCCGGGTTCCATTCCCAGCCGATGCATTTTTTATTTTTTTTACAATTTTAAAAACTCATTTATATATTATACAAGAATGACATCCACGGCTCCAATTTATAATTGTAACGAATAGTATTTGAATAAAAGCATTTAATCTGGTAAACCCCGGGCGTTGCCCGGGTCATTCGGCTAGTATATATATAGTCACGACCTTCTTTCCTCATCGGCCTCTGTCACGGATGCGCGCGCACAGGGAGGTCACGTGCTCGCCGTCTCCCTCGAGCCGGATTTGAACCAGCGACCTAAGGATCACCGTTGTAACATCTACAGTCGGGTAAAACACAGGCATTGCCCGGGTCATTCGGCTAGTAGATTATAAACACAAGGCAATAAGACCAAATCCATGATAAGGCACAATTTGGATTATAGATTATAAACACAAGGTAATAAGACCAAATATATGATAAGGCATAATTTGGATTATAGATTATAAACACAAGGCAATAAGACCAAATCCATGATAAGGCACAATTTGGATTATAGATTAAAACACAAGGTAATAAGACCAAATCTATGATAAGGCATAATTTGGATTATAGATTATAAACACAAGGCAATAAGACCATATCCATGATAAGGCACAATTTGGAATATCCTTTTCCTTTTATATATCTATAAAAATGAAATCTAAACTTGATGTTTGTTATCGCGTTGCGCAAAATCTACAGAATCAATCATTATGAAATTTTGCATGTAGGTAGCTGAAGATTTCGTTTAACATATAGGCTGTTCAAAAAACAAAAAAGTTTAAATTGCTTTTTTTTAATGTAAAACCAAAAAGCGCTAGTTCCAGCCTTTTACCGCTTGGCGCAGCACTGGTCGCGACGATAAATGAATTTGATTGGTTAATAATTTTACACGTAGTTTGTTTACACGATTTATGTTTTTAAAAGTTAAGATTATCCAATCGCCGTGAAACCTTATGAAGTTATTTACTATACTACTGGGAAGGTTTCTGGCTTGAATTTGATTTGAAATAAATATTTGTTGCAATTTTATTTGCAAATTTTCTACTTTCACTCACAAGCAGCGCCTCTTGCGGCATCTGGCGAAATTACATTTATAAATTGTAAAAATGCTGAAATGTGCTCCAAGTATAATAAATAAATTTATTATTTAATTTGAGGATTTAGTAATATTATATTCCAATGACGTTGTAAAAAAAACTTGGCATTCCAATATTAATATATATTTAAAGAAAATATACAATCGTACAAAAATAATAAAGATTTAAGTTATATTACTAAAAAGTTATAATTAATTACATATGAAATATGTGGTGATAGCAGATAGAAACAGTTATAATCGTAATTGATATGGTACAAGTTTAAATAAGGATTAATAACATATAACTATGTTTAAATTAAGATATATATGTCTTCCTAAAATCGATTCAGTAAAGAGAGGATGTTTGCTAGAAAATATTTTTATCAAAAATATATTAGTTAGGAAAACTTTCACTCGAATAAAACCTGGGCGAAGCCGAGTACATCCGCTAGTTATCTTATAATAAGTGTCTTAATAGAGCGATTTGATGTTCCAAATTTCTGGATGTGCTGTGAATGTAAAGTTGCCTGGCTCCAGTACGGAGCCAACACCGCGTCCATCCAATCTTGGGTGACCAATTCCTGCAGTGCTAACTGCAGCGTAGCATTCCAGCCAATCACACGACTATGTAAACGGAGATATTGCAAGCGATGAAATTCTAAGAATTTCGAGTCTTCTGTTGGCCTTATCGGTATATGCCTGGCCTTTTTGACAGGACCTCTCACGAGAGACCTACCCAAAAACATTAATTCCACTATTCTTTCATAAAGGCCGTCGTTCGCCTGTTGTTAAATTAAATCAGGGCACGTAATTTTTTAGTTCCACAAAGGATCATGGATAATTTTACAATGGCAGCATCGTGGCAATAGTGACCCTTAAAGTTTGGAGCGTTAAAAGTAGTAAAATATTTTATTAATTCATATTATTTCCACTTTGTGATAAATATGTGGCAAACCTCAGGGAGGTAAAATTCTGACAAAACATTCTTTTGATTCCACAATCGAATGTTTTCAAACATTTACTGCAATCCATCGGAATATATATCAACTAACGTTAAATTTTAATGTTTTTTTTTTTTTAGAATGAAAATATTGACCAAACCTTTTCTTAATTAATCAAGGAAATCCAACAACGCGTTTAAGGCTATTGGCCCTCTTCAGGGTGATGTATGCTACACCGTATTTTCACACTACAATATTTATCTCGATAAAACAGCTGTCCTAATTAACCAGAATAGTATGTAAAGACGACCTTTCGATGAGGAGAGAGTTGAACCAATATTTATCTCAATATACTTATACACTTTGAGAGTGCCAATCTACCAACAACTTCATAGAAATAAGATGTGAAAAAAAAAAAAAACACGAGGAGTACAATCTACCAGCAACTTAATAGAAATAAGATGTGAAAAAAAAACACGAGGAGTACAATCTACCAGCAACTTAATAGAAATAAGATGTGAAAAAAAAAAAACACGAGGAGTACAATCTACCAACAACTTCATAGAAATAAGATGTGAAAAAAAAAAAACACGAGGAGTACAATCTACCATCAACTTAATAGAAATAAGATGTGAAAAAAAAAAAACACGAGGAGTACAATCTACCAACAACTTCATAAAAATAAGATGTGAAAAAAAAAACACGAGGAGTACAATCTACCAACAACTTCATAGAAATAAGATGTGAAAAAAAAAACACGAGGAGTACAATCTACCAACAACTTCATAGATATAAGATGTGAAAAAAAAAAAAAAAAACATGAGGAGTACAATCTACCAACAACTTCATAGAAATAAGATTTGAAAAAAAACACGAGGAGTCCCTTTAATATTTCCAACTTTAAATACGCCTATTATCTGGGATTTCAATTTTTATAATTTTCATCTAAATATATGATATTTACATAAACTAAATAATAATTTTATTAGACACAAATATACAAGAAAAACTCTCGTGGTAGATTCTTAAAAACAAGCTTATGTATTTTACCTTGATCTGTGAAATAAAACAAAGACAAATTTTATTAAAATATTTCGAGAGATATCTCCTTATTTATTAATTTATTTCACAATAAACAAAAATAATTTACAAATTATGGTCGATCACATGGAATGGATATGCTTGGTCTCTCTCGGAGAAGGTCGTTATTTAGGCGGTTGGATTGTATCAAAATAGTTTACTTTTGATTTTATAAAAGTGGTTACTTATCTGAAATACACATCTGTGAGACATTTCAAAGTTACTTCAAAGAAAGTCGAATAGCTGAAAAAAATTATATAGAACACGTTTCTCTACTATGGAAGTGATTATTTCTACGCGAACACAATGACTTGTACAAGCTCAGACAATCTTTACATGTTTTATCGTAATAAATAGTATCAGGTTTGATTATATTTCTCATGCTCGACTTGAGAAATTCAATGTTTGAGTAATCAATATTGTATTCTGAAGATTTATTTTCCAGGATATCTTGAATACCCTGAGGGTCGTTTAAGGAATCCATTGTAATGATATTGTAAGGTGTTAAGTTTTCATAATTGAGTTTTGAAAATCCAAAATCGATTATTTTGACAATGTATCCGTATGTTTTAACTTTGTATCTTCTAGAATTTACTTTGAAATTCACGGAATTCAGTTCAGTAGGGGCAATAAGGATATTTTCATTATGCAGATTCCCATGTTGGAATTGGAGTTGTTCTTCTGCACTTGCTAACGCTAGCAGTAATTGACTAAAAACAGATAAAATAGCTGAGTAATTTAACTTCGATGATATAGAATAAAGAGTGGTCCCAACATAATTCATCTTGTATAAACAATAAAGCTGTTTATACTTCAGTTTATCATTTCCATAGTATTTTAGAGTCGTATCCTGTAAATTATATTTTAACTGCAGGTATTTTTCGTAAGTGTCCCAAATGAGAACTTTATCATCTGGAAGACAGAAATTTTCTTTACCGCTTTGCAAGGTACAGAGCCCTTCCATTGTAGTTATCTCTCGAAATAAATTGTCGATTCGAATTGGGCGACTATACATATTATATCGTGAAGATAGGTTGGTAGTTTGTTGATGGCCTGACAGTGTTTGCCTAATTCCATTGATTACTTGTATCTTATACACGTCACTTTTGTCTCTTAAACATAAACTGAAATTCCCACTTCCTAACTTTTCGAATTCTTTGTTGCCTAAGTATTGATCAAAAGTAAGCAAATCGCGTTGTCCATTAGATAGATTGAAAATTTGTTCTATCATATCTCTTTCGTTTAAACTAAAAGGAACTGTTTCGAAAATTTCTGTTAACGGTGACATTTTGGACACAATTTGAATTTATTTGTCTTCTCTCGAAGTTTACTCTCAATATTCAAAATAACAATTATAATAGAATTTTCTATATCGAATTTATATTGCCTTTTTTCTTTTGATAGCTTAAAAATGTATTCTATTTTAAAGCGCACCTAGGTATTTATCAAATAGATAAATATATTATATGTAAGTACTCTATATATATATATACTTATTAAAGTAAGTAAAAATATTGTCACGGCAGACAAGTATATATATTCAAAAAGTCGACAAAATCTATAAAATGCAAAAAGTGACATTCATTTTACAAGTGATAATCTACAAGCATGGTGCGCTGTAGCCAAATATTTTAGTTAATAAATTAACAAAAGAGTATTTACAATAATTATTCAATGACTATATTTTACTATGTAAAAAAATAGTACAAATGTGAAATTTTATTGGGATAAGATGGATAAATATAAAAGGCATCTCCTTATCGTACAACTGAAAGTTGCTGATGGCTTGCATCATCTATCGGAATAAATATAAACTATTCCTTGGTTTTTAATTATTCCAGAATTGGCACAAAATACCCATTTTTGATTAATAAAGAGGGAATTATTTAATAAAAAATAATTAAAAAAAAAAATCAACGAATATTTGATTTTATTCCGACAGATGGCGCAAGCCATCAGCAACTTTCAGTTGCACGATGAGGAGATGCTTTTTCTCATAATATTTTATTAATACATTTTTCCTCAAAGCCCGGGTAGTTGGCCTTCTATGGATACTCTCCAGGTTACCTATATGCTATCACATCTTCTTCCCATAGTCCCCTGGGCAGTGGATGTTCTGTGGTACAGGAGATCAGGAACAAGTGAGTAACACCCTCGATTCCCGACAGCGATGAACCGGGATCGAATCCCGCGTTAACATTTCGTTTAATATGTGAATAACCTTCACATATTGTTAATTGTTGCAAATATCATAAACTAGGTTGCTCTTTTTGAGCGGTACCTAATAAAGTGATTTTGGAACAAGAACAAGCTGTTCAGGAACCTGGGCTATCTATATATCTATGATTTAATGCACTATTCCCAAACATAAAAGCCTTGTTCAAATTCCGGCTTGCCTCTTTTTTTTTTTAAGTTAGTGGTGATTTATTTATTTGTGGTTAAACCAGGTTCTTGGGGGGGAGCGTACAAATGGCGCCTGGTACCTATGTGATTGTATGCACTGACGATTTTCAACAACCATGGCCAAAAATCAGCTTTGAGCTGTTTGGTTTAAGGGCTTCACTTCTACTCAACAGCACTCGTCATCATGAAAATAGAGGTTGCAGGAAGTCATAGTCCTTAGAATTGAGATAAACTTTATTTTCTCATGAGAGAATAAAACACATTTATTGGCCGAAGTGTCTCTTAATCAAAGAACATTCGTCATGTATAAATATTCTAGAGAAAGGTGAGCTGTGCTCAAATATGACTCCTGTATACACGGAGAATAAATAAATAAAATATTAATAAATCTATGACAGTACAACATATCTAAAATGTCCACTAATGGGACAGAAGCAAAATGGATGGATCGCATGGGTTACTGTTTGTTTAACAGAGGTTTTAATACAAATTGATACTAACATTTTATCGCTGTTTGTTGCCATAGAAAGTGCTAAGAGGGCAATGATCATAGATGACATAATTCACTGGAGGATTGAAAATATTTGAATAAAGGGTGAAAATATTTAAACGCTTAATAGGCTCCAGGAACCTGAGTTACCTTTGTGTTACTCTTGGTACAGGGATTTCCCAATGAACACTTTATTAAACAGGCTTATCAACTTTATATGCATGAGAGTGGTTCTTTGCAATATGACTAAATGAGGGAGTTGAGCAAATTCGACTTTATTACAAGCAGATGGGATATAATGGAGTTATGCAAATTTGTGCTATTTACCGCTGCCTCACTTTTAGGTGAAATGCAGATTTCTTATTTCGCAGCCCACTATTCTACAAAGTTCTCTCTCTATCTTCTAGTGGTTAACAGTGTCTGTGGTACCTTGTTATTATTATACAACTTTGGGGCTTCAGTACAGATGTTCCAAATAACTTGGGGGCTTCAGCCAAGAGATTCATACAACTCTTTCTAGCTTCAGTGCAGTAGTTCTAAATAAGTTTGGGGCTTCAGTCGCGAGTAGTTCTCTCTCTCTCATATTTATTTACTAGCCGAATGACCCGGGCAACGCCCGTGTTTTACCCGATTGAATGTTTTTATTCAAATACTATTTGTTACAATTATAAATTGGAGCCGTGGATGTCACTCTTGTGAAACGTCCCGCTCCAAACTTTACATGTACATTAGGTCAGCTGGTATTACCCCTCATTTTCACCGCTAGAGCCGCGAGCGAATTGACTTTTTGTAAATATACATAATTATAAAGATAGAAGCTTCTATAGAAATAAATAAAATAAGCCGAAATAGCTCGGTTAGGAGAGCGTTAGACTGAATATCTAAAGGTCCCTGGTTCGATCCCGGGTTTCGGCATCTTTTTTTAATTTTTAAATTTCTACTTACCGTAACTTGACACTTAACGTGACAGAATTGTGCATGACGCTGATAACTGTATTAAATATAATCCAAATTGTGCCTTATCACACACTATTTATTTATTTGGATTAGGTCTTATTACCTTGTGTTTATAATCTATAATCCAAATTATGCCTTATCACACACTATTTTTTTATTTGGCCTTATTACCTTGTGTTTATAATCTATGACGTAATGCCGGCGGCGCGCACCCGTTGGCTGCCGGCGAGCACGTGACCTCCCTGTGCGCGCGCATCCGTGACAGAGGCGGCCGATGAGGAATGAGGAAAGACGGTCGTGACTATATATAATAATAATAATAACGCGCATCCGTGACAGCGGCCGATGAGGAATTGAGGAAAGACGGTCGTGACTATATATATTAATATTTATTCTGTATTTAACCTTATATAATCTTATATGGACGTTGTAATAAATCAGTTCAATCTCAATTTCTCTCTCTCTCAAAGTAATCTCAATCTCTTAATTGATTCAGCTATGTATTGTGGGGTTTAGTGCGTAAATATATATATTAACTATTTTAAAAAGCTTTTACTCAACTTGCTTCCATGTCTGTCTGTCCAAAAATCTTGTAATCGATTTTTATCATACTTCTAGAGCACATATGAGAATCTGAAATTTTATACATTTGTTAGAAACTGATGACAATGCAAGTTGATAAATTTTCAAACTTCGGGGTTGTCATAATGGCCAGAGAGAAATGAACAAATTTCCAAATTGACTTTCAAAATTTTTTAAATTCAATTTTAATATGTTTCAAGATCACATAGAAGTACGATTTTTTTTAACACTCGCTCAGTCCAATGAACAATGCAAGGTGTATAAATTTTCAGACTTTTGGGTGGTCGGAGTGGCCGGGAATAAACAAATTTCTATTTTTTCTTTTTAAATCTTGTGTGTGGCACGAAGTCAAGTCGGAAACTGTTAAGAGTTGCGACTTGATTTTTTTCAGAGATTGTTCAAGACCCTAAACGAGTTATAAATCCGAAGAATCAGGTTTCTATTTGAAACCGCCTTTGAATTACAAGAAAAAAAGGTGTCAAAAGTCGATAAATATAATATTTTATCTGTTATAACTTAGTATTCTGATTTTAATATCATTACGCATATATTTATATTCTTTATATATATGTTAATATAAGACCATATATACATATTCCTTATAAGACCATATATGAATAAATACCCTTTCACAATTAATTTCTTTTATTACTTATAACTAAAATTAATAAATTGAATAATCATATATATATTGAATATGTACCAATTATCCCTCAACAATAGTCCATTATGTGTCTGTAACAATAAATTTAGGATTCTCCAAACCAAAAGTAAAGACATATTTCAGTTAGGCTTTAGGTTACATCACTTCTTGCCTTGTACAAGGAATTGACCAATTCACTGCGAGCAGACTCCCATCTATTTAATGCCTAATTTCCAGTGATTTAAAAAAATATATTTCAATTAACATGGTTCATTATTGTCTATCCTCAAATTTTGTAATCAATCAGAACGTAGAATTCTGAAATTTTGTACACTTATTCGAACCTGATGACAATTCAGGTTGTCAAATTTTTAGACTTCTGGTTGGTCAGAGTGGTCGGAACGGACTAATTTTAGAATTGCCTTTCAATTTTTATCATTCAATTTTAATATGCTTCCAGATCACATGGAAGTCTTAAATTTCAAACAATCGTTCAGTCGAACTATCATTGCAGGTGTACAAATTTTCAGACATTTGGCTGGTCGGGAAAACTGTTGGAAGTAGCGAGGTTGGAAGTAGCGAGGAATTTTAGAGAGGTATTCTTTGATATCAGGTTTTGTAGTTCTGAATCACCAGTTTGTTCTTTGGCGATCTCTTCATAGTCGATGGTTGTGATAGCATCAACTCTGGACAGAGCATCGGCGACTATGTTTTCAGTACCTTTTATGTACTTGATGTCAGTAGTGAATTGGGAGATGTATTGTAGATGCCTTAATTGTCTAGGAGAAGCTTTCTCATTTTTTTTGTTTGAATGCGTAAATTAAAGGTTTGTGATCAGTCAAAATTGTAAATTCACGTGCCTCAAGCAGGTGCTTGAAGAATTTGATAGACAAATATTGTAGCATAAGCCGACTTCATGTAAATATATCTGTAGAGTCCTAAAGCCAGGACCTTCTACATCTAGATGACTAAACTCCATCCTTTGACTTAGACATACAAATGTAACACTCGCCAAATACTTACACCAGCATATATAATAACCAAATTTACACTCAGGTATACACTCGATATTGTATGACGAACACAGGAACTCATATAAATAATCAAAATATGTGGTTTGTTTAAGATGACATTTTTGGGACGTAAGATACGCTCTTACATTACATCATACACAGTAAATATTGTATACACTCGAATTAACATTCGTCTTGTAATTGAGCTTCGATTATAAAAACATTTATATCTTGATCTCCTTTAGCATATAAAGAAATTCAGGTGTATACATATTCTCCGTTTATGATAAGGCAGTGAACCTCTTATAATACACTCAATATCCACAGCATACGCACCAAAGTTCATGTGTGATCTGTGATTTTATATAGACATTAGTACACATTAAAATTTACCACATCAACTTTTATTCGACAAATAAGGGATATATTAAAAAAATAAAATGTAAAACAAATTGTATTTACTATGACATGACATAGTTAAGTAAAATACGAGCCTATAACACCTCATTCAAGGCGATCTTGCTTGGGCGAAATAATCTATCTATTAATACATGAATAAGTCCCTCTCTCACTATGAACTCGCTATAAATGGCAAGGCGTCTTTATCAAAAAAAAAAAAAAAAACAATCCTTTCTACCTACCATGACTTCGTCATGTATATAAATATGTCTTCACGATAAAAATTTTAGAGTGGAACTTACCTAAACACCTCGGCCACCTACTTCTCGCCCGGTGGGGAATTTCCGTCCGCCCCCCTCGAAAGCCGCGTCAAAAAAAACTGGTCCCTTGGTCCAGTCCCCCAAAATTCTCGCCCCCTATCCCTTTTTTTTTTCAGCGCCCTCAATCTCTAACTCCCACAGAATAATAAACCTTGAATATACTAAATTCTCGAAATATTAAATAGGAAAATAATATTACTATAGTTAAAATTTAGGGAATAAAAATAATATTTTATTAGGAAAATATTATGAATTAAGAATATTCTAACTCAGCTTATGAAATTTATCTGTCTTATTGAGAGAAAATATTATTTTATTAAATTTTTATTTTTAAGGAAAATTATGAATTAGAAATATTCTTACACGGCTTACTAAATATTAACCAAATTCAGAATTTATCTGTCTTATTAGAAATATTCTTACACGGCTTACTAAATATTAACCAAATTCAGAATTTATCTGTCTTATTGAGAGATAAATTTAAATTATTAAATTTTTATTTTTAAGGAAAATTATGAATTAGAAATATTCTTACACGGCTTACTAAATATTAACCAAATTCAGAATTTATCTGTCTTATTAGAAATATTCTTACACGGCTTACTAAATATTAACCAAATTCAGAATTTATCTGTCTTATTGAGAGATAAATTTAAATTATTAAATTTTTATTTTTAAGGAAAATTATGAATTAGAAATATTCTTACACGGCTTACTAAATATTAACCAAATTCAGAATTTATCTGTCTTATTGAGAGATAAATTTAAATTAACAATGGAATTAAAATCCAATTTAGGATGCTACCCCTCTGAGAGACTTATATGCTAATTTCTCCTTTAAGAAATCCCAAGAATATTAATAAATGGTCCCCATCCATCAAAATGTCATGTCATAGGTTATATATACAAGAATTAAAAGGTAGGTTTTACAAAGTCGCATGCTGGATGTCCGTTTCTTCTTGTTGAGGTGGCTTCTCCACTGCCCGTCAACTCTCTGCTTATGTTGTGGTTGGACTCCTGCTCCTGTTTTCGTCGGGCTCCTGACCAGGGCTGTGCCTTCCTTGATATATCTTAGTATCCATGGGTATCCGCGTCCAGCGCTGCGTCTCCCTCCCGGCTTGATCTTTGAACCACCGTCGGCCATTGCCGTGGGACATCCATCTGTATCCATCTTAATCAGGGGCCGATATCATCCTCCTCCAGTAGATCTTGGAATCGTGTCCAGGGCTGCGTCTCCCCCCCCCGGCTTGGTCTTTGAACCACCGTCGGCCATTCCCGTGGGACATCCATCTGTACACCAAACACTTTCGGCGAGACACTGCGTGTATGTACATAGGATGTAAAAGAGTGTTTACATCTTTGTTGGGTCTGTTTGGTGAAATGTGACCCAACAATTCCTCCCCTGCCAGAGTGAAAGAATGAGTTTATTTCAATTCATATCTGATCAAATATTCCATGAGAAAATATGAAATTGGGAAAAATGCATTCTTTTACGATACCATTATGCAATCACTGTCACTCCGGCAAAGGGGGAACAGACGGGCCATGGAACCTGGGGCAGGTTAATTCATCGTGATTACAGAAGGAAGTTCTACCCTACCATTCTATGGGCAATATACTGAGCCCATCCCTTTGCTGTCTGTATTCCAGGGAGTCTTGACCCAGATGTGAGTCGAGTCCACACATCCCCGACCGCAGTCCCAGTGGGTGGAGAAGGGGTGGTCTATACACAGGTTCTGTGCAAAACAGATTCTTATGCCATTCAGGTTAACATAATAATTATGGGCGCCAAGGAATTGTGTTTGTATGGTAGACATGCCCAATTCCTAAAACACATCTAAAAAAAAAATTTATTAGTTCTATACGATACATAAGGCAGCGAAGGAATGGCTATACATGTTCAAAATGACAATGATAAAAAAAAATCTAAAGTTGCAACTCCTATCGATGACATTAAAAATAATAGTGTAAAACAGAAACGAAAAAAATATACATATTCGAGCTGCACAAATGCGATGCATGCAAAAAAAATATTGGAACAATATGGATATACGCGATGTTAGATAAAAATAAGGAATATTAAGATGGGTATTTACTATAAGAAAAAATGGTTTGATATACATATATATATAATGAATACAAATGAATATATAAATTGTGATTAAAAATCTTTATTCGGTACATTTGTCCGAAGATGGTAACAACGCTGCTACCGAAATGTCACACATATCTATGCTATGAATCGTAAAATGGGTATTTACTATAAGTAAAAAAAAATGGTTTGATATATATATATATAGTGAATACAAATGAATATATAAATTGTGATTAAGAATCTTTATTCGGTACATTTGTCCGAAAATGGTAACAACGCTGCTACCAAAATGTCACACATATCTATGCTATGAATTGTGCTTTCTACATATACAAATATACGTGGATATAATAATAAAAAAAAATAATATATGATATATAAAAATAATAAAACGAATAGATATGCACTGAGGGGTCCAGGTTATCTCACTAGTATCTCAAAATTCGTGTAATATCTAACAAAAATAAAACTTGTCCTTACTAACTTGTCACTGGGAGTGTTTGTCTGGCGTGTTCCCTGCCTCTCTTAATACAAAAGGAAGCCTCTCACAACCAGATTACTTCCAAATTACATTACCTGTGGTTGAAATCTCTCCCACTTTTGTCCTTTATTTTAACATAGAGTTTACCCCTACTATACATTGTTTAGCTTATCCATAGAATGTGTACTCATAAACTTTGACCAAAAAAAAATCCCTTTAATAAAAATACTTAAACTAATTCTGAAATAATTATGATGGATAGAAACTAGGTCTAACTCATATCTTGTGATATATGTCCTCCCACCTGAGTTCTTAGTACTTCTCTGGAAAAACAAATCTTGTAAAACAAAATAACCCATTGCTCTAGGTCATTTTACCGTCTCAAAACGAAAAATATTTTATATTCGATCTTCCCAAAAAAAAAATTAATAATTCCTCTTCAAATCTGGACCGCTATATTGGCATGTTCTGGCAATCTGCTTCAAAAGTTCATTTTGTGTCCTATTAATTTAAAATTTAGCCTATCTTATAATGAATTACTCTAAAAAAAAAATCTATATACTAATTGATGTTTAGACTTAAATTCGTTCTAACTAAACATATGGCAGACTATAGTCTTTAATTAAGTGAATAACTCTTGCTAGCCTGGGGCGATATAAAACGCAAAGAATCCGGACAGTCCATCTGTCACTTTGCTATCTGGTACCTAAAAATCTGTAGACGGAATCGCTTCGTCTAATCATAACTTGTTCGTTACATGCTCAATTGTTAACCCTCATTAGAAAACTCCTTTAGGCTTTTACTTATAGACAAGGAGTTACAGGGAATTCGATTTCTCTACCCAGCGCATGTTTTCTAAGCTCGTCCATCGGGGAATTTGTTACAGGCTGCGCAATATATAAAAGAGCTCCCAATGTGCCGATCCTTCCCAACCTCCCGACTGTAACACCCTCATCTCAGTCACGCTCAAAGCGTCTTAAATTACGGTGTCAGATCGGTTACCCGAGGTTTTCGTCGCTTTACACTTAGTCTGCGACGTCGGCAACTGAATCCCCCCACCTAGCACAAAGTTCACCTGATACCTCTCCGTTTCCTCTAATGAGGAGGGGACTTGCGGGCTCTTGGCCTGACCGTGACCTTCCACAAATCTCCAGTCTGAGAATCGAGACATGGTCATTATCTACGACTCTTAAAATTCAAGTTGATATAAATAACAAAGAGTACTTGATTACCCTAGTAATAAAAATTAAAAATTTTATACTCCCGAAAGGGGTGACCTAACAAAATGGAGCGAATACTTTCCTAGCAATAGAGTTTTTATAGTCCTGTGAGGCTATCGTTCCTAACAAATAAAGAAATCAAAATTGAAAATTGAACCTACTAAATTCCTATCACTACTCTAAAGTAATTTTGGTCTAACAGTATACTAGTTTTTAACCTTCTCATCATTTATTCCACTTCACACTCATACAAAAAAAAAAAAAATTCAGTCACTGTGGGCATTCATTCTAAAGTTAAAACTGCTATAGACGCCAAAACACTCAATAATCTCTATCAAATAAACCCTAACGATTTCTAAATTCCAGGACTAATGTGAAATCAAATGAAGTTTTCTAATTAAAACAAAGTGGGAACTAATGCCCTATTAACTTAAATTAATGCCTCATACAAACTCTGCATAAAAGTTATCTATACGTGGATAGACATTATTTATATTTAAACAAATTAACAAAATTGATTGTTAACAATCAAATGCTGAAATCTAACCTAACACTTTAACTGTGTGTCTCACAATTTGAAATCTTCTTATCTTGACACTTGGTGTCTGAACAAATGAATCATCAAACTAGCACTTAAATGGAGCGAACTGAACTTCAGGTATTTACCTCATTGCCAATATATGATAGGTCCACAAGTGTTTTGCCAACGCTTCTTCTTTCTCTGCTATTCAGTTAAACTCTTTCTTTGGACTTATAGGGCTTTTGATACCCAGCTCGTTCTGAAGTTTAACAACAGAGGTTACTTGTTGCTCTATCAATTCTTAGATTGTAACTGCATTACATACTCTCATTAGAAACCCCCTTTAGACTATGACTTAAAAAAAAACAAGGAGTTATAGGGGCTTTTTACCCAGCACATGTTTCAAGTCTCTCCACAGAGAAATTGGTTACAAGCACAGCAGATATCTAAAGCATCTAGGTTTCCTAATTAATCTTGAAGTTGAACCATTATTCATAACCTTCAATTAAAAATTAAAACAAAATATACTGTCGAACCCAGGTGTTAAATTACAACATGCTATTAATACAGAATAGCTTCTTCAAAAAAAAAAAACTGAAATCTCTTTAAGGCCACAATCTAGGGCCTTTAACTCACATTCTAACACATGTTACTATGATCAAAATTCAACTAGCTCTAGTACACATCCTATAAGTCAAATCATTGGCAACCTGAACACGATCTGCACTCGGTGGGTTTCTTGACCCTGGTCGAACGGCGTACTTCAGCGCCGCCAGCATTGCCACCAATGACTCTATTAACTATCTCTAGCGGGTTTCTCAAAATTGTCGTCTCTTGTGGTCCCTCTGGTTCTACAATTCTATGGGAATATATAGGATATGTTGGGTGTACCCAGTGATCCTCATCATCAGTGACACCATCTATTTGTTCTTGTACGTTTTCGTCCCCTGTAGGGTAAGTCTTTACCGGGGCATGATAGGCCTTCATTCTGTCTATGTGGATCTTATCTAAGTCCCCCGTCTCCAAATCCTTCAAAAGGTAGACAGTGTCGCCTGTCCTTTGTAGTACCTCATATGGTCCCCTGTACCTTGGCTCAAATTTATGACGTCCCTTAGTCTCATGCATTCTCTTTACCAAAGCTAGATCCCCTGTCTCAAAGGTCCTCAATTCTCTAGCTTCAAACTCAGCCCTGGCTTCTTGTTGCTCCCTCAGGTAAGTTTGCCTCACCACCTCTCTCGCCTTTTCAACCTCCTCCACCAATTCCCGCTCATAGAAGGCCGCCATTTCGACAATTGAATCTTCGCATACAGGATTAAGCTCCCCTTCCTGGAAAGGTTGTGGGAGCCTCAGCTCATGTCCGAAGACCAGTTTCGCTGGAGTAAATCCAGTACTAGAGTGTACAGTAGTCCTGATAGCTAAGGCTACCATTGGCAGGGTGGTATCCCAATTGTTCCCTGCTGTACATCTGCGTAGAGATTCTATTACCGTCCTATTGAGCCTTTCTACGGCGCCATTACTCTGAGGTCTCCAGGCTGTGGTATTTACTGCTCCAACCCCCATAGCCTTGCAAACTCCCTTAAATACGCAACTCATGAATGCTGAACCTCGGTCAGAGAGTATCGTTTTTGGTACTCCAAAGGTAGTGATTATCCCTTCCAACAAAGCCCTAACCACTGTATTGGCACACTGGTCCTTAGTAGGAATCAGAATTGGGAACTTAGTGAATAGATCCACAATGGTCAGAATACTCGAATAACCCCTTGGGGTTACCTCTAATGGTCCTATGAAGTCTAGAGCTAGGTGCTCAAAGGGTTTTTCGGGTCTAAAGTGAGGAGCATTAGCGGCTTTGGTTACGCCTTGATTCGATAGCTGACAGCTCCCGCATCTGTGTATATATTTCCGGACTTGAGTCCTCATACCAGGCCAGTAATAGTCGCCCTTCAGCCTTCTCATAACCTTTCTAACTCCGAAATGACCTCCAGTAGGGATGTCATGATGATAACTGATCACCGTTTCCCTAAAACCTGTAGGAACCACTTTCACCCAGGTACCCTTCTCATTTTTTGTAACGAGGTAATCGTCCTGCAGCCTATACTCTCGGCTATTATATCTTTCTATACCTCCCGATTTTTGTTTCAATAACCTATTTATTACTGGGGCCCATCCCTTCTCTTGAAGCAAGCCTTCCCATATCTGATTACTATCTAATAAGGGGGGCCGATGGTCTCTTACCACCGCGGCCACCACCCTTCTATCTTGTGATAGGTTTGGATCATCCTCGCACGGGAACCTACTAAGAAAGTCGGCTACCGTGTTTTCCTTCCCCGGGACATAAATGAATGTAACGTTGAAGTCTTGGATGATCTCTGCCCACCTAGACAGTCGGGCGTTCTTATAATCAGACCCCTTATTATAAGTAATCGGTTTATGGTCAGTGTGTACTTCTACCCTACTGCCCGCCAGGAGGTGTTTAAAGTGTTGTAGGGACAACACTACTGCATAGGCCTCCTTTTCTATTGTAGAATAGCGGATCTCAGGACCAGTCAGTCTCTTGCTATAATAGGCAATTGGCCTTACTGTCCCATTGACCTCCTGTTGGAGGCAAGCGCCTACGGCTACCCCACTGGCGTCAGTATTCAGGATGAAAGGTATCCCAATTGCTGGGTGGATTAGTAGTGGCTCGCTGGTTAGTATGCCCTTCACCGTCTCAAAGGCTGACTGCTCTACCTTACCCCAAGCAAATCTATGTCCCTTCCTTAATAGGTTGCTCAGTGGAGCCAGGACCTCACCTGCGTTGGGAATAAAGCGTCGGTAGTAGTTGACTGTACCTAATAGACTTCTGACTGCCCTGATGTTGTGAGGTCTTTTCAAATCCCTGAGAGCGGCGACATTATCCCACATGGGTTTGATCCCATTCTGGTCGATTACATGACCCAGGTACTCTACTGAGTCCCTGAAGAGATAGCTCTTCCCGTATTTGGCCTTCAAACCGAACCTACTCAGACGTTCGAGTACAGCGGCGAGGTCCGCTACATGCTGCTCGTGAGAGTCGCTGTAGACAATGACGTCATCGATATACAGGCGAACGCATTTGAACAACAAGTCACCTAGGACCAAGTTCATGGCCCACTGGAAGACTTGTGCTGAGTTCTTAGCTCCTTGTGGCAAACGCGTGAAGCGGTATCTCCCCCAGGGCAGAGAGAAGGTAAAATAATCTCTGTCACTCTCCGGGATGTGAATCTGGAAGAATCCAGAAGTCAGATCTAATGTGCTGAAGACCTTTGCACCCGCAAATGCGCGTAGATTGTCTTCAACACGGGGTATC
Source organism: Cordylochernes scorpioides (assembly GCA_030710605.1). NCBI lineage: Eukaryota > Metazoa > Arthropoda > Arachnida > Pseudoscorpiones > Chernetidae > Cordylochernes > Cordylochernes scorpioides. The sequence goes on from CP092866.1 coordinate 58,617,936, forward strand.
GGGAACGGGAAGAATTCAGTTGCCTCATTGATCATACGTAGATCCATGGTGATGCGAACATTACCATCAGTTTTGGCAACCGGGAATAGAGGGGAATTCCACAGAGAGGTACTCCCTTCTATTATCCCTACCTCTTCCAGCTCGTCTACTAACGTTTTTTACTTTGAGACTAACTTATTTGGGATCGGATATTGCCTCCTATACACTGGTTTGCTAGTCAGCATTCTCAGTTTAGGGGCTGTGATGGTGGAACCATTACCCATATCCCTTATGTCCCTACAGAAACAATGGCTGAAAGCCTTGAAAACATCTTCGCCGGTGTGAATCTCGTTTAAGGGTATCCTGGGTGGCTGAGGAGACAATTCTATCGCTTGTAATGAGGAAAGAAAGGCCGACTTGGTCGGACCTTCCTTCCTTTCGTAATCGGACCTAATACTACCGTCGTAGCTGAGGTGCAGCTTTAGGGCTCGGAAACCCGGTAGTCCGAGTATGCCATCAAGACCTATTTCTCCCATGTGGCAATACTCAAAAGTCGTCCTTACTTCCCTGATGGGCTTACCGTTTACCATTGCCCCTATCTCTAACACTTCACTCCCTAATGACTTTAAAGAATTTCCTGTTATACCCTTAAGGTAGTTTGGCCTGTTTTAACCCCTCTGTGCATAAATTTGAGTTATCTATATTTACAATATTGGCCTCTGAGCCCGAGTCTATAATAAATTTTAGTGTTCTCTCACTCAGCGACCTTCCCTTATTTAGTATATGTACATTTATGGCAGGCAAACTGGCCGCAAACCCCCCTCCTGCCTTGAGGCAAGCCGGACCTAGTTTTTTTATCTGTGTCTGCTGGCAATCCCTGATGAGGTGTCCTGGCTCACCGCACCTGTAACATTTAGGTGGTGGCCTTCTTGCATCCTGATTCTTATATTCCGCTCCAGGGTTCTCCTCCTTTTCGCCATTAGGATGTCTCCTTTCTTGTCTGGGTGGAGGCGGGTTCTGCTGTTGTCTGGATGGTTGTTGTGGAGGTCTCCTTTGCCAGTCCCTGAAGGGAGCGCCCCTCCTGTTACCCTCGGTGGTATCTCCGTAATCCCTTCTTTCTGCGGGGTGTGGGGGCCACCTTCCTCCTCCGTTATTTGTTCTATTGGTGCTCCCTCTTTGTCTCCTAAGGGCTGCATTCTCGGTTTCCAATGCCTCCATTTTCTTCTCCAGCTCGGCCAGTTTGTTGCCCATGTCACCCAGCCTCTGACCGTTCCTGTCGACGCTGGAGCGTTGTGCCTCCCTGTAGTCCTCCTGTCTCTGTTCCAGCCACTGTAGCTTGGTAACTAGGGTCTCCCAGGGTTCGCCTTGGTATAGATGAGCCTTTTCCCATAGGCTGGGACAGAGCCCGTCGATGAAAACTTCTGCGACCTCTGAGCTACCTATCTTCAGGCCATCCGACTCTGCTCCTGCTGCAAGGTCGCTCACTCGTGCGGCGAAGTCCCGTACTTTCTCCCCGGCTCCCTGCCTACACGAGAAGAACTGGCTCCTCATTTCCCTTGTAGAAACCCTCTTTCGGAACCGCCCCTCTAGACTCTCCTTCAGTTCTTCATATCCGAGGCGGATTTGTTGGGACTGTAGGGCAAACTCCCTCGCAGCCCCCCGGAGGTGGTTGTCCAGGAGGATTCTTTTCCTGGCGTCGTCCAGGGTCCTTAAGTCGTAGACAAGTTCAAAATCCTTTATGAATTTTGTGAAGGGGACTATACCCTTCCCTTCAAATTTCTCCAGGTTGTACAGCATGGAGGGCAGCTGGGCTTGGCTCGCTGTGGAATTCTCTTTATCAGCAGGCTTGGTTCTCAGTTGTCGGATCTAAAGGAACTAAATGGTTAGCCTTTCGCCCTGATTGCAACGTTAGTGTCAGGACCCATAGAGGCGGGGTGAAGTAAGGAATACAAAATAGAGGAAAGGGGAGAAGCCTTTCTTAATCATATTCCTAAACGCTATGGGATTCACGTTTCAAAAGGAGACTGGTATTCAAGGGCATAAGGACCATACGTGTAAGTATGTGCGGTGTAGACACAAGCATCGCGTCGTGAAATTTGAAGATCTACAAGAGAAATCTGGGTAAAAAAAATATATATATGGTATTTCATACGTAGAGAATCATACGTGGATGTATGAGAATTATCTCAAATTTCAATAGCCTAAAACATATTCCCAAATTCAGGGCCATATGTGGATGTATGAGGAATATCTCAAATTACAATAGCCTAAAAACATATCCCCAAACTCAGGGTATTCTACTCATAAACGATGCCTTTCTCGGAGGTTATTGGTAACCAAAAAAAATCAGGTAAGTTCACCATGAACACTAAGCCTGTTGAACGCCTAGACGAATATGAGGAATTTGTCAAGTCTACGCGTAAAAGAAAATGTGGATGTATGAGAATTATCTCACATTTCAATAGCCTATAACATATTCCCAAATTCAGGGCCATATGTGGATGTATGAGAAATATCTCAAATTTCAATAGCCTAAAACATATTCCCAAATTCAGGGCCATATGTGGATGTATGAGGAATATCTCAGATCTCAATAGCCTAAAACATATTCCCAAATTCAGGGCCATATGTGGATGTATGAGGAATATCTCAAATTTCAATAGCCTAAAACATATCCCAAACTCAGGGTATTCTACTCATAAACGATGCCTTTCTCGGAGGGTATTGGTAACCAGAAAAAATCAGGTAAGTTCACCATGAACACTAAGCCTGTTGAACGCCTAGACGAATATGAGGAATTTGTCAAGTCTACGCGTAAAAGAAAATGTGGATGTATGAGAATTATCTCACATTTCAATAGCCTATAACATATTCCCAAATTCAGGGCCATATGTGGATGTATGAGAAATATCTCAAATTTCAATAGCCTAAAACATATTCCCAAATTCAGGGCCATATGTGGATGTATGAGGAATATCTCAGATCTCAATAGCCTAAAACATATTCCCAAATTCAGGGCCATATGTGGATGTATGAGGAATATCTCAAATTTCAATAGCCTAAAACATATCCCCAAACTCAGGGTATTCTACTCATAAACGATGCCTTTCTCGGAGGTTATTGGTAACCAGAAAAAATCAGGTAAGTTCACCATGAACACTAAGCCTGTTGAACGCCTAGACGAATATGAGGAATTTGTCAAGTCTACGCGTAAAAGAAAAATGTGGATGTATGAGAATTATCTCACATTTCAATAGCTTAAAACATATTCCCAAACTCAGGGTATTCTACTCATAAACGATGCCTTTCTCGGAGGTTATTGGTAACCAGAAAAAATCAGGTAAGTTCACCATGAACACTAAGCCTGTTGAACGCCTAGACGAATATGAGGAATTTGTCAAGTCTACGCGTAAAAGAAAATGTGGATGTATGAGAATTATCTCACATTTCAATAGCCTAAAACATATTCCCAAATTCAGGGCCATATGTGGATGTATGAGGAATATCTCAAATTTCAATAGCCTAAAACATATCCCCAAACTCAGGGTATTCTACTCATAAACGGTGCCTTTCTCGGAGGTTATTGGTAACAAAAATAAAAAAATCAGGTAAGTTCACCATGAACACTAAGCCTGTTGAACGCCTAGACGAATATGGGGAATTTGTCAAGTCTACGCGTAAAAGAAAAATGTGGATGTATGAGAATTATCTCACATTTCAATAGCTTAAAACATATCCCCAAACTCAGGGTATTCTACTCATAAACGATGTCCCGTGCCAAGAGCTGCCGCTCACTGGCAACCATATGGAAGGAACCTTCAAAAGTTTAATACATCAAATTCTAGTGGCTACTTAAAGGAGACTTATCTCATTATCCTTTTTGAAAAACTTGTAGGATGGTTGAAACACGCTTTGGTAAGAGGCAAGACTCAGTACCGGAGAAATCCAGGCTGAAGAACCTGCTAAGCCACATCCTGATGCAATAACATAAAAGAGGCCTTCAGTTCATTCCGAAGAGGGGAATAACCAAGATAATAGCATCTAACTACTTCGAGCTTGCAATATAACATTACCATGCTGGCTCGGGTGAAAAATTGTGATCTGCCAGTGTGGTATAGGTTGTCCTCCCTCTCTTCTGCCACAAAATTCTATCACCTTCTCAACTTTCCTTCCCCGCCTCTTAGCATGCCATAATGTCCCCTTTATCATTTTTCGCATCCCTCTTCCATTGTTTTAACACATCCCACTGTCTTTTCATCCCTCTGGTGTTTCCTCGAAACCCGTCATCGGGAACTGGATCCCGTTCTATTGCTCTAGCCTATCTTGATATCTCGGGAGTCCCTTCTGGGAATCTGTTCCTCCCCTGCCAATCCTTATCAGGGCTGGCGACCTACCCTCGTGTTTACAAGCAGGAAATTTCCTCCAATTCTCTCTCCCCCTGGTCAGCTCTATACTATCGCCTTACATTCTTCAGGGCGGGAGTCATCGCAGAATTTCGAGGAAAATTCCAAAGAACCCGTTTCCTCCCCTTTAATCTCCCCTTCGAGGAGATAAGCTCTTCCTGAGTATATTGAAACTAACTAGCCATGATGGCCTTCTGGTAGAGATGCTGTTCTCACTTCCTTTACTGTGTATCAGGATGAACTATTAATTATTTCTAGTGTAATAGTATTCCTATAGTCCTTTATGCACACTGGATTAGGTATTTACCTTGCTAACGACAAAGGAAAACCACTATACTTCGAGCCAGTTTAAAACGTAATAAAGTTAGATAAGCAGTTTGTTTCAGCTAAATAGAAAGGGTAGCCTTGTCAAGGGAATTGGAGATATATGCATGTACAAAGTCAGTTGCCCTACAACTCTGTTAAAGCGGGTTACATCTAATTGTTGACATTAAACAATTCTGATTGTCTACATCTGCAATATGCTTTGACATGAGTAGCCCTGAAAACTTCAATATAAGATTTTATATTTTATGGTGTCACAGGTGAATTCTATGAATGACTGTTTCTTATGCAGCTTCCCTTCTTATTGTTCCTTCACCCATTCCAGCCCGAACTCCTGTTCACTGCTTGTTGGCTTAAAAAAAATTGTTGTCGATTGTTGGCTTATCCCTCTTACACCTTTCATTACATCGTGTAATTTAACCTGACCTGGTTTGATTTAGCGCACCTTCCTATCGGAATTTCGTCAGGGTACAGTGCTGGATATTTAGCATGCATACTTGTGATCGTACCAAACATCTTGCCTCGCTAAGACATGGCTGCCGCAGTGATTTCAGTGGTATGATGGAGTAGAAACCTAGCTTTAGACACATCTGATCAGATTCGGGTTGGGCGCTACTATACCTTGCGTACTTTATTTGGTATGTCTTTTAGTTGGTTTTGTGAGGTCTGAGCGAAAGCCAGGTGCATCGCCTGCAGATGGATGTATATAGAGTAAATCTCTATATTTTATAAATGATGCATTTATTTCCGATGATTTCTTTACATAGTACCACAGTGACCCTTCCTCAGCAGATTCATGTCAAGTGGCTTATACGCTCTGTAGCGTCCATTGGGATATAATGTTTTATATTATTCTTCACTCACGTCCATCTTCGTGAGCAACATAGTCCTATTATATAATATAGAGGTCCTACATACAACATCGCATGCTCCGGTGTCCATTGTTCATTACCACGCAAGATATCCTTCTTAATCTTCTATGCCTATTCCCGATCTCTCAGAAATGTAATCCTTGCTACTGGTTACCACTGCCTAATACCACATTCCATAAACTATGAAAGCCGATGTCGAAACGAATCTTAGGTCTGTTCTCCTGTTATAAGATCCTCCTTTGTTATAGACCTCTGCTGTCCAAACAATCTGGAGTTGGTGAAATAGATAAGGGTCTCTAGAGGGGCTTATCAAAACCAGTCAAGTGTAAACTTACACGAGGTGCAGGGCTTACTATTATTGTTCATCTAAAGTTATTCGAAACTATACATTTGATAGGTTGCCAGGTCTGCATATTGCATTTAGTTCTGAAATAATGTTATTAGCTTCCAAGGATGCAAGATGTAATGAAACGATTTCGTCCTTTGGCTGGGTTAGGGAAAGAAACAGCGAATTTCATTACTTCCAAAAAAAAAAAAAACTTCCTATTAAATTCTGTACATGGATCACCACACGATAAGATCATCATAAGATTGGATACGAAACAACTAAGTGATAAAATATAAGTTCACTAAAGAATTTGGCACCATTTGGTTGTCCATATCTACCAAAGATGATTTGTTAATATTTGATGATTATTGTAATCCCCATTACACGGAATAACTGCTTCCCTTGACAGAGGCACACACCCGTCTATCAGAATATATCTAGATGTCCACCTCCCATTGCCTTATAAAGGTCCAGAATTACTAACAAAAACAGGAGCTAAACACTTACTGATCCTACTTTCGTGTAATCTCATCTTGCCTTCTGCTGGCAAATATTTACGGTAACTTAATACTCATTGAAATGTTTTATCTGTCCTTGACCAAGGGGAAATGTTCCAGACGGGAAGGTTTCATGAAATCTTTCTTAGGTTAAAATTCTGCACGTCTATTGCATTTCAAGGTGACCTCATACCAGTGTACACAGGATATTTAAGATCATATGCAGTTGGAGGCATCATGAAAAGAATCGGTTGCCCGACGTGCCTTTTTAGCCGCCATTTTGAAATTTCGCTGTGATTGTATTTCGACATGTAATCATCTGTAGTAAATTATGCCATATCTAAAATTATGATCCTATTCAACGTTTCAATGAAGCAAGCAAATCTATACGCCTTCCTAAGATATCGGGGTTAAGTTTTAAACGAAAATGCATATTCATATAAGGTTAACAAAATAATCAAAATACTGTATTATTTATTTAGTATGCGTTTCCAGGGATCTATAACGGTTATTACCAAAAAGAAAAATTGATCATTACACAAAATAAAGGCTAAGGAGGAGAATTTCGGGAAGGTATGTTTAAATTTGTTTACGATCGATATTCGAAGCGAACACTTAGACCTGGACATTCTGTTCATATATGACATAAAATTAAGATAAGCAATAATAATATCGGATAAGAGAATGAAATACTAGTATGCTATTAAACCTTTCGGATGAGATCACCAGACAATACAGGAAAACAATGATTGAAAACGTTTATAAATTAATTAAGTCTATGAACTATATGCATTAGATAAGAGGATAAATGCTCCAGATCATTATATTGAAACGATAAATACCATATAGATAAGAGAGGACAAAAGGCACAATCTGGCAAAATCAACAAAAAAATGTGTCTCCATATCTATCGAGTGGAAAAATTTGTGTTGGATAAATTACTTGAAATAAATCGTTAAGCCTTGGTTTACAAATTATACGTCATGTTGAACCTATAAAGAAATAATGGTGAAGAATTAAGAAGGGATGGAACATCTCAAGCGTGAATCCTTAAATACAGTAATATGACTGGAGATCTTAATAAAATTAAACAAATCCATAGGCACCTATGTGTATATACAACCACTCTATAGAGTAAATATACACGCGTTCATCGACCGCCATTTTGAAAATTTTACCGTGAGTCGGTCGTCACGCAGACATTGTGAATTATACCATATCGAGAATAAATTGGTAATTCAACGATTTAAAGGAGCGAGCTAAGCCATACGCTTGTCTACAATATCGGGGTCAGATTTTAAAGAAAATCGTATATTGACATAAAGTTGACAAAATTAAATCAAATACTGCGCATGACACTGTACCTTAGTCAAGAGAATGAACGCTTTAAACGAAGTGTTGAATAAAACACACAATACTTAGTTATTTAGTAAAATCAGACTGCTAAAGCCATAAAGGCGTTCTGCCTTCCCACAACCAAGAGATTGAAATATAATATGGAGGTTGTCCCTGGATACATTATATCTATTCAATGCCTGATTTAAAAAAAATATCAATTAGTGTGCATGTCCAATTGCGAAAGGAAAAAAAAAATAAATACATAATACAGATTCATCTAAAGTTGCTAAGATATAGTTACATAAACGATGTCAATAAATATTGCTGCATCATTTTACAAAATGTAAGATGAAATAAGTGGATTACAAAATTAAAAATAAACAAAGCTAAAGGCCCATGGATAAGAAAGGCTACATAAATATAATTATTAATCAAAAACGAAGATTATGTCCAGACCTTTTTCTCATATTGCTATATATTACGAAAAAAAAAATACTTCGAGGTAAACATTGTCTTGGTCAGCAAAAAAAATTGACAAATCACAAATTGGCTAAATGGAAACGACAAGCGAAATTATTAAGACAATTAAAGATTTAAAATATATAGAAATAATAAAAAGAGTCAGTATGAAATAACTTTAAAGAAATTGAATTAAAAGATTAATTGTAAGCCTATATGAGATCAACTTAATCGCGTGATATTGTACGTTTCTCCTTCAAACTAGATAAGAAAAACAAAGATCTTCAATCTTTGTGTTTACATTGATAAAGCTCGACATTGGAAAGATAAGGGAAAACCAGGTGTACTATGTCAATATCAAAGTTCAAAACATCTCCAGATTTATCAAGTGGAACCAATTTGCTAAAAGAAATAATTAAATATTAAATCTATTAATCTTGAAATAAATCGTATTGACCTACTAATAAAGGAAATATCGATGAGAAACTAACGGAGATGGAAGATTTCAGGCATGAAGCCTTAAATATAGAAAACACAAAAAAATTTTGAAATTAATAAATCGTACGTCGATGCATAAAAAAAAATAAATGCCTTGAACTATTATCTAGATAACGTTAAATATTACAAAATTAAAGAATAGCTAGGAGGGTGTTCTAAGAAACTTCAAAAATATCTTCAGCCTTATTGAGTGGAAATTCTGCGGGACGGAAATAATTAAAATATTATTAGATTAAAAAAAAATTATATACTATTAAACTGTAGGAAAAGAAAATAAGCTTAATTTATCCTATAGTAAAGAAGGTAATGATGAAAACAAAGGAAGATAGAATATTTAAGACGGGAAAAAAACCTACCCGCAAAAGCGGGAAGGACAGTAAGACCAACCTTTCAAGTCGAGAGCTAGCAGCGGACTGTCCTCTCATTGTTTTCTCACTTTCCAGCTAAAGTCTGTACATGTGTTTTCTCCACATGTCCTTCCCCCCTCGAAAACATCTTGCATGCACATCTGTTGTTTTTCACGTCAATCATCCCCCTCTCTCCAGATGTGGACGCTACTCCCACTTGTCAATCAAAAGACACCCCTTGAGATTCTAAATTTGGGGCTCGCGTGAAATTCTCAGGTTTCTGAGAAAACAATATTTCTAGGCTTAAGTTAGCGTCCCTAAATTTCATTATCTATACAAAGTAAGGAACCATTTCGCCAATATTCGAAACTTAAAGAAAGAAAAAAAAATGGTACACTTTAACATAAGACGCTTCTGTAGATTTGAAATTGAAAGGTTAGAACAATTGTGGAACTGAGAAATAAAAAGCTCGTGGGTTTCTATTTAAGCCTAACGTATTTCTTTTATATACTAACAATTATCCAGTGAAAATTCATAAAATTGTAAAAGGGCGGCATGAGTAACGTATTTTTTTTTTTTTAATAAAGCTCTTATCAAAAACCATTGATAAGCGAAAAAATTGCTAACAGTTATCCATCGAAAATTCATAAAATTGACAAAAGGGCGGCATGAATAACGTATTTAAAAAAAAATAAAGCTTTTATCAAAACCAATGATATGCAGAAATTGCTAACAGTTATCCAGTGAGAATTCATAAAATTGTAAAAAGGCGGCATGAGTAACGTATTTTTTTTTTTTTAAATAAAGCTCTTATCAAAAACCATTGATAAGCGAAAAAAATTGCTAACAGTTTATCCATCGAAAATTCATAAAATTGACAAAAAGGCGGCATGAATAACGTATTTAAAAAAAATTAAAGCTTTTATCAAAACCAATGATATACAAAAAAATTGCTAACAGTTATCCAGTGAGAATTCATAAAATTGTAAAAAGGCGGCATGAGTAACGTATTTTTTTTTTTTTAATAAAGCTCTTATCAAAAACCATTGATAAGCGAAAAAAAATTGCTAACAGTTATCCATCGAAAATTCATAAAATTGACAAAAAGGCGGCATGAATAACGTATTTAAAAAAAATAAAGCTTTTATCAAAACCAATGATATGCAGAAATTGCTAACAGTTATCCAGTGAGAATTCATAAAATTGTAAAAAGGCGGCATGAGTAACGTATTAAAAGAAATATAAAGCTTTTTTCAAAACCAATAAAAAATAACGGTCACTTCTTTTATCGAGTGGAACTGAGAAATAAAAAGCTCGTGGGTTTCTATTTAAGCCTAACGTATTTCGATAATATGGCGTGCATTTTCATATCTTAAACTTGAGTAGAATTTTTTTTTTAATTAAAATATGCAATGATACCTAATTTCTTAATCTCAGGGAATTCGCAGGCCTACTTCTTGCAAATTTAGATTTTATTAAATTTGGATTTTCGGAAGACTTCGGCCCCACGTTAAGTGGCGCTAATTGTAGAGTCCTAAAGCCAGGACCTTCTACATCTAGATGACTAAACTCCATCCTTTGACTTAGACATACAAATGTAACACTCGCCAAATACTTACACCAGCATATATAATAACCAAATTTACACTCAGGTATACACTCGATATTGTATGACGAACACAGGAACTCATATAAATAATCAAAATATGTGGTTTGTTTAAGATGACATTTTTGGGACGTAAGATACGCTCTTACATTACATCATACACAGTAAATATTGTATACACTCGAATTAACATTCGTCTTGTAATTGAGCTTCGATTATAAAAACATTTATATCTTGATCTCCTTTAGCATATAAAGAAATTCAGGTGTATACATATTCTCCGTTTATGATAAGGCAGTGAACCTCTTATAATACACTCAATATCCACAGCATACGCACCAAAGTTCATGTGTGATCTGTGATTTTATATAGACATTAGTACACATTAAAATTTACCACATCAACTTTTATTCGACAAATAAGGGATATATTAAAAAAATAAAATGTAAAACAAATTGTATTTACTATGACATGACATAGTTAAGTAAAATACGAGCCTATAACACCTCATTCAAGGCGATCTTGCTTGGGCGAAATAATCTATCTATTAATACATGAATAAGTCCCTCTCTCACTATGAACTCGCTATAAATGGCAAGGCGTCTTTATCAAAAAAAAAAAAAAAAAATCCTTTCTACCTACCATGACTTCGTCTTGTATATAAATATGTCTTCACGATAAAAATTTTAGAGTGGAACTTACCTAAACACCTCGGCCACCTACTTCTCGCCCGGTGGGGAATTTCCGTCCGCCCCCCTCGAAAGCCGCGTCAAAAAAAACTGGTCCCTTGGTCCAGTCCCCCAAAATTCTCGCCCCCTATCCCTTTTTTTTTCAGCGCCCTCAATCTCTAACTCCCACAGAATAATAAACCTTGAATATACTAAATTCTCGAAATATTAAATAGGAAAATAATATTACTATAGTTAAAATTTAGGGAATAAAAATAATATTTTATTAGGAAAATATTATGAATTAAGAATATTCTAACTCAGCTTATGAAATTTATCTGTCTTATTGAGAGAAAATATTATTTTATTAAATTTTTATTTTTAAGGAAAATTATGAATTAGAAATATTCTTACACGGCTTACTAAATATTAACCAAATTCAGAATTTATCTGTCTTATTAGAAATATTCTTACACGGCTTACTAAATATTAACCAAATTCAGAATTTATCTGTCTTATTGAGAGATAAATTTAAATTATTAAATTTTTATTTTTAAGGAAAATTATGAATTAGAAATATTCTTACACGGCTTACTAAATATTAACCAAATTCAGAATTTATCTGTCTTATTAGAAATATTCTTACACGGCTTACTAAATATTAACCAAATTCAGAATTTATCTGTCTTATTGAGAGATAAATTTAAATTATTAAATTTTTATTTTTAAGGAAAATTATGAATTAGAAATATTCTTACACGGCTTACTAAATATTAACCAAATTCAGATTTTATCTGTCTTATTGAGAGATAAATTTAAATTAACAATGGAATTAAAATCCAATTTAGGATGCTACCCCTCTGAGAGACTTATATGCTAATTTCTCCTTTAAGAAATCCCAAGAATATTAATAAATGGTCCCCATCCATCAAAATGTCATGTCATAGGTTATATATACAAGAATTAAAAGGTAGGTTTTACAAAGTCGCATGCTGGATGTCCGTTTCTTCTTGTTGAGGTGGCTTCTCCACTGCCCGTCAACTCTCTGCTTATGTTGTGGTTGGACTCCTGCTCCTGTTTTCGTCGGGCTCCTGACCAGGGCTGTGCCTTCCTTGATATATCTTAGTATCCATGGGTATCCGCGTCCAGCGCTGCGTCTCCCTCCCGCTTGATCTTTGAACCACCGTCGGCCATTGCCGTGGGACATCCATCTGTATCCATCTTAATCAGGGGCCGATATCATCCTCCTCCAGTAGATCTTGGAATCGTGTCCAGGGCTGCGTCTCCCCCCCGGCTTGGTCTTTGAACCACCGTCGGCCATTCCCGTGGGACATCCATCTGTACACCAAACACTTTCGGCGAGACACTGCGTGTATGTACATAGGATGTAAAAGAGTGTTTACATCTTTGTTGGGTCTGTTTGGTGAAATGTGACCCAACATATCCATTGTCATTTGTTTATTGTAAAAATACAAAATATGTAAATTAGGGTTATAGATATAAAAACTATCTTTTTGTTTGTAGAGTTAGTTAAACTTCTCTCGCTTATTAAAATTGCTTTTGATTGCCAAACGACTTGCTTATTATTTCATCACTACATTTGGTGGAGAAGCCGGGAACAATTCCGACAAGATAATTAAATCTGGACGGCGTTTTGAGAAGAAGCCGACGTTTGCAAAGCTTGCCGCCGCTCGACATCGGTATGAGTGAAGTAGAAAAAAAGCCACGTGTGCAAGCTACCACTTTCGCATGTCTTCAATGTTAGAAAGGTTTTAGGGTTTTATATTATTTTAGAAATTAATACATACGATTTTAGTAATTGAAAATAGTTTATTTATGCAAAACTATATCTTTCCATTTTATTTACAAGTAATAATATATAAGAATAGTGAGGAGTGATAACTATGCAAATATTAATGATGATATACCACAGAATATTTAAAATAATTATTCAGTGACAATATTATATAAAATATTAAAGTCTAAAATTGAATTCATATATTCAACACTCCTTCTTGAATTCATGTTTTAGAGTTTTAATTACTCTATCAAAACATCTGTAGCAGTGAAGATCTGTGTTTTTCAAAAGTTTCCTTTGGCAGAGGCTTGGTTAGGATATCAGCAACTTGGTCTTGGGTTGGGCAAAACTGAACATCAACATTTTCTCTTATCTGATCTTTCAAAAAATGATATCGAACATCTATATGTTTTGTCTTTCTGTTCATTTGTCCTGTCTTCATTAAAGTCATTGCACTTTGGTTGTCAATATTTAGTTTAGCAAGTATGGTTTCATTTAGTTCTTTTTGTTCATTTCCTCTAGCAACAAGTCTTGCTTATAATGTCCACCATCCTTTATCTTGAATATCCATCTAGAACTGAGTATCTTCTTTCCTTTAACTTCTTCAGCATTTACAAAATCCCAAGTTTCATTTTTCTTCGATGAATCTTTTTCTTCCTGTATTGCTTTTACCCAGTTTTCTTTGTCTACTCCGGTTACAGCTTCATTGTATGTTAACAATCCTATTTCTCCAGAAACAGAATTCAACACTTCATAATCTTTTAGTCTTTCAGGTCTATTGATATTTTCTCTATTCCTTAACATATATCTTGAATTGGTCGAGTTCTGTGGTTTATCATGGGTATCCAATTCCAATTTAGTGTCTTGACTTTCCTCTATTTCAGAATCCAGATCTTCTCTGTATCTTGGCTGAATGACACTGGTCATTTCATTTGTTAGTTTTCCTGTAAACACCACATCTCTTGCAATTATAATCCTTCTTTTCTGCATGTCCCACAATCTGTATCCATTTCCACTGTATCCGATAAGTGAATATTTTTCACTTTTACTATCCAATTTTTTTAGGTTTCCCAATTTTTTGGACATACACTTCACTCCCGAATAATTTTACATTAGAAAGATTAGGCTTTCTTCCAAACCACATCTGTGCTGGTGTTGTTTGTACTGTATTTGAAGGGCTTCTGTTGATTAAATAGGCAGCGACTCTTGTGGCCTCTCCCCACATTTCCTTATTTAATTTGGAATCCAGCAAAAGTGCTCTGGTTTTTTCAATCAGAGTTCGATTCAACCTTTCTGCTTTCCATTCAATTGTGGAGTATATGGAATTGTAAAATCAAGTATTATTCCTTTCATTTTGCACCATTCTTTAACTTGCGTATTGGCATATTCACCGCCATTATCACACCTTAATTTTGACACTTTCGCATTTAAAAATCTTTCTACTTCATTTACATATTCTTTAATATATTCTTTTGCTTCATATTTATTGCTGAGCAAATACACATAACAGAAATGTGTATAATCATCCAAAAATGTCATTATATATTTCTTATTATCATGTGTTAAGGGTTCTATTGGGCCGCACAAATCAGTATGAACAATTTCCAAAGGTCGGGTAGCTCTAGATATTTCATTTCCAAATGACTTCCTAGTTTGCTTTGCCATGATGCAAATTTCGCACACATCATTTTCCTGTTTTTCCAATTTGTTAAGCTCCATACCATCAACCAAACTTTAAGTTTTCTTAGATTCTGCATCCCAATGTGTCCCAATTTTCTGTGCCATTCTTGGGTTTTGTTTTCACTTGGTAAGGTAAGGTTTGAGTCATTTTTCTTTGAAAAATGTTGTTCAATATTTACAGCATAAAGTCCATTTTCAAGTTGATCTCCTTCTAGAACTTTTTTTCCATCTTTCAAAATTGTCACTTTATCACCTTTAAAATTTACTTCTCCTCCGTTGTTAACAATTGAGCTCACTGACAAAAGGTTTTTTGATAATTCAGGCACAAATATTACTTCATTTAGGTTACATTGTCTCCCCTTAAATTGTCCTGAAGTTTTTGCTCTCATACCTTCTTCTTTTTTTGCAACATTGATGTTCACATCACACTTTTTTTGATGATCAAGCAACTTTTCTTCATTAATCATGTGACAGGTGGATCCGCTATCAACAATGAAAGTGACTGATGATCTTTTATCATATTCTTCTCTTTGTTCAGCAATGAAAGCAATGGGAGGTTGCTTTTCTTTGTTCCTGAAATAGCAGTCTTTTTCTTTATGATTAAACTTTTTACATATTCTGCATTGTTCTTTGTTTACTTTAGCAGCAGGTTTACTGTTGTTCTTAAAGAAACAGTCCTTTTCTTCATGGTTAGTCTTTTTACAAAATTTGCAGAATTTTCTTTGGGTGCAATTTTTAGATATATGTCCTGGTTTATTACAAGTAAAACATACCTTTTGTTTTGTTGCATTCATAGCCACTCGGTCTTCTGGTTGGCTCTGTCTATTTCTTCTTATTTCTTCAGTGGTCAATCTTGATATTAGATTTTCAATAGTTTTTTCATCTTTTCCAGTTGACTCCCAAGCAGTACAAAAATAATGATAATCTTCTGGCAAAATTGTTAAGATCTTTGAAATAACAATATTGTCATCAAAGTTCTGTTTTAGATTATTGAGTTTAAAAGCCAAATTTCTTAAATTACTTATGTTGGATACAAGGTCTACATTTTTATCAAATTTATAAGTGTGAAATTCTTGTAGCAACTTACATTTTAATTGTTCATCATCTCTTTCAAATATTCTGCATATTGTGTCATACATTGATTTGGCATTTTCACAATGTATTATGTGTGTTAATATCGTTTTATCGATGCTCGAAATAATATATTTTTGGGCTTTAGCATCTTTTATTATCCATGCGTTTTTTTCTTTTTCATCCTTTTGATCTTTAAAACACAATTTGCCATTTATTGTTTCAATTAAATTATTAGCTTTAAAAATAATGTTAATTTGAAATTTCCAAATATCAAAATTTTCAGAGTCTTTTAATTTATCTATAATCGAAATATCTTCCATAACAGCAGCCATTTTTATTTTTACGATTTTAGATTTTAAGTTTTAACCACGCTTTATGCTGCCACTGTTAGAAAGGTTTTAGGGTTTTATATTATTTTAGAAATTAATACATACGATTTTAGTAATTGAAAATAGTTTATTTATGCAAAACTATATCTTTCCATTTTATTTACAAGTAATAATATATAAGAATAGTGAGGAGTGATAACTATGCAAATATTAATGATGATATACCACAGAATATTTAAAATAATTATTCAGTGACAATATTATATAAAATATTAAAGTCTAAAATTGAATTCATATATTCAACATTCAACACCCAAGAAGCCCTCCTAATTTTTCAGGTAAGGCCACTGAATTTGCCCACCTGTGGTTAAAAGATTTCAACCGTGTTGCTCTTTATAATGGTTGGGACGAAACAATGTGTTTGGCCAACGTTGTCTTCTTTTTGGAAGGGACAGCTAAATGTTGGTTCGATAACACTGAGGATGACCTTACATCTTGGGCTATTTTTAAAGAAAAATTTTCAGAAATGTTTGGTGACAAAGAGGATTACTCCAGAAAAATTGAGTCAGCGCTAAAAGTAAGAGCACAAAAGCCTGACGAGTCCATCGAATTCTATATCCAGGATGTGCTGAACCTATGCCGCCAGCTAAACCCAAACATGTCTGAAGAAGACAGGGTAGGCCACCTCATGAAGGGAGTTGCTGACGAAATTTACCGGATCCTCCTCACTATTGAGGTAGCTACAACTGTGGACTTCACCAACCACTGCCGTCGGATTGAGAAACTCAATAAAAAGAGAATCAGTAGTGTGAGGTTTGAAAGGATTCCCTCCGTTGCCACAATTAAAGATGAAGAGGCGGGTTACACTTTGAAGGATCTGATCAGGGAGATTGTGAAGGAAGAGCTCCGATTAATTCCAAATGAACAAGCGAATTCCATTTCTTCAAAATCTTTAGAATAAAAGGTTTTTCAGCGAGCAGAACAAACCTTGTCGCCGATTGGAAAAGCACCTGTGATCCATTCCAGGAAGACTTTCCAGAATTTTCGCCGTGACAAACAAGATATGGGTGAAGCGACAAAGAGGAGGAAAACAGACCAGTTCCGAACGGAGGATAACATCCCGATCTGCTTCTATTGCAATCGGCCAGGACACGTCGCGAAACATTGTTGGGAAAGACGCCGTAGCCACCAAGAAAGAGAACCAAGTATAATCCAGGACAGTTATTATAGTCGTCGAAGACCTGGACCTATCTATATGTCAGACTTTATAACGCCGCAACTGGATGATTTTGAACGAAGCAATTCTCCCCGCCGTAATTTACCAAGAAGCTCCTCTCCCTACCCAGGACGTGGGAGATCGACAACAGGACGATACCAATCTAGATCGCCAGTCCGTATCCCCAGCCGTTCTCCCCACAGAAAGGTACAGGGAAACTAGGAAACACGACCTGTAAGGGAGGTAAGGTCGGACGTTGTTTAAAACCTCCACAGACGCGAGCTGACTTAGACGAAAATTATATTTGTATAAACATCAATGGACGTCATGTCGAGGCGCTAATTGACACAGGGGCGTCATACTCTGTTATCTCGGCTAACTTCAGAGAGTCGCTAAAGGTTGTGATGACTAAGAACACCAATATAACTTTAAAAGTCGCAAACAATCGTTTTGTTTCCCCACTTGGAAAATGTCTCCTGAGAGTAGGAATAAATGACTTTCAGCGGACTGCCGAGTTTCTCGTCCTTCCAAGTTGCAGCCACGATGTCATCTTGGGCTGGGATTTCCTCGAGTCTTCAAGTGCCATTATTGACTGTGCTCAATCTGAAATTTCGTTTTCAGAAATGCCGAATGAGGACCCATCCGTGGCACGGCTTTACTTAGCATCGGACGACATTATTCCCCAAAATCCATCAAGAGGGTAGTTGCCCAGACACCCAACGTGGCAGGAATTAAGAATTGTGTTATTGAGGGTTCGAGGAAACTTCTTTTGGAAAAAGAGCTTTTTATTCCCTTCTCTTACGTCACCATATGGCATGGCCAGGCAAATATTTGGGTGACTAATTTTAGCAAAAATCAAATACCAATCCCTTCTGGAATTTGCCTGGCTCAGTTTATTAAAATCCAGCCGCAAGAAGTTTGCCCAATCGTGGAAGCTAACGAAAACTATGTGTCTGAAGGTGTTGAGTTAACCTACAAGATGAGTAAGTTTGAAGATTCAATAGAAAATCTTACTAATATCGATAATGCTGAGCGCCCTGTGGGAAGGGAAAATATCTCATCATGTATATTCCCCGAGCTTCCTCAGAGTCACAAGATCGAACTTTTGGAACTTCTTGAAAGATTTTCGGAATTATTCAATCCGATCACCAAAAGCCCATCTGAACTAATAACTAAGCATAAGATAACTACAGGCGACGCCAGACCATTAAAAAGGAGGCCATATCGGGTTTCACCTTCTGAAAGGAAAATTATTCAGGAAGAAGTTGACAAAATGATGGATATTGGAGTCGTCCAACCCTCGGAAAGTCCTTGGGCCTCACCGGTCGTTTTGGTAAGAAAAAGAGACGGATCGGTACGCTTTTGTGTGGATTATCGAGGTTTAAATAAAGTGACCAAAAAGGACGTTTATCCTTTGCCACGAGTTGACGACGCTCTTGATTGTTTAAAAGGGGCGAAGATATACTCCACGATGGATCTTAAGTCAGGATATTGGCAGATAAGCGTCGATGAAGCCGATCGTGAAAAAACTGCCTTCATCACTCCAGATGGCCTTTTTGAATTTAAGGTCATGACTTTCGGGCTTTGCAATGCCCCCGCCACGTTCGAAAGGATGATGGATGGTCTCCTGAAGGGCCTACGGTGGACAATATGTTTGTGCTATCTGGACGATGTCGTTGTATTCGCAGATAATTTTTCGGACCATCTAACACGAATAGAGGCGGTTTTGAACTGTTTCAAGAAGGTCGGACTAAGGCTAAATCCCAGCAAGTGCTCTTTTGGTGCCAGTAAAATCAAGATCCTTGGGCATCAGGTAGACCAGAATGGGATCCGGCCAGACGAAGAGAAGATTAAAGCAATCACCGAATTCCCAGCTCCTAATAACTTGCAGCAGGTAAGAAGCTTCCTCGGCTTATCATCTTATTATAGACGCTTCATTAGGAACTATGCGGATATCGCACGCCCCCTTAACGCACTACTCTCTAAGGGGACAAAGTTCGAGTGGAACACAGCCCAAGAGGAAGCGTTTCGGAAATTAAAGATTGCCTTGACGTCAAAACCAGTGTTAGGACATTTTGATGATGACGCTCCAACTGAACTACATACGGATGCCAGTGGATATGGAATAGGCGCCGTGCTTGCACAAAAACAAGGAAGTGATGAAAAGGTAATCGCTTATGCTTCGCGCACTCTTTTAAGGGCCGAACAAAATTATTCAACAACAGAGAGAGCATGCCTGGCCATAATATGGGCGATTGGAAAATTTAGGCCTTATTTGTTCGGACGTCACTTTAGAGTTGTAACCGACCACCATTCCTTATGTTGGTTGACCAACTTGAAAGATCCTGCAGGCAGATTGGCGAGGTGGGAGCTGAGGCTACAGGAGTATGACGTCTCTATTGTCTACAAGACTGGGAGAATGCACCAAGACGCTGACGGCCTATCGAGAAATCCCCTAAAACATACAGAGGAGAATTTTAATGATGATATTCCCACATTATTCCTTTTAAGCGACATCGGTAGAGAACAGGAAAATGATCCTTACATTGCGGAAATAATCAGAAATAAATCTCAGCCTTCACTTACCAAGCAAGACAACAAGTTCAAAATTGTCAAAGGGATTCTCTATAGAAAAAATTATGACCCGACTGGACAACCTTTACTGTTGGTGGTCCCAAGGCACCTTCGAATGGAAATCCTGAGCGACCTGCATGACGCACCTACCGCTGGACATCTGGGTTTCGCTAAAACCTACGACAGAGTCAAGAGAAGGTTCTACTGGCCAGGGCTGTACAGAAGCGTGAAGAGGTACGTGGGCCATTGTCAGGACTGCCAGCGTCGTAAAGGTGTACCTCAATTGTCCCCTGGCTATTTGAAGCCCATTCCGCCTCCGGGAGGCCCCTTTCAAAAGGTCGGAATAGATTTATTGGGACGCTTCCCCATATCTCAAGGAAAGAAAAAATGGATAGTCGTTTGTACCGACTACCTCACTAAATACGCCGTAACCCAAAGTCTAGGATCAGGTGAAGCCCAGGAAATCGCGAAATTTCTTTTAGAAGAGGTCATACTTAAACATGGAGCCCCTCGAGAAATAGTAATGGATCGAGGTCGAAATTTCCAATCAAAAACTACTTCAGGAGCTGACTAATAAATGTGGCATCAAAAAGAAGACAACAACGGCGTACCATCCCCAAACCAACGGCTTAACAGAAAGATTAAACAGAACAATCGCCGACATGCTATCAATGTATATGGACCTTGACCAGAAGAACTGGGACGAGATGTTGCCCTTTATCACGTTTGCCTACAATACGGCCAAACAAGAATCGACTGGCTTCACGCCATTCTTCCTGATTCATGGAAGGGAGGCCGAGACGACCCTCGACACTATCTTCCCCTACAGTAGCTCGCCCGAGGGAGAGGAATTCATTCAGAATTTGGGAACCAGAGCCGAAGAAGCAAAACAAATAGCCCGTCATCACATCTTCAAGGCTCAAGAGACGAACAAAACTAACTACGACGCTCGACATACAGGAAAGATATACGAACCAGGAGACCTGGTCTGGATCTTCATTCCTATTCGACGTGTTGGGTTTTCTGAAAAACTCCTAAGACGATACTTCGGTCCCTTCAGGGTTACGAAGAAAATATCGGACGTGACCTACGAGGTCGAAGCAGTCTGTGAACAAGGTAGAAGACAAAAGAAGCGCGACACCGTCCATATCCTCAGGATGAAGCCGTACTATGACCCATCAAGACAGGAAGATTCATCGAGTGTAGATAACTCTACGTCTGGAGAAGAGGAGGAACTGAGATAAAGCTGTAGAACAGCTTCTCATGGGAGAGGGAGTAGTGTAGCATAAGCCGACTTCATGTAAATATATCCATTGTCATTTGTTTATTGTAAAAATACAAAATATGTAAATTAGGGTTATAGATATAAAAACTATCTTTTTGTTTGTAGAGTTAGTTAAACTTCTCTCGCTTATTAAAATTGCTTTTGATTGCCAAACGACTTGCTTATTATTTCATCACTACAATATATTGCAAGAAGCTCTCTATCATATGTACTATAATTGCATTGAGCAGGATTAATTTTTTAGAGAAAATGCTATTGGTTCCCATGTATTATTGTCAAGCTGTTGGAGAACTGACCCAACTGCCCTATTTGAAGCATCCGTACAGAGTGAGATAGGCAGTTCAGCATCGGGGTTGGCTAACAGTGCTGTATTAGCTAGGGCTTGTTTGCATTGTTCAAACTGAACTTCAGCTTCCTCAGTCCATTTTATTTCGCTTCTATCCTTTTTCTTGCACCCCTCAAGTATTCATGAAGGATTGCCTGAGTCTCTGCTGCATTGTTCAAAAGGGTACGATAAAAGTTTAGCATACCCAAAAATATGCGTAATTCATTAACTGCTTTTGGTTTCTTATATTCTAGAATAGCTTGAACCTTTTTTGGGAGTGGTTTCACACCGTGAGAGGTAATGAGGTATCCTAGAAAATCAATTTCCTGCACCAGGAATTTAGATTTAGAAATATTGATTCTTAATCCATAGGAATCTAGTCTGTTGAATAAGGTTTCAGGCTGACTTTAGTGCTCTTCTTCCGTTCTAGAAGCTACCAGAATATCATCTAAGTAGACAAACGCAAAGTCCAAATTTCTTAAGACTTCATGCATGAATCTCTGAAATGTGGCAGTAGCATTTCTAAGACCGAAACTCATTACATTAAATTCGAATAGCCCAAAGGGAGTAATGATGGCAGTCTTTGGTTTATCCTCTTCTGAAATTGGAATCTGATAGAATGCCTTGCATAGGTCTATTTTGAGTACACACGAGTACCTTTTAGGATGTGGTAGAAATCGTCCAGGCCAGGGATTGGATAACGGTCCTGGAAGGGTAACTGCATTGAGTCTTCTATAATCACTACAAGGTCTTAGTGATTCGTCCTTTTTTTGAAACTAAATGCAGTGGACTCGCCCAAGGAGAATTTAAGGGTCTAGTTATTCCATTATTCAACATATATTGAAATTCTGCCTTAGCAAGAGTTAATCTCTGTGAATCTAGACAACGGGCTTTTGAGTAATTGGCTGACCTCTTGTAGGAATATAATGCTTAACGTTATGTTTTGCTTCTACAAAATCTGAAGGTGGTCTACATAGGTTAGGATATTTGGTTATGATAGTGCTGACCTTGGATGATGAGTTTAGGGTGCTAATATTTCTCATGTCTGTGATTGACTGAATGATGCCTCTTATAGAAAGATCAGTTATTCCGTTAATTAAGCGTTTATTTTTTATATCAATTATCAATCCAAAGTTGTTCAAAAAGTCGGCTCCTATTATAGCTCTGTTGGTATTGGCGATTACAAAACGCCATTGGAATTGACATTGAAGTCCAATATCCAAATTGCTAACTTTTGTTCCATAGGTACCATTGGCTGCATATAGTTTATAATCAGAGCTAGGCATGCTAATTTTATCCTTTGGTGGTGTATTATAGAAATATCAGCACCACTGTCCACCAAAAAGCGCAATCCCGTGTTTTTGTCCATCACAAATAATCGGAGATTGCGACGCCTGTTTGGAGTTTTCCGACTCTTTCCAACTGCACGGAGGCCTGCATTTATTTTGCAAGCAATTAGAACCATAGCGAAAATGGTAATAGCAATATATTCCTCTTGGAACGAAGGATCTTTGAGAATTACTTCTCGGTCTTGACTGAGTCCTATTTTTGGATCGAGATCTAGATCTATCCAATCTCAATTCGGACACCTGCCTTTCAAGATCTTCCAATTTGGCGATCAAGCGATCTGTTGAGGAAGAAGGCACTTCCGAATAATATATTTCTTTGGAAGAGTTTATTTAATTTATTTTATATGGCCAATTTGCTAATTTCCTCATCGCTTACAATATGTATATTTTTTATGGATGTGGGCAATTTATCGAGCCATAAAATTTTTATTAAATTGTCAGAGATATCTGGGGTAGCGACGGATCTGAGCTTTTGTAATAACTGGCTCGGCTTCATGTCTCCGAGCTCAATGCCAGAAATTAACTTTTTAATTCTCAACCCTTCACTTTTTCTGAACAATTCAAGTAGTCGTGATTTACATTCAGAGTACTTGTTATCAATTTTGCTATTAATTATGTCCCAAATGTTATTTATATATTTAGGTTCTAATTGAGAGATTAAATAATTGAATTTAGTGTCTTCCTGATTAATTCCACCTATTTTAAACTGTGCGTCTACCTGGAAGAACCATATTTCAGGTTTTTCAACCCAGAAAGGCGGTATTTTAACACTAACCTTGCATATTTCTGAGGTATCGCTAGGTTTATTTTCCGTAAATTTAAAATTCGACACAACAGCTAGATATGTATAGAGATAAAGTTAAAAATAAAAATATCGAGATAAAATAATAAGGAAGATAATATAAAAACTTATCTTAGTCTTGAGAAGATATCCCGATATCTTGGATGAAATTTCTTTTCAAGCTTGAATCAACTTTTGCTTTTCTTTATCTCTTGAAATCTTCGTATGATTTTTCTTTTCAATCACGTCCAGCTCACCAATGTTGGTGTGTCAATTTATTAGTCCAGCGATGGCCCAGAAAGTATTTCAAAGTTAGTGTTTTATTTGTATTACTTATTAGCTACATTTATAGAGGAAGACAGAAAAGACAACACCCTAGAATGTTTATTCTGGTTCTGTTGGCTTCCGCCGATCTGCCGCGCCGCGGTGGTCATCTCCTATTTCATGGCCCCGCTTGTATGTTTGCTGACGGCGGCGTGGTCCTTCATCCCAGCAGGCTGAAAGGAAATCTCCTGGCCCCCACAAAAATGAGTTTATTGATTCTAGTTTTTGAAATTCAGGAGTTTTTTTTGGGAAATATGATTGGTGGTCAAGAGGTTCATTATTCATCCAAAAGTAACCTTTTTGCCTCATCATCAGGAAATAAGGTCAGATATGGGAAAAGAGTTTGCCCTTTTCTGGTAGTCCAATTCAGTCAGATATTAAGAAATTTTCGGTGCATTTAAAAAAAATTTTACCAATACTTTTTCATTGCAATCGATTTTATTGATTTCTGGAAGCTATATAGGATCATATCTTCATTTGATCATTGAGCATTTTAATGAGCATTTTATACAATTACGCTTGATAATGTTTTCGAGATTTCTCTTTCTGAAAGTATGCAAGGAGATTAAAATTTTTGAAACTTCAATTTGCGTTAAAACTAATTGTCTTTTTTTTATTACGAGGGCGATATTCAACATTATTTTGAAAATATTTTTTGAATTTTGCTCCACACCACAGAGAAATAATGTACCGATTTTATCTTTGCAAAATGTTCAAGAAGAAGGCATAATTTCTTTGAAGGGAAAGACAGTTTAAACAAGGAATAATTACACCCTTTGAATGGTGGATGAAAGATTTGCCTAGGGAACTTACACCTGTGCTTACATTGTACCCGGCTTCGCCCGGGTTTTATCCTAGTGAAAGTTTGCCTAACGAATATTATATATTATGAAGTATAATAAACAATGTTAAAGATTAGTTTTAATTATTAATCAAGATTGTGTGTGAATATGTGAGAAAGATGTAATATCGTTGTTTTTTTCTTGGCCAACTGTTTTACATATGGTGTTATCTTAAAATTGCTTGTTTTGAATATTTTTTTTAGATTGCGATTATTAGCTAGCAAGTAAAAAAATTAACTCTGTTGATTTTTTTTGTATTTATTTATAAATAAAATTAACTATGTTGATTTTTTTTTTTGTATTTAATCGATAACACCGAAGTTACGCATGTTAATGTTAGGAAATATATTTTGATGTTAAGCAAAACCTGCTCCATCTCGTTTTACATAAATGTTGAAAATTTGGTTGAAATTGATGCATTGTAACGAAAGTTTTTAGTGAACAACACTTATGAAATTTGCATTTTATTAATATAGATAGATAATTAGGAATAATAATAAAAAAGTGAAATACCTATTTTTAAATTTATATTTTAGCATGATTATTTGTCCAAGCAATATATTTAAAATTTAACACTACGCATGGGAATATTTTTCGCATTATTCGTCTTTTCCAAATATGGAATAATGGTGTGTGTGTGTGTGTGTGTGTATGTGTTTTTTTTTTTTTTTTTATCTACGAATGAGACAAATTTTAACTCTTCGCCCCAAAATATGTGTGAATAATGGTCTTGAGACACTGGCTTTCAAAAATAATAACAACAAAGGCTTTTCTAAGGTTTAAAAGAAATGTTAATTTGCTTTACAACAATTATATAAAACTCTTTTTAATCAGTTTATTAGAAATAAAGGTATTATACTTAAATTTAATATAGCCTTTTCAACTAAAACTATAAAAATATTGTTTTCCACATATTATAAAATAATAATACATTTATATATTGAATTATCGATCGAATAATAAGTTTTAAAGGACATAATCTTGCGTAAATGGCTTAACGAGCAATGCTTTCAGAAAGCATATAGCCTGTTACAGCCCATTACAAATCACGTTTTAGAGATTATTTTTATTTTGTGTGTGTGTTATGGGGTTTAAAAATTAAGATATAATTGCATTTAATATTTAATTGGAGGAATGTTTTAAGCTCCATATTTGATATTACCATTATTTTTGGCACAAGTTAGTTAACAGATAATTATATCCACTATAGTTATATTTCATTAATATATGTTTGTTCTTTTTTTTTTACTGCTGTTGACACAAGATGGTTTCAAATGATAGTAGAGTAGCTTGAAATAAAGAATTCCTATTGTTTTCCAGCATTGTTACTATAATTGCTAAGTAGTTTAGCAAGCCAATGTAGCCATAATTTAGCTTGTAAGGTGTGTATAGATATATCAACCCAGAGTACACTATTCATTGGTTATAAAAATGACCTTCCTAAAACCTCCAAGTAATTTTCCCCCTTTTTAGATTTGATTTTTTACATTTCTAATTGTTATTTATAATCCAAATTGTGTATGAGTTTGATTCATTTTTTCAATCAATATAGTATTTTTTAATCTAAAATAAATTCTATAATACAATATAATATAATGCGGCTTGTGATTGTAAAACGACATTTGAAAGTTATCCCGCAAGAACTTTGAACGAAAATTCAAAATTTATTTCAAGGAGAAATAATGACCATTTCTAACCTTAGAGATGAGGTATGAAAGGATGAATTGTGAAGAGTAATGATGAACGGAAAAATAAAAGTGTCCAGGGATGGGTTTTATATATTGAAAATTGATACAAATTTTTCCTTATTATTTTTAAAAAATGATAAGATTGATGAGAAGATAAAGAATTTGGATTATAAACACAAGGTAATAAGACCAAATAAATAAATAGTGTGTTCGATAACACTGTAGTTACTGAAACATCACATACTATTTATTTGGATTTGGTCTTATTACCTTGTGTTTGTAATAAAAAAATAATTATTTAGAGGAAACATGAGGACATCTCTCTACCAAGGACAGTTTTAATCACCAAAATTACTATTTTCACTATTAAACACTTTGGGCCCCAATTCACATCCTCAATTCCTAAAAAGAAGAATAAAATAGCTGGCCCGGCCAATGCAAATTCATGTCCACTGGGATCTTACCATCTTATCTAACTATCAGTGGGTTGGGGGGATGTCAGCTGACCCAATGTAAAATGTCACTTTTCCAACAGCCCCTAATGCCTGCCTATCTTTTTTCTTTGCATGCTTTTTTTAATCACATTCCTATCTCTTTTTTGAAATTAAATCCTAATACATTTTATCACTTAATATTACTTGATATTCTCAAACTTTGTTAGATGGCATCCTCCACCTTTAATGCCTTCCTCTACTGAGGGACATGGTCTCTCCATACATCAACTGCCATCCTCTTCATCTCCTCGTGTCGTCCAGTCCATTGTTTTAGATCGTCCCTGTAACCCCGTCGTCTCCTTCCCCTCGATCTCTTCCCCCGGAGCTTTCCCTCCAACACTGTCAACAATGTCTCTCCTGCTGATCCACACATCACATGTCTAGCAAACGTCAGTTTTCGTTGTTTTATGAACTTTATCAGCTGGCGTTCTGTACCCATTCGATCGAGGACTGATATAGAGTATATATATTTTTGCTTATCCCTAGTACACGTGGTACAGGCCATGATAATCATGGTGGGTAGAAGTAGATGACTGCTTTTCACCGTAAGTCCTCTGCATGTCTACACATGCGAAAAGCAGTTCGACTTTGCACTTACAAATGTGCCAGAGCCCCGTTTTGGTTACTTGCACTCGCTGGTGGGGTTGGACTTTTGCAAGAATCGGGTGCCATCGGAGCATATATTTTTTAAAATCAGAAAAAAAGTGCCCAATGCGGGAATTGAACCCGGGTTGTAGTGGCCGAAAACCAATGGTTCAGACCATCGGTGGAAGGATGGTCTAAACTGTTGGTTTTCAACTGCTACAACCCGGGTTCAATTCCCGCATTGGACACTTTTTTTCTGATAAAAAAAAAATATATATATACTCCAATGACCCCCGATTCTTGCAAAAGTCCAACCCCACCAGCAAGTGAAAGTAACCAAACGGGGCTCTGGCACATTTGTAAGTGCAAAGTCGAACTGCTTTTCACCTGTGTAGACATGTGGTGCACTTACAGTAAAAGCAGTCGCCTTCTTCTACCCACCATGATTATCATGGCCTATTCCTTGTGTACTAGGGATAATAAAAAAATATTAAATAAAAGACTGACTACTTCAAGACTATCTTATCACCTTATATTACAAGAAAATAAGACCTAATCCAAATAATTTATTAGTGTGTGATGTTTCGGCAACAGCATTGTCACCATCAGACAAAATCATCTTATCACCTTATGTTTGACTCTAGGTGTCCTCTATAGACAGGTTCTACTGTAATCAAAGGCTATTTATCTCATACTGGAATGTTGGAAACGGGAGGACATTGCTTATCAGAAGAAATGTGAAACAATTAACAGAATGGAAGAAAGAGAAAATATCAATGCTATTTACAGATATACTTTTAATTATATCTAAAAAAGGTTTTGCCAGATGCCAGCTTGCCCAGATGGAAATCTGGTCACCTGCACCCTCTAGTCTATAAAGAGGAAGCCAAAAGCTTCCCCATGTGCACTAGGTGCAAAACCGAAGAGGCCACTCCCCAACATATACTAAATTGTATTGGAAAGGACAAAGGATCCATGTACAGAGAACCAAAAAGAGTTCTTGAACTTCTTTATGAGCACGACCTCCAAGATCTTGTCTAATTTAGACTAATAAAAGGATAAGTAAATATATCACAGCAAACACAAGGTAATAAGACCAAATCCAAATAAATAGTGGGTGACGTTTCGGTAACAAAATGTTGTTACCATCTTCAGACAAAAGTACTGAATGATAGTAACAACGCTGTTACCGAAACGTCACACACTATTTATTTTGATTTGGTCTTATTATCTTGGGTTTATAATCTATAATCCAAATTGTGCCTTAACAGTATGTTCTTAAATAGTACTGTTATCAAAACTTTTAATTTATTTGGATTAGCTCTTATTTTCTTGTAACTATACATTTTAATAAAGGCTTTTGTATGCGTGACTTGCCGCAAGTTTTTTAAAAATTATATTTTAATGGAAAATTTCTCAGGTTTTGCCATTTCTTAACATACACTCATGGACAAAACTTAAAGAAGTGGAAAGTTTTTGATGTCGCCAGTCATCTTGTTTTTTGAAGGAGATGGAGGCAATTTTGTTCACACTTGGTTTTCTTGTTTGCCTTCAATAAAGGTCACTATATCAAATATCTTATTGTCTGAAGTTGTCTGAGTTATTGTCTGAATCCTGATATACATGCTAAACGGTACAACTTCCTTAAGTTTTGCCCTTAAGTGTATATGCTAAAAGGTGCAACTTCTTTAAGTTTTGACCATGAGTGTATATGCTAAACGGTACCACTTCCTTAAGTTTTGACCATGAGTGTATATGCTAAACGGTACCACTTCCTTAAGTTTTGACTATGAGTGTATATGCTCAACGGTACCACTTCCTTAAGTTTTGACCATGAGTGTATATGCAAAATGGTACAACTTAAGTTTTGTCCATGAGTGTATATGCTAAAAGGTACAGCTTCCTTAAGTTTTGACCATGAGTGTATAGTAATATATTTCAATGTACGAGGTGTGTTCAAAAAGTATCGCAACTTTTGTGTTTTTTCAAAAATTATTTATTTATTCATGAATACCTATTTTGTCCCCTTCAAAGTAATCCCCATGAGATATTATACACTTGTGCCAACGGTTTTTCCAATCTTCGAAGCACTTCAAAAAATCATTTTTAAAAATCTTTTCAGCTCCTCCTTCGATGCCGTCTTTATCTCGTCAAGCGTAGCGTAACGTCGTCCTTTCATGGGCCTCTTCAGTTTAGGGAACAAGAAAAAGTCACAGGGGGCCAGATCTGGGGAATACGGTGGCTGCGGCATCATTAGTGTGTTGTTTTTGGCCAAAAAGTCGCGCACAAGCAATGATGTGTGAGCAGGGGCATTATTGTGGTGCAAAAGCCAATTTTTGTTCTTCCACAAATCCGGGCGTTTCTGGCGGATTGCTTGCGCAAATCGCGCATAACTTGCAGGTAATATTCCTTATTGATCGTTCTACCCTGTGGCAAGAACTCATGATGCACCACGCCCCTGCATTCGAAGAAAACTGTCAGCAAAACTTTCACATTCGACCGAACTTGGCGCGCTTTTTTTGGTCTTGGTTCGTGGGCAGCTTCCATTGAGATGATTGAGCTTTGGTTTCCACGTCATAACCATAAACCCACGCTTCGTCACCAGTTATGACCCTCTGGAGCAAATTTGGGTCGTCGCGGACAGAGTCCAACATCTCATTAGCAATGTTCATGCGATGCTGTTTTTGGTCGCAATTGAGCAATTTTGGTATGAATTTCGCGGCGACCCATCTCATGCCCAAATCATTGATAAAAATCGAATGGCACGAGCCAATCGATATGTTTAGGTTCTCAGCAACTTCTCTAACGGTGATTCGACGATTGGCCAATATCATTTTCTCCACTTCATTAATTTTTTGTCTGTTGTTGAAGTGCTCAGGCGTCCGGCATGCTCTTCATCGTTCACATCTTCTCGGCCTTCTGAGAACATTTTGTACCACCGATAAACGTTGCTTCGGTCCAAGGTAGCTTCTCCGTATGCCACAGTCAACATTCAGAATGCATCCGCGCACTTAATTTCGTTTTTCACACAAAATTTGATACAGGTCCTTTGATTCATTTTTTTTAATAGGTAAAAATTGAAGACGATCCAAAACACCTGCAAGCAAAGCAGCTGTCAACAATTAAGTGAACATTCAAAATGGCCGAGCTTGTCGGCATAAGTGAGAGACATGAGTACCAACATAAAGCCACAAAAAGATCGAAATTCGAATATACGTAACCCGTGAAAATTCAAAAGTCGCGATACTTTTTGAAACACACCTCGTATACTTGATATTGTTACACCTGATCATCATTTCATTAAAATTAAAATGCTATGTTGTTTATAAATTTAATTATTTAAATAATTTAAAATTTTACACAAATAAATTTACTGGCAATGCGTTTCTTTTTTAAATCTCTACAGACCTTACTGCAATGATATGATTTAATGAATGAGAGGGCAATAAAATTTAATTTACTAATATATAATGGTTATGAAAACATGTTCTGCACGGAAGAGCTTTGCTCGATGCAATACCTTGAAATTTATATGTATGTACCTCTACAGACCTATAAGCTTATGTCCATAGTTCACTAAACACCATTTAGCTGCCTTCCATAGAAAATGCAGGGTATATAACAAAACCAGTCCAATACAATAGTAGAGCGGTCTAGAGATTAATTTGGCGAAACCGCTGAGAGGGTTCACTACTGATGAGCCAAGCCCTCTCATTCATTAAATCATATCATTGCAGTAAGGTCTGTAGAGATTTAAAAAAGAAACGCATTGCCAGTAAATTTATTTGTGTAAAATTTTAACGATAGAGGGCAATAAAATTTAATTTAAATAATTTGTATTTTTTTAGAATTTAATTATAAAACAAATTTTTGTAAATATATATATATGTAAATTTTTGTGTAAAAATTAATAATAGAGAATTTGCATATGTCTTGTGAGTTGGTTAGAAATAATTGTTTGTTCTTTTTTGGGCAGAGAAGCTAGATGCTCTCAGGTTAGTTTTTCTCTTGTAAATATGTTTATATAATTTCTTAAAAGTCTCTAATTTAACTTTATTGTAAAAATAAATATAATTTCTTCAGAGGGGTACATATGTTTTTGGTTGATTAAAAAGAAAGAAAATCTTTTTAAGAAAGGTGTGTGTGCCATCTGTCCTTCCTTCCACCCAACAAAGGTTATGGGCCTACTTGCAAGCTTTTAGCTGAATACTATAGCAACTTAAGAAAAAAGAATTGGCTAAACTTTTGGGGCCGCATTAAAAGTTTGAAAATGACTGATACAAATTTCACTTTTCCTAAGCTGAATGCTTTTAACTATAACATATGGAAGGTGGATATGAAGGTCCTTCTGATTGATAGAGGAAGCTGGGATTTTATCATTGAAGATGAACCTGATCTTCCAGCTGAGGCAACAGCCAAAGATATTAGAGAATTTAAATGGAGGAAGGATAGGGCTTTCACTACAATTTACCAAGGAGTAGAAAGAAAATACCAAACCTTGATTGCTAATGATGCTGATGGAAAAGAAGCCTGGAATATTTTAAAGCAGAATTTTGAGCCAAATTCAAGAGCCAGACTGGCTGGTTTGATTGATGAATTTTATGAACTGAAATTTGCTCCTGATGAAGAAACTATTGGAATATTTATTAAAAGAGTCCAAGAGAAAAAACAACTTATTAAAGAAGCAGGATTTGATCTACCTGAAGTACTTGTGTGTTTTCAGTTGATAAGGAAATTACCTCAAGATTATGATGGCATTGTCCAAGTTCTATACAGACTAGAAGAAAAACACTTTAATGTTGAAAACATTGAAGCCCACTTAATAACTGAATCGGGAAGAGTTCAACAAAAGAAAAAAGATGATGGACTTGATATTGTGGCAAATGCTTATCAAACAAAAACTCCCAGGATGTACCAAGGAAATAAAAAGAAAATTTATTTTTCTGCAAAAGCACAGTATAGCAGTGGAAGCATGCTGGAGCCAACAGTGCATCCAAGAACAGCAAGAACCTATGATATAAGGAATTGCTCCTTCTGTGGGAAAACTGGCCATCTTATAAAAGACTGTTTTCTTAGAAACAAAAACTCTCAAGGGCAACACTACAGAAAGGATCAGAACTACAGGGGAAAATCTGCATTTCATTCAGAAATTCTAAGCTTTCACCACATTAGTGAAAGAGCAAGTGATCCAACTAGTGAATGGGGAGAATGACTGATAGACAGCGCAGCTACATCTCATTTTTGTAAAGAAAAGGATTGGTTTGTGAACTACCAGGATATCCCCCCGATGGACGCTTTGATTGGAGATGTCGACTGCAAGTCAACAATCTTAGGTAAGGGAGATATTAACTTTGTTTTAAGAGATATAAATAACACCTTTGTAGAGGTAACTCTACTTAATGTTTTATATGCACCAAACATGAGAAGGAATCTCATTAGTGGATCATGCATAGACATAGCAGGAAATAAGATTATATGGAAAAACGGTAAAATGACAATATTTAAAAATAATGGAGAATATTTATTTACAGCAAGACTAGTAGATAAATTATATATTGTAAATGGATACCCTAATAGAGCCAAAGCTCAAAATTATTCAGTTTCCTATAACTCAAATCTTAATCTTCTCCATAAAAGATTTTGTCATATTAATTCAGAAATACTTAATTCTATGAGTAAAAAGAATACTGTCAAAGGATTAGAAAAAGTTCAGGGTAATCCAACCACATGTGATATATGTAAAGTAGCTAAGATCACCAGATCATCATTTAAATTTAGCTATACAATTCTGACTAGAAAACCTTTAGAAAAAGTGCATATGGATATCTGGGGTCCTGCACCAGTGAGATCACTTGGTGGCAGTAGATATTTTCTTTCTATCATAGATGACTACTCTAGAAAGGTTAATGTTTATTTCCTAAAAGAAAAGTCAGAAGTTTTTAACTATTTTAAGCAATACTTGCATGAGTCTGAGAGAGCATTAAATGCCAAATTAAAATGTATTAGGACAGATAACGGATTAGAATTCTGTAACAAAGAATTTGAAAATTTTCTAGTAAATTTGGGTATTAAAATAGAAAGAACATCAACTTATAGTCCTGAACAAAATGGAATAGCTGAAAGGTTTAATCGAACTGCTATTGAAGGTGTTCGAGCAATGCTTTTAGATAGTGGGTTACAACCCAGATTCTGGGCAGAAGCCCTAAATACCTTTGTATACACTAAAAACAGATGTGAACATGCCCTAACAAAAGGAGTAATTCCAATGGAATTATGGTCAGGACATAAACCATCTGTAAGACATTTTAAAATTTTTGGCTCATTAGCTTATGTACATGTCCCTAAAATGAAAAGAAATAAGTTACAACCTAAGGCCAATTCAGGCATAATGGTAGGTTATGCAACCAAAACAAAAGGTTATAGAATCTGGTTGCCAGCAGATAGAAAAGTAATAGAAACCATTCATGTATTTA
This sequence comes from Cordylochernes scorpioides, assembly GCA_030710605.1. NCBI lineage: Eukaryota > Metazoa > Arthropoda > Arachnida > Pseudoscorpiones > Chernetidae > Cordylochernes > Cordylochernes scorpioides. The sequence continues at coordinate 58,652,072 of CP092866.1, forward strand.
TTGATGAAGCTAAGAAGGGTGTGGATACTTTGTTTGGTACTGCTTCTAGAGTACAATATGTTTTTTACCCACAGAATGATAACTACCCTTATGAAAATAATGATAGTGATAACCATAATTTACATACACTTACACCAATAGACATAGCTAAATGGAAAAGACTAGAAATACCTAGAAAGACAGGATCAAGAATAGATGTATACTATTACCCCCCCTTCTAATGATCAAAAATTGAGATCATTAAATGATGTACAAAAATATTGTGAAACACAAAAGCTTGAATTCAATTCTGAAATGTTTTCATTTAGACCACAAAAACCAGATATAAGCGAGGAAAATGAAGTTAAAATAGAAACAAATTGTTTAGAAGATGATTTGTACGAAAGTATTTTTCATGAGGAAATCTATAATGTAGAACTTCCTAAAAACTTTGATGATGTACAACAATCACAGGAAAAAAGGAATTGGATTAAGGCAATGGAGGATGAACTTAAGGTGATGAAAGATAGGAAAGTATGGAAATTAGTAAATCCCCCACCTCAAGGTGTGAAAATATTAGGTAATAAATGGGTATATAGCGTAAAAAGGGATGATAAAAATAATATAAAAAGATATAAAGCTAGGCTTGTAGCACAAGGTTATAGACAGAAATATGGAATAGATTACACTGACCTTTTTTCACCAGTTGTAAATTTTTCAATAATTAGATTCCTATTTGTCTCATTCTGTCTCTTTATGATTTTGTGTAAATATAGCTATCATGTTGTTAATCATGGGAAATGATGGTCATGGGGCCGATTGTTACACCTGATCATCATTTCATTAAAATTAAAATGCTATGTTGTTTATAAATTTAATTATTTAAATAATTTGTATTTTTTTAGAATTTAATTATAAAACAAATTTTTGTAAATATATATATATGTAAATTTTTGTGTAAAAATTAATAATAGAGAATTTGCATATGTCTTGTGAGTTGGTTAGAAATAATTGTTTGTTCTTTTTTGGGCAGAGAAGCTAGATGCTCTCAGGTTAGATTTTCTCTTGTAAATATGTTTATATAATTTCTTAAAAGTCTCTAATTTAACTTTATTGTAAAAATAAATATAATTTCTTCAGAGGGGTACATATGTTTTTGGTTGATTAAAAAGAAAGAAAATCTTTTTAAGAAAGGTGTGTGTGCCATCTGTCCTTCCTTCCACCCAACAGATATCCATATGTAACATAATTATAGTATAAAATGAAAGGATTTAAAAGCACGAATGTTTCTTTTATACATAATACAAAACTTCTGCTGCCCTTGCTGCGATGAAAAAAATATATTGGGAGGGCTTGGCTCATCAGTGGAAAACCCTCCCAGCGGTTTCGCCAATTTAATCCACCAGACCGCTTCTCAGAGCTCTAATATTGTATTGGGCGATTCTGCTTATATACGCAGCACTGAAGGATGGAATATCAGAAATGGTTTTCAAGAAAACTATGGACATAAGCTTATAGACAGTAGAATCTAATACTGTATTAGAGCTCTGAGAAGCGGTCTGGTGGATTAAATTGGCGAAACCGCTGGGAGGGTTCACCACTGATGAGCCAAGCCCTCCCAATATATTTTTCATCGCAGTAAGGGCAGTAGAAGTTTTGTATTATGTATAAAAGAAACATTCGTGCTTTTAAATCCTTTCATTTTATATGTATAGATGGCGCATTATTGCTTTGTGATAATTATAGTGTAACAGCCAAAATGTGGACACAGTCCAACTAGCCAGTTTGGCCACCATGTAATACAAAACAAAATGGTAAAGTTAGATTGAGAGTCCGCCGGTGCCCAGACAGGAGAAAGGGTCTCCGATTACATGGTCGGACCAACAAACATAGTCGATATCAAATAGGTCCTCTCTGGCACTCATGTAGATCAGACCCTCCTGGACCGGCGCTGGCCTCTCTGGCTCTCATGTAGATCAGACCCTCCTGGACTGGCGCTGGCCTCTCTGGCTCTCATGTAGATCAGACCCTCCTGGACTGGCGCTGGCCTCTCTGGCTCTCATGTAGATCAGACCCTCCTGGACCGGCGCTGGCCTCTCATGTAGATCAGACCCTCCTGGACCGGCGCTGGCCTCTCTGGCTCTCATGTAGATCAGACCCTCCTGGACCGGCGCTGGCCTCTCATGTAGATCAGACCCTCCTGGACCGGCGCTGGCCTCTCTGGCTCTCATTTAGATCAGACCCTCCTGGACCGGCGCTTGCCTCTCTGGCTCTCATGCAGATCAGACCCTCCTGGACCGGCGCTGGCCTCTCTGGCTCTCATGTAGATCAGACCTTCCTGGACCGGCGCTGGCCCTCTCTGGCTCTCATGTAGATCAGACCCTCCTGGACCGGCGCTGGCCTCTCTGGCTCTCATGTAGATCAGACCCTCCTGGACCGGCGCTGGCCTCTCTGGCTCTCATTTAGATCAGACCCTCCTGGACCGGCGCTGGCCTCTCTGGCTCTCATTTAGATCAGACCCTCCTGGACCGGCGCTGGCCTCTCTGGCTCTCATTTAGATCAGACCCTCCTGGACCGGCGCTGGCCTCTCTGGCTCTCATGTAGATCAGACCCTCCTGGACCGGCGCTGGCCTCTCTGGCTCTCATGTAGATCAGACCCTCCTGGACCGGCGCTGGCCTCTATGGCTCTCATGTAGATCAGACCCTCCTGGACCGGCGCTGGCCTCTCTGGCTCTCATGTAGATCAGACCCTCCTGGACCGGCGCTGGCCTCTCTGGCTCTCATGTAGATCAGACCCTCCTGGACCGGCGCTGGCCTCTCTGGCTCTCATTTAGATCAGACCCTCCTGGACCGGCGCTGGCCTCTATGGCTCTCATGTAGATCAGACCCTCCTGGACCGGCGCTGGCCTCTCTGGCTCTCATGTAGATCAGACCCTCCTGGACCGGCGCTGGCCTCTATGGCTCTCATGTAGATCAGACCCTCCTGGACCGGCGCTGGCCTCTCTGGCTCTCATGTAGATCAGACCCTCCTGGACCGGCGCTGGTCTCTCATGTAGATCAGACCCTCCTGGACCGGCGCTGGTCTCTCTGGCTCTCATGTAGATCAGACCCTCCTGGACCGGCGCTGGCCTCTCCTCTCTCTCTGAGGTGATATCCAACATGCCTCGTCCTTTTGTGCTATCCATTGACGCCTGAAACTACTCTGACCATTGTGGCCACCATGACTGCATCTAGCCTGCCTACCATGACAATCAGGAGACAGGAAAACATACCACATGTATATGATAAAAGGTACAACTCCTTAAGCTTTGACTATGAGTATATAATTAAACTTCATTTTTAATTACAGGTTGGAATAGGGCAAGGCCTGAAATCTCCCAATAAAATATATTTATTCAAAAACATCCTAATTCTAAAGTTTTCAATCCAAATTGTGTTAACTGTGGATATACCAACAAGGTGGTTATATAAAGATAGATAACAAGACTAAATTTAAATCCAACAAATTGTGTTTGACATTCCGGTAACAGGGTTGTTATTATCTTCAGACAACGCTATTATCAAAATGTCACCTATAATTTATTGAATTTGGCCTTGTTACCCCATGTTTCTAATCTATAATCCAAGTTGTACCATATAAATATGGTTATAAAATCTTGGTCATGTTGTTATAGCGAGGTTTGACTATAATTCACAAATCATACCTGGTCTTAGATAAAATAAATAGGCACCTAACAAAGTGGCTGTATAGTGTAGAGGGTTTAGACTATCATAAATGAAACCACCACATATCTGTGAGAGAGAGTGGATAAACTGTGGAGAAATAACCATCAAACTGGCTGTTTGTTTTCCCCTAAGGATGTACTCTAGTGTCATCATCCCATGACTAACATCCCCTGGCACCCTTCCAATATCTGCCCTCCCTCTTTCAAATATAGTTTCACACCTATCTCCATAGTCTTCCCCTCATTTTTACCTTTAAAAAAAAAATTTATTCATCTTCCACCAAGCATTACTCCTTAGTTTTTATTCATTCTTACCTGGTTATTTTCCCACTTTCAAAAATTTGCTCCATAGTTTTCTCTTCATTTTAACCTTTTTATTCCTCTTTAAAAACATAGCTCCATAGTTTTTATTTCATTTTTACCTGGTTATTTTCCCACTTTCAAAAATTTGCTCCATAGTCTTTCCTTCATTTTTACCTTTTAAAAAAAAAATTATTCATCTTCTCCAAAGCATTGCACTATAGTTTTTCTTCATTCTTACCTGGTTATTTTCCCACTTCCAAAGCATCCCCTTTCTCATTTTTATACATAAAAAAAAATTCTTTATTCAATTTCCAAACACAACTTCAGGTTTTTTTCTTTCTTATTTCCTTCTTCTATTTCCAATACATGGTGCTGCTATGTAATTTAGTAGTTACATAAAATCAAGAATACATATAAAATAAAATAAAATGGGAAAGGGTAATTTATTCAGCATTGTTGCCTTCATCAGACCTTGTACTTCATACTATAACAAACTGTAACAATGCCAATATATCCTAACATATATAATCTTTTCAGACTTATTTGGCTCTCTACCTTTTAAATACCTACAGACACCTAATTACAAACCAAAGTGTCCTTTAGAGAGAGGTGTCCTCTTAATAGTAAAAATGGTAATTTGGTGATGAAAACTACCCTTTGTAGAGAGGTATCCTCTCATAGAGTTTTTTTTTTGTGTTTTATCCCTTTTCAATAATGTCTTTATACAGTAGAACCTCCATGAGAAGACACTCCTACCAGAGGATAACTACAGAGGACAGTTTTCATGGACGAAATTCACCATTTTTACTATTTAGCTGCTCTCTGGTAACTTCTCTCAAAGAGACCAACTAGGTGTTGGCCAGTTTATTGTACTAATATCAAGGAGTCTTCTTTTTTACCTCAGGGCTTCTCACTGATTCTACCAATGGAAAGCTTCTATGAAACTATTAGCCTGTTGCACACGTGTCTGTGATGGAAAATTCTAAGATATCATAACCAAAATATATATAAAGTAAATAACAGTAAGTTGATAGTACTTGGATTTACATAGGATAACATTTTGGTTCTAATATATTACTTTTTTAACATGATAATAGCAGACATTGTATGATACACATGGCTTGAGAGTTCATGCAACCCAGGGATCTTTGGGTCCCCACCGCCCACTTGTGCCCGCTCAATGGCTTACAGAAAGGAAATACACATGCATCACCTAGATGGTACTGGCAAGTAAAGGAGAGCCAATCAGTGGGGAAATAGCTTATATATAAATGTACAATTCAACGCTCCACAAGGGTGGGGTCTGGGAACATTAAAACCTCCCATGACAAACTGTGGATCCTTCTGGTCACTCCTGGAGGTGGTCTCTCATCGGAGGTTGTATTTTACAAAAGTGGCCACTTGAGAAAGTGGTCACTATCAGATGAGTTTCTCATGGGGGGAGGATCTTCAGTATTTAATGTGTGACATCTTTTTAGCATCTTTGCTATCATTGAATAGAGGTACTTGTAAGACTTTGGAAACCCTGCTACATGTTAGGTGAACATGTCTTTGAAATGCTTCGTGTGTATATCTGCAGTATTTGGAGGGACATGTCACTATGATAAGGTGTACAGATTGAGATCCAAGACCTGTATATAATATTCTGATGGCAACAAGAAGATATAATTACTTGGGATACCCTCTGGTCAGTACAACTAAAACCACTCAAGTCGCAAACTTTTTCAAAGGAAAAGCACTTGCGGAAATAAATGCTACAACCCCAATATTAGCAAAATCAAAAATTAATTCATTAAACTCTGCAATGAAACTGTTTGATTCTATTGTGATGGCTGTTTTGATGTATGCCGCTCCAATTTGGGCAACAGAGCACAAAGATTTATTGGATCATACACAAGATACATTTATTCGTAGGTTCTTGAATTTGCCTAGATATACACCAGGATACATAATAAGACCAGAAACAGGCCGCGTCTCATTAATAATAACAGCTCTGAAATTGACCTTGAAATACTGGCTGAGGGTGCTGAGTATGGATACAAATAGATTGCCTTGAATATGTTTAAATAGAAGGAGACAAATATCCTGTGCTACAGATGCGCCCATCGGGTTTATAAAACAATTAAGCAATTTACTCAATAATAACGGATCCTCGTGGCTTACTTATTGTAATGATCCTGATTCATTAAGGAATGAGATCCCGGGAATATTAAGAACTGCGATAGAGCAAACAATACAAAATGACTTAACAAGAATAACCCAATCAAAGTTATATTCCCACTATAGAGACATATATACAACGTTTACCACCGAAGAATATTTCTTAAGTGAACTCCCTTTTCCTGTCATCAGATCAATCACGCAATTTAGAACCCTTTCAATTTTTTTCAGAGAACACCATCTGATTCTAATGAGGGGTGAAGACCTGAAATGCACTTTCTGTGTATCAGGAATAACAATGGAGATGTTGCACTACTTATTTGATTGTGCTGCTCTGTCTGAGGAAAGACGAAAACTAAATGATAAAACGGGGGAAACTTTGTCCTTCATTTCCGGCACTAATTAATGAAATATCAAAGAATAAGTATATAGCGGTGGCGATATTTGGATTCCACAGGATTATATCCCGGAAACAGGCCACACAGTGTTCTCCCCATCCCTTATGAACTGGCTAATCCTGTATAGGCAAAGAGGCCCTAAATAAAGGCTTGTTGTTGTTGTATATAATATGTATATTGATGTCTGTAGAACAATAGATTATTGTGTGTGTCTTAGATGAGTCGTACAGTCCTAGCGGCTGCAGCCACCACCGGAGTCCTGGGCTACTTCTTTGGCTTGAAGGACACCTCTCGCAGGGCTAATATGGAGCCAGGAATTATGCCTGTGATGCCAGGATCCAAGCTGATGGAAGCATCCAAGTACGGCCTGCCCTCTAGACAGAGTCTCCGTGTCCTCCAGGGCTACATTGTTGCGTACGACCAGCGCACCCGCATCCCCAGCTGGGTGTTTGAGCACCTCACCCCGGAATCCCTGAGGCACGGAGGAGAGGGCATTGACCGCTCCAAGTCGGAGTTCCATGAGGACTCCCATATCCATCAGTTCTTCCGCGCTGTCAACGCCGACTACAAGGGCAGCGGCTATGACCGTGGACACATGGCGGCTGCTGGAAACCACCGCAGCAGTCAGCAGGAGCTGGACGAGACCTTCCTGCTCACCAACATGGCTCCACAGGTGGGTTGGCCATCTTGTACAGCCAAATACTGAGAGTGCTTCTTGATTTGGTATGCCATCCCCCACTTGTAGACATTAAAATTTACGCAGCAAGAAAAAAAAAACATTGGATTGAAATGAAGTTTTTTACATTTTCTCATTATGAATTGAAACAAAACACATGATCAAAGCGCCATGACATGTACAGGTTGATCTTTTTTGATGCAAAGCTGTCATAATCAATATTGCTATACAGACCTTGGCAGGCATGTGGGTCTCCAAATCCAATATATTGATTACCTGACCCTAGCATAAAGCTGCATTCACTGACTCAATGACATTTCAAGATGATGAGGTTTAGCATATCACTCTAAACAAAGAATGTCATCACAGTCAAACGTTTGAGTTTGGAGGATTATTAAAAGGACATATAAAGATCACTGAATTCATCTCTGCAGGGCATCTTGATATGTTTCTTGAACACATGCATTGTCCGTCTGTATGGTAAGCTAGTTCACGGTGGGATCTTTTGTGTGTAGAGCTCACTATCTGGCAATCCCCTCGACTCATAGTGTGGGTTCCACACTTTTTATCCTTGAAATATAAGGTCTGTAGAAGTAATTCTAAATTGTAAAAAAAGGAAAAAATGTAAAAAATTAATATATATTTTTCAGTGATAGGTGCCATTTTTATAATATTTTATAATATGCCATTTTTTTTATGCATTAATTTTAAAAATTATTTTGGCAAATATATTTGGCGTTTTACCTTTTTATATCTCACATATATAACTTCCTGCAATGTTGAGATCCAAGACAATTTGGTCCACTATCTATTCCATTGCCCATTCCTACATGAAAAGAGACTGGAAATTCGTGAAATTTCGGGGCCAACCCACTACAATGTACAACATGTATATAAAATCTTCACTACTCTCCTGTTGGATAAAGCATTTGTTTATAAATATTTTAAATATTTCAAGGCGATTGATAAAATGAGAGAAGAAGTGCTCAACTCCACAGACAACGGCTGATTGCTCCCCCTCCCCTCTAAATTGCTTTTCCTCCTCACTCATGTACATATATAACCTTTTAGGGGAATCCCCTTGTAAGACAATAGTGTCTTAATAAAGGTTTTTTGTTGTATATATAACTTCCTTTATTAAATACTGTGAGATGTAAATGCCATTTGGAAAGGATGGATGAATTGGCAGCTTGATTGCTTTGTGTTACGAACGAGGGCACCTGAGGCGCATGGGTGGCACAAGACTTCTCCTGGAGCATTCAATGGCCCACTAGCTTTGAAAGCGTCTGAAATTACTCTAATTTTAATAGAATTAATCATACAAAGCAATAACGCGCCATCTATATATATAAAATAAAAGGATTTAAAAGCGTGAATGTTTCTTTTATACATAAAACGAACGTCTACTGTCCTTACTGCAATGAAAAAATATATTGGGAGGGCTTGGCTCATCAGTGGTGAACCCTCCCAGCGGTTTCACCAATTTAATCCACCAGACCGCTTCTCAGAGCTCTAATACTGTATTGGATCATTCTGCTTTTATATGCTACCCTGAAGGATGGAATCTTAGAAAAGGTTTTCAAGTAAACTATGGACATAAGCTTATAGGACAGTAGAATTACATTCAAATATTTGCTTCGAGCAATGCTCTTCAGCAAACTATAAAGACAAGGCTAGTTAGGCATAAATTAACACAAAGCAATAACGCACCATCTATATATATAAAATAAAAGGATTTAAAAGCGCGAATGTTTCTTTTATACATAAAACGAACTTCTACTGTCCTTACTGCGATGAAAAAATATATTGGGAGGGCTTGGCTCATCAGTGGTGAACCCTCCCAGCGGTTTCGCCAATTTAATCCACCAGACCGCTTCTCAGAGCTCTAATACTGTATTGGATCATTCTGCTTTTATATGCTACCCTGAAGGATGGAATCTTAGAAAAGGTTTTCAAGTAAACTATGGACATAAGCTTATAGATCAATTTAGAAAGGATTAGAAGATGAGTTTCTTTATTGTAAGAACGCTACGAGCTTTCGGACAAAAGTCCTTCAACGGGCATAAATATAACTATACTAAGAAAGATAACGATGGCTGTAGGAAATATATACACGGATTGGTTACAGCCTACAGCTGGTCCTACAGCCATCGTTATCTTTCTTAGTATAGTTATATTTATGCCCGTTGAAGGACTTTTGTCCGAAAGCTCGTAGCGTTCTTACAATAAAGAAACTCATCTTCTAATCCTTTCTTAATTGATTTACCTTACTAGAAGAGTCTTTACCTTTAATAAGCTTATAGGACAGTAGAATTACATTCAAATATTTGCTTCGAGCAATGCTCTTCAGCAAACTATAAAGACAAGGCTAGTTAGGCATAAAGTTCACCACTGATGAGCCAAGCCCTCCCAATATATTTTTTCATCGCAGTAAGGACAGTAGAAGTTCGTTTTATGTATAAAAGAAACATTCGCGCTTTTAAATCCTTTTATTTTATAATTAATCATATTCAAATATTTTAACCAATCTATGTACAATCAATGATTGTTCTATGATATACTTTGAGTAATCTACTTGACAATATTACTGTACTCTACTACTATGGGGGGGAAGGATGGTCTAAACCGTTGGTTTTCGATTGCTATGACCCAGGATCAAATCCCACATTGGGCACTTTTTTCTAATTAAAAAAATGCTTCAATGGCCCCCAATTCTTGCAAAAATCCAACCCCACCAATGGGTGCAAGTAATCAAATAGGCCTCTGGCACACTTGTAAAGTGCAAAATGTGAAAGTTTTACACATGTGTAGACATGTGATGCACTTACAGTAAAAGCCAACTTCTACCCACCATGATTATTATGGTCTGTATCATATGTACTAGGGATAATAATAATAATAAAAAAACTATGCCTCAAGTAGCAGAAATATAAATAGGAGATGTGGGCACTAATTTCACTAAACATTGTTACACCTTTCAAAATAATGAGTTAAAATTAAATAAAGGGTGTGTTTATATAGTGAAATTCCCCTACAGTTAACCCCAATGGGACTGAACCTGTGATTCACTATAACCATGGTTCGTTATAACCATAGTTCACTGTATTATATTACCACGTGGAAAATTAGATAAACTTCAGGATGACACAGCAATTTATTTAAGACAATAACAAACTATGAATGATAAAAAGATGAGCAATGGAGAAGTTTACAGAGTAGCAAAATATAAACATAAAAAATGATACTCTGTTAATAAAATAATAAATACTTTGCTACAATAAAATGAAAATGGGGATTATTCCAGATTCATTATAAGGGAAGGTTCGCTATATCCTAGGTTTGTTTTAGCGGGGTTATGCTATATATTGAAGAACTGTAACTATATATATATTTGAAAAAAAAAAGTCAGGTGTTGATATTAAACAAAGGCATATCCTGACTGCTCACATGAGCATTTTAGATGGAAGAGCGCCATCTAGTGGAACAAAAATCAACTAAACGTTGATTTAGGTTTGTTCCCTAAAATTTGGCCAACCCAATTTCTTGATTAATCCAGAAAAACCAGCCACGTACATGTTTCAGGCTGTTGGCCCTCGTCATTATTGTGCAGGCTGCATCCCAACAACCAACAATTTGGTCCAAGAGGCTTTTTAAGAAATTAAGAAATGGGTTTTAAAGAAAATTTCCCATAATTATGCTTACATGTGAAAAAGTAAGAACAAATAGAAAATATAAACATCTGACCATTTCTATTTGTTCTAATTTTTACACATGTTTAGCTTAATTTCGCAAATTTGGCCTTAACTCCCATTTCTTGTAGATGGAAATTTTTTGGAAATTGTCAAGATTCCATTAGATCCCGTGTGGATATCATGGAATAAAGTCCGCCCTAGGCTGACGAGGGCCATTAGCCCGAAATCATGGTCTCTAGGTGGACGCTTTTTAGTTTGCCAAAACTGGTGTTGTGGCTTTGTCACCGACCCGAGGCCGCTAGTTTGGCGCGACGATCAATAGATGGCGTCTGGTTTTGACGTCTGTTTTGATGGGAGAGGCGACCTTTGTCTCTTTAGATCCCATTTCTTGATTTCTCAGAAAGCCTTTTGGACCAAATTTTTGGTTGTTGTGGTACAGCCTGCACTATGCTAACGAGGGACAACAGCCTGAAACACGTACTTGGTTGGCTTTTCTTGATTCAGCAAGAAATGGGCTAGCCAAATATCACAGATCAAATCAAAACAAAAAGCTCAACTTAAATATATCCACACATTTTCATGATAAAACAAACTAGTTAAGATTTTATACAGGTTCGTCGGTACCCGCAGAAGTAAACCTCTGTTCTTCAGGTAAGGCATTTTCCATAAGAGGAAAGTTCTTAATAAACCTTATGTCACATAGGTAAATATCTGTGTTTTTATCTTTTTGTTTTCCTCGTGTGTGAAACTGTCTTAATTAGGTTTTCCTGTATATACATACATTTACGAATATATGTAATATCATATATACAAGTATCAGAGTCATCATCAATCAATTCTGTCATTGTTTGCTTTTGTGAATGGAATAAATACCCAAATATGGCCATTTCTTATAAGCATCGGTGATTCAATGGTAGAATGCTTGCCTGCCACGCGGGCGGCCCGGGTTCGATTCCCGGCCGATGCATTTTTTTTTACAATTTTTAAAACTCATTTATATTATTATCCCTATATATATATAAAAGTCAGCGTATGTATGTATGTGATATCTTGGGACCTCTGGGACCAGTGTTACCTGATGCTAGACGAACCTCGATGTCAACTCTACCGTGCAGTCGTGGTGGAAGGCGACACAGCTGGGCCAAAGGTGAAATAAACAAACAGAGATTCCACTAAGAAGCGTCTGACGTCAAGAAGGAATGGGATGAGGGGAGAGAGAGATCTTTTAGAGCAAGTGTTACCGTTGGAATCCAAGCGTCGACTAACAATTCTAGGTCCTCGATTTAACACCAAGACCTTTCTTCTTTCTAATTGGTTGACCTATTTAGGTGATTCTTTCCCAATTGGCGGAACCATGCCACGTGGCCGCTGGCTATTGGTTGACCTACTTAGGTCTTGTCTCCTAATTGGTAGGAATATGTCTTTTGTCGGAAGATATATCCGGTCTTGGCCAGGAAGTACTGGGCGTTAAACTTAGCTTTTATGGTTTCCGGGGTCAGAAGGTTAACTGTGACTTTATTAATAGTGGTGTTCTCTTCTAAGCCTACTTCTTAGGTTTGACTTCTACTCTCACCTAAGCCTGTTTAGTTTTAACCTTAATCTTCTCCTGTTAGTCTCCATTCCTTCTATCTGTACAGTTGTTATACTTTATTAGATTCTTACGCGGTACAGATTGAAGTTAGTTGAGGCTTTCTATGTGCAGTACATAAGAAGTTATATACAATTACGTGGTGGAACATGTGGTAGTAGATATCTAGACTATTTACAACAATTCCATGGTCTTAAATCATCACATGTATGTTTGTCAACTATACACGTCCACAATACGTAACTAATCTGACTGAAATTTTAACAGTATATAAAGTAGAATCTGGAAAAATATTTAGTGAAAATTTCAGGTCTCTATCCCGAATATCTGTCGTGTTATTTGCAAATTTGCTCTTTCGCCTGCTCCTCTAGCGGTGAAAATGGGGGGTAATACCAGCTGACCTAATGTACATGTAAAGTTTGGTGCGGGACGTTTCACAAGAGTGACATCCACGGTTCCAATTTATAATTATAACGAATAGTATTTGAATAAAAATATTTAATCGGGTAAAACCCGGGCGTTGCCCGGATCATTTGGCTAGTACTGTATATACATACATATTCAAAACTATTATAAACGCATATGATTATTTTAAAAACAAACAATTTCTACTGTAAGTACTGGAATCCCTTGATTCTTGAATTTTATCGTAATTTCTACTGTCTAAAAAGAATCATACGCATTTATAATAGTTTCGATTTTAATAACAGATGGCGCACTTAATGCACCATACATATATACATACAGTTAAACCTGTCTATAGTCTCTTGGGACTCACCAAAATAGGGTGCTATAGAGAGGGGGTGCTATAGACAGGTCACTTTTAATGTAAATCGCATCATACTATGTATATAAAATCGGGCGCTATAGAGAGGAAGGCGCTATTTAGAGGGGGCGCTATAGACAGGTTTAACTGTATATATAAAATCTATGTTTTTATAAATAAATAAATACAAATAACTTTTACCCTTTTTAAATTATTATTTTATTTATTATTATTATTAGAACTTCCACATACACCAAAGCCTTTATTAATGCATAAAGTCAAGATTCTCCACTGAGAGTTGGAAAAGGAAAAGCTTTATGCCTTAATGAAGGCTTTTGTGTATGTGGAAGTTCTTGGAACAGGTTCTCTGGGGATAACCTGGCCCTCTCTACTGACATTATGTTGTGTTCAGGTGGGGAAAGGTTTCAACAGAGACATCTGGAACAGCCTGGAGAGGTATGTGCGCAAGATGGCCAAGAATTACAGAAACACCTTTGTCTGCACAGGCCCTCTGTTTCTACCCAGGTATGGATACCATTCAGTTTTTTTTTTTTTTGGTTTGAAGTGTTTGTGGTCCCCCCCCCCCCCCCTCTATTCTTGGCCATATACCAATCACAATCTTAGCTTCACATTGTTTTGCTTAAGATTTTTTGTTTGTCCTTTCTGACTTCTTGACCATATACCAATCACAATCTTAGCTTCACATTGTTTGGCTTAAGATTTTTTGTTTGTCCTTTCTGACTTCTTGACCATATACCAATCACATTCTTAGCTTCACATTGTTTGGCTTAAGATTTTTTGTTTGTCCTTTCTGACTTCTTGACCATACACCAATCACAATCTTAGCTTCACATTGTTTGGCTTAAGATTTTTTGGATGCCCTTTCTGACTTCTTGACCATATACCAATTACAATCTTAGCTTCACATTGTTTGGCTTAAGATTTTTTGGATGCCCTTTCTGACTTCTTGACCATATACCAATCACAATCTTTGCTTCACATTGTTTGGCTTAAGATTTTTTGTTTGTTCTTTCTGACTTCTTGACCATATACCAATCACAATCTTAGCTTCACATTGTTTGGCTTAAGATTTTTTGTTTGTCCTTTCTGACTTCTTGACCATATACCAATCACATTCTTAGCTTCACATTGTTTGGCTTAAGATTTTTTGTTTGTCCTTTCTGACTTCCTGACCATATACCAATCACATTCTTAGCTTCACATTGTTTGGTTTAAGATTTTTTGGATGTCCTTTCTGACTTCTTGACCATATACCAATCACAATCTTAGCTTCACATTGTTTGGCTTAAGATTTTTTGTTTGTCCTTTCTGACTTCTTGACCATATACCAATCACATTCTTAGCTTCACATTGTTTGGTTTAAGATTTTTTGGATGTCTTTTCTGACTTCTTGACCATATACCAATCACAATCTTAGCTTCACATTGTTTGGCTTAAGATTTTTTGTTTGTCCTTTCTGACTTCTTGACCATATACCAATCACATTCTTAGCTTCACATTGTTTGGCTTAAGATTTTTTGTTTGTCCTTTCTGACTTCTTGACCATATACCAATTACATTCTTAACTTCACATTGTTTGGCTTAAGATTTTTTGGATGCCCTTTCTGACTTCTTGGCCATATACCAATTACATTCTTAACTTCACATTGTTTGGCTTAAGATTTTTTGGATGCCCTTTCTGACTTCTTGGCCATATACCAATCACAATCTTGGCTTCACATTGTTTGGCTTAAGATTTTTTGGATGCCCTTTCTGACTTCTTGGCCATATACCAATCAAATCTTGGCTTCACATTAGAACTACAAGGTAATAAGACCAAATCCAAATATATTAATAGTGTGTGACGCTAACAACGCTGTTACCGAAACATCACAAACAATTTATTTGGATTTAGTCTTATTACCTTGTAGTTCTAATCTATAATCCAAATTGCACTCTATCATTTTTGGCTTCACATTGTTTGGCTTAAGATTTTAGTGAAAAAATAGTACAAATGTGACATTGTACTGGAATAAAGTACTTAAATTAAGACAAGAAAAAAGGCATATCTCCTTAACTAGCAACTCAAAGTTGATGGAAGGCAATGATGAAATATGAAACTGGCGAAACCACTTACCGTTGATAAGCCAAACTTTCCTAATATTTTTATCATTGCAGTAGGAAATTGTTTTATTTTAAAAAGAAACATTCCCATCAAAAATAGTTTAAATTTCCCATACCAGATGGTATGCTAACATATAAGTAGTGTTGAATATTGCGATGAATTGATCATCTGAAAATCCCATTAATAATTCAACATTTATTATGATGCACCCCATCTGTTATGAAAATTCCAAACTATTATAGACGCGTATGGTTCTTTTAAAAATAAAAGAATTTCATTGCAGTAAGGGCAGTAGAAAATCCCCTCTAGGTATTATCAGTTTTTATACAGTTTCTGAATGTGAAGGATTAGTATTTTGGCTATAAAGTAGAACCTCCCTTTACCAGACACCTCTCCACAAAAGACAGTTTTCATTTGCAAAATTACCATTTTTCAAAATAAGATTTATTTTGAATTTAAGATTTTTAAGAATTTACATTTAAGAAAATAAGACCTAATCCAAATAAATTAATAGTGATGTTTCAGTAACAGCATTGTTTGTTTTTATTCTTTTGTTTGATGATGGCAACAACGCTGTTACTGAATTGTCACACACTATTCATTTATTTGGATTTAGTCTTATTACCTTGTATCTATAACTATGTGAAGTTATACACCTGACACATTTGACATCAGCAATTTTGGTTGGTCCCATCTCTCACTTTATTTTGTATCGTTCTAAGTGTGTTTTAATGTCATCGGGCAGTGTAATGGTAAATGTTTAAATAGAGATTTTATTGTCGATAATGCCCAATTTGGATTATAGATTATAAACACAAGGTAATAAGACCAAATCCAAATAAATAAATAGTGTGTGACGTTTCGGTAACAGCGTTTTTACCATCTTCAGACAAAAGTACTGAATGAGAAATTTTACCACAGCATGTTTTAAATAGTTACTGTTATCAAGTGTGTAAAGAAGATAGCAGATAAGAAGAAGATAGTTTTCTGAGAAACCAAAAAAAAGTGGGTTTTTTTTCACTTTTAATTCCAAGAATTATGTGTTTCTCAGAAAACTATCTTCTTCTTATCTGTTATCTTGTTTACAGACACTTTTGATAACAGTAACTATTTAAAACATGCTGTGGTAAAATTTCTCATTCAGTACTTTTGTCTGAAGATGGCAACAACGCTGTTACCGAAATGTCACACACTATTTATTTATTTGGATTTGATCTTATTACCTTGAGATTTTATTGTCATATCCTCCTAACCTACATGGTTATTTGAGCACCTTTCTATGCCCGATGTTACTGTGGGGTAATGGAGCTTATACCAGACTTTGTCCATGTGTGGCAGGCTAGAAGCTGACGGAAATCTTTACGTGCGCTACAAGGTGATTGGCAAGAACAACATAGCTGTTCCCAGTCACTATTTCAAAGTGATTGTCATGGAGGCGGAGTCTGGAGAACTCCATCTGGAGACCTATGTCCTGCCCAACACTCCCATTCCTGACTCCACTTCTCTCCATTCCTTCTTGGTCAGTTCACTCTCTACTTTGATCAAGCTGCATGGTAGATATAGAAGAAATGACATGCTTACATATCTAACAAAAGGTAGTAAGACCAAATACAAATAGTGTGTAGCATTTCAGTGACAACCCTGTTACTATTTATATATTATTATATATTGGTCGTAGTACCTTTTGTATCCAATCTATAATCCAAATTATACATAATCATTATACAGGTTTTTATCATAACCAAGGACATATACATGATTTTTTTTAAAGTAATCTCTTAGCAGAGACAAGTCTATGCAAGCCTGAAAAGAATAAGGGAAGATGGGTCTATTTTTCCTTAACCCATAGGTTGGGGGCTGGCAATATGCCTGTCTTTTTAGAGCTTACTTTCTATGAATAGTCTTTTGATGGTATTGTAGTGTCTTGGAAATACCATTTTACCGTGATCTTGGGAAGAGTAAAGTGGTGGTTGCCTTCACATTGCAGAACTGTTGTTTTGGAAGATAGGTATAAATAGTTAAATTAATTTTTTTTTTTGCTTATCCCTAGTACACGTGGTACAGGCCATGATAATCATGGTGGGTAGAAGTAGGCGACTGCTTTTACTGTAAGTGCATCACATGTCTACACATGTGAAAAGCAGTTCGACTTTGCACTTACAAATGTGCCTGAGCACTGTTTAGTTACTTGCACTCGATGGTGGGGTTGGACTTTTGCAAGAATCGGGTGCCGTTGGAGCATTTTTTTTTTTTAAAACATAAAAAAGTGCCCAATGCAGGAATCGAACCCGGGTCGTAGCGGTCGAAAACCAATGGTTTAGATCATCCTTCCACCGACCCCCGTTAAACTACATAGATGATAATGGAGGAAAACGCAGCCATATCAACTATTGGTTGATGTAGCTGTGTTTTTCTCTGAATCAACAACCTCCAACTAACAAAGGATCTTCAAAAATAGATGATAATGGTCATCATTGGAGGCAGTTTCAGCTATGTCACCAAGGGAAGAGCTTGGGGATTTTGTTGTTTCCATGGGAGGTGTTTTTTCTGTGTAATGGGATAGCACAAACAAGTAGATGCTTGTACACACCTGTAGACAACTTCCTGGTTTGTATATGGCTGAGTATTTCAGGAGAAAAGGTTTGTATTTAGTAATCTATTCCCAACAATGGAACCAAGATCTCCTAGCGGCCAAACCAACCAACATATGGAGCTCTAACCTGTTGTATATGTATCAACAGGTTCCCATAGAGAGTGTGGAGAGAGCTGCCGGCTTCCTTTTCTTCGACAAAGTTCCCCGAACAGCCTTCCGCTGCATCAATGGCAAGTGTTCACCTCCCTCCAGTATGAAATACCCCGTCCCGGCATAGAATCTCCAGACAATAAATTGTAGAGTGATCTATTTACATATCACCATTGTGTGTTCCCAAGTCCTCCCCAATGCATTTCAAGAGAATAAAATGCATAAATGTGTATTTATCTATTTGATGTATGATCTCCTCCACCCAGTGCACCTTAGAATCTCAAAATTTGTGCATAGAACTTTGTTCTTATTGTGTCCCCCCCAAGCCCCCACTGCATCTTGGAATTTCAAGAGAATAAAATGCATAGATGTGTATTAACATATTTGATGTATGATCTCCTCCATCCAGTGTCCCCTAGAATCTCAAAATTTGCATAGACCTTGCTCTTATTGTGTTCCCCCCAAGCCCCCAATGCATCTTGGAATTTCAAGAGAATAAAATGCATAGATGTGTATTCACATATTTGATGTAAGTTTCTGGGATGGAGATCAGCTTAAAAAAAGTAGAATCCTCAAAATTTGCATAAGCAATGTTATACTTTTGTTCCCAAGTCCCTTGCACAACTCTATAAACTTCCAGACATTAATTTGCATATACAGTTAAACCTGTCTATAGCGCCCCCTCTAAATAGCACCTTCCTCTCTATAGTGCCCGATTTCAAACATTAAAAGTGACCTGTCTATAGCACCCTATTTTGGTGAGTCCCAAGAGGGGGTGCTATAGACAGGTTTAACTGTATATATATCTATAAACACATAAAGTATATTGTGGTTTCCAAGTTTCCCAGTACAACGACAATTTAAACAAACATTAAATTACACATAGAGATTTAATTGTCTTTCTAATTTCTACTTTTTCATTTCAATCTGTAAAACAACCACGTTCATAATATATTTACATACAAAGGAATCTCATTATAATAGCCTCTTTTATAACAGCAACTTGGCTGAAATAGTCCTAAATTTCAAATATTTCCCTCATTTTAACTCTGGTTATAACAACATAAAATTCTTGGTCACCAATGATGTTGTTATAATAAGGTTAAGCTATATATGATTTTTCCCAATGTTGTTGTTTTTTTCTCTTTGTACATGAATACCATCCACAAATTATAAATACAGTAGAACCTCCCTGTAAAGGATAAACACCTAATTGCAGGCCAAAGTGTCCTTTAGAGAGAGATTTCCTCTTACTGGAGAGTTGCTAAATTGTAAAAATGGTAATTTTGCAAATGAAAACTGTCCTTTGTGGAGAGGGGTCCTCTAATGGGAGGTTCTACTGTATTTGAGATATATCAATCCTAATTTTAAGTATGTGTTTATTATAAGAAAACACTTTTTTTCTTTTTGTAAATATGAAGATGAAATATATTTTAAATCATAAAATATTATCCAAAACACATCTCTCATCCCTATATGGGTGTTATTAATAAAATAACTTTAAAAAATCATTTGTTTGTGGTTCCTCTTAGAAAGTTAATGAATGTTGCTCTTCTTTTTCAGTTTTGATTGAAGATATAGCTGTGTGGTGGTTATTACATACTGGGAATTGGGAGCAGGTCACTTTTAATGAGAGTTGTTTTTATCTTCAGAACAATGTTGAAAAATGTGCAAAGAATTTAAATTCAAGATATTTTTCCAGTATTGTAAATTAAAAACTCAAAAGGAGCTTCTTCTATAGAACATGTTTATTTTGATAGCTTTCGAACCATTTCGTTCTTCAACAGGCATAAACACAGGCAAAATTGTCTTTATACCTATTGAAGAACGATGTTGTTCAAAAGCTATCAAAATAAATATGTTCTATAGAAGAAGCTCTTTTTGAGTTTATAATCTTAAAATATAGTTATGGTGTGATGTTGATATCTACATATATTTTTCCAGTGTTTATTTATGTGAGTACATATCCTTACAAGGCCAGCAATTTAGTTACAATGTAATATGAAACAATAGATGGTGTTTTGAGTCAAAAGGCGATCCATCAAATAAGTTTATATAAAAAGGGCGTATCTAGATCTGTAAAGATAAAAAAAATGTCTCTAAATATTTCGAGAGATTGCTCCCTCTTTATCAATTTATTGCACAGTAAACCTAATTTACAAATTCTTGTAGGTTGTGTTGTCTACAAGATTTTGTTAATTAAGTTTACTGTGTAATAAATTGATAAAGAGGGAGCAATCTCTAAAAATATTTTGTGAAAACATTTATTTTTTCTTTACAGATCCAGGTACGCCCTTTTAAATAAAAAGATGTGTATGTATGACATATCAACACATGGTCCCTTTCTGCTGGCTCCTTCATAATTGACAGGTAGATCTTCTTCTTTCTTATCTAAGAAGATAGATAAGTTTTCAGAATGACAAAGTTCCAAGTTTTCCCAGATTAACTGATAAAATCTATGGTACATTAGTACCTACCTGAACAGATACTCCTGCTAGTGGACTATAAAGAACTCAGTTTTCATTGCCCAAATGACCCATTTATACCAATTATAACAAACAGGTGTTCTTTAAAGAGAGGTTCTACTGTAGTTATATTTTATTAAAATGAGTTTGTTCTTTTAGATTCATATATGATAAAACATTCAAATTTACATTTTAAAAAGTATTTCTTTGAGAGATTTTGAAAATCTCTTATCATTTTGTGGTATGTTCAAACTCTTACTGTTATTATTATTAAAGCTTTTCCATTGGATTATCTAATTTGCATATGGAGTTCCTTCACCAGTATGTAAATAGGGTGATGTTTTGGCCATATTGAAAGTGAGGTGTTCCCACCTTATTATTTTACTTTGTTCAAAGATCTATCAGAAATATCTTCTCTAGATATAAAAGCCGTTCCTCTTTTTATTATTCATCTTAACTTGAGGACCTAATCTTAATGAAAAATAGGTTTAACACATTTTGGCAACTTTTGATGATATGGACTCGTGTAATATGTAAATTTAGGTTTTTAGAAACATTCAATAGCTTTGGTGAAAAAAACAGAACAAAGAATGTGTATTTGATCACAATGTTCAAAATGATCAATGAATATATCATTACTGTAACTGACTGACAGCTTGTACCACCTATCAGAACAAATGTTATGTTTGGTCTAACTAAAGTGTATTAACTAATGGCTGGAATAAATCATTTAGCTGGTAGTTATTTCAATAGCTAGCCAAAACCATCTGTAAAATTCACTTGCTGAATCTGCAAAGGCTTTTTTTCATTTGTTAAACTTGCTGCTTGAATGCCATTATTGGTGGATTTTGAGATTGAAATAGGTATTGATATGGAAATTAGGTTTGAAGCTCTTGGATATATTTATGTCTAGTAATGACAACACAGGGTCTGTTGGGGAAACTTGCTTTGTAGCTCCAGGGACGGTGCCTGGTTATGTGGAGTGGGGCTGTTTGTGAAACTTGGTTTGTAGCTCCAGGGACGGTGCCTAGTTATGTGGAGTGGGGCTCTTTGTGAAACTTGGTTTGTAGCTCCAGGGACGGTGCCTAGTTATGTGGAGTGGGGCTGTTTGTGAAACTTGGTTTGTAGATCCAGGGACGGTGCCTAGTTATGTGGAGTGGGGCTCTTTGTGAAACTTGGTTTGTAGCTCCAGGGACGGTGCCTAGTTATGTGGAGTGGGGCTCTTTGTGAAACTTGGTTTGTAGCTCCAGGGACGGTGCCTAGTTATGTGGAGTGGGGCTCTTTGTGAAACTTGGTTTGTAGCTCCAGGGACGGTGCCTGGTTATGTGGAGTGGGGCTCTTTGTGAAACTTGGTTTGTAGCTCCAGGGACGGTGCCTGGTTATGTGGAGTGGGGCTCTTTGTGAAACTTGGTTTGTAGCTCCAGGGACGGTGCCTAGTTATGTGGAGTGGGGCTCTTTGTGAAACTTGGTTTGTAGCTCCAGGGACGGTGCCTGGTTATGTGGAGTGGGGCTCTTTGTGAAACTTGGTTTGTAGCTCCAGGGACGGTGTCTAGTTATGTGGAGTGGGGATGTTTGTGAAACTTGGTTTGTAGCTCCAGGGACGGTGTCTAGTTATGTGGAGTGGGGCTCTTTGTGAAACTTGGTTTGTAGCTCCAGGGACTGTGTCTAGTTATGTGGAGTGGGGATGTTTGTGAAACTTGGTTTGTAGCTCCAGGGACGATGCCTAGTTATGCGGAGTGGGGCTCTTTGTGAAACTTGGTTTGTAGCTCCAGGGACGGTGCCTGGTTATGTGGAGTGGAGATGTTTGTGAAACTTGGTTTGTATTTCTAGATGATAGTGTATAGAAAGTGTTGTGTAAAAAAATAATTCCCTATTGGATATTAGCCATAATTTATAATGAGGAAATAATTTTTTAGTTCTCCATCTTCTTCTGTGGAAAGTATGTTAGAAAGTGTAATCTAAGAAAGTAAGAATCTGGTTTTAGACACAACTTTTCTAGAAAGAGAATTTCATCCTTATAAATGATTGATTGCACTTACAAGTGATATTTTGTGCAACACTATTTATTTTAAATTTATGTAGAGATTTTTTTTTTGGAGAAATAAGAATAGAGTTTTGATTATTTTATTGAAATACAAATTTATTTTTCTTCTACCCATAGGTTTACTAAATGGAAACAAGGCCTGCTAAATAATTTGTACATAAGGTAGCAATGCTGATACCAAAATGTCTTTATTATATTTACCTATTTGTGAGCTGCATGAAAAAAGTAACTACTTATAAAAATGAAAGTAACTACTGATCTTGCCACTGAGAATTGCTGATGGCTCTCACCATCTATCGGAATAAATATCAATTAAGTGTTGATTTTATTTTGAATCCAGAATATTGGCAAAATACCTCATAAAAAAAAAAATAGAAAAGCCAATACCTGCATATACAGTAGAACCTTCATGTAAAGGACACCTAATTGCAGAGCCAAAGTTTCCTTTAGGAAGAGGTGTCCTCTTACCGGAGAGTCGCTAAATAGTAAAATTGGTAATTTTACAAATGAAAACTGTCCTTTGTAGAGAGGTAGCGCGAGTGTCCTTTCACGGAGGTTCTACTGTATATTTTTATTTATCTGGAAAAAGGTATTTGGTCAAAGTTTTGGAATAAAATAATTAGTTGATTTTATTCCGATAGATGGTGCAAGCTATCAGCAACTTTAAGTTGCATAATCAAGAGTTGATTTTTTTCTTAATCTTACCATCTCTTTTTGTACACTTCTCTCTTTGATCTAATTTTCAAATGTTATTTTTGGGCTTTTTTTTCCACCCACACACACACATTGTATTTTTATATAACCTATACAAATTGTGCATTAACATTATTTTTTTTTTGACTGTGATATATCCCATTTTATAAGATCTGCAATTGAAATTAAGGGGAAAATAAGCAATTTTTACAAAGAGAGGTATCAATAGAGAATGTATTTTTTAACATTCATCACCTTTATAGATACAGAAGTACTAAATACCCATTAAATATCTAAAACTGACAAAAAATACCTATATTTTTTAAAGCCAAAATGTATAAAAGTTATAATATATGAACTACTATATTCTTCTTCTTTCTTATCTCCACTCAATCACACTAAGGTATCAAGCTTGTAAAGCTTGAGATTTTTGATAGTGTATGCTGGGGAAGTGAACTACAACCTATAATATTAATAAAAAAAATCACTTTTATAAAATTTATGAAATTATAAAAAAATCTTTATAATATATACAAACTCTCCCTTTATACTAAATATAAAGATACTGATTAAGAAAAGATCAAAATATTAAATAGCATGAATTCTTTTTTTTTTTTTTAATCTTGGAAACAATTCTGTCTTCCTCCCATTTTTTCCCCAAATGTATCTTTCAGTTGTGATTATATAGAATCTCTTCCTTAGATATTTTTATTGTGTAATACTTGTGTCCTAACCTACTCATATATATATCTCTTCCCACAGAATGTATGTAAATAATATATATCCCCCCTATATAACATATATCCATATAGGAGATTATTTGCATGTACTAATAAAGTGTTGTGTCAAAGACTATGTGATCCTAATATACATTATATCTAACTATAGATTAACCTTTTAAAACAATCATTATCATGAAAACACTTCTAAATAAATGTGGCTATGTAACTATAACAAAATAATGTAAAATTCTTTTTCTTCTTATCCTTTTATTAGTTTAAATTAGACAAGATCTTGGAGGTCGTGCTCATAAAGAAGTTCAAGAACTCTTTTTGGTTCTCTGTACAGGGATCCTTTGTCCTTTCCAATACAATTTAGTATATGTTGGGGAGTGGCCTCTTCAGTTTTGCGGAGTCGTGTATAATGTAAAATAATTTTTGAGACTCCAGACCCTAATTACATGTATACTTTCCAGCTTTTTGAATGATTTCTTTAAAAACCCTGTTTTGTTATCTACAGTAGAACCTTCCTTTAGCGGACACCTCTCTACAAAGAACCGTTTTCATTTACAAAATTACCATTTTTACTATTTAGCAACTCTCCGGTAAGAGAACACCTCTCCCTAAAGGACACTTTGGCTCTGCAATTGGGTGTTGTCCTTTACAGGGAGGTTCTACTGTATATGCTACTTATCACTATCAGGTATTTTATGCAAATTTTACTGTTTTTCAATTATTGTGTATTGCTTTTTTACCTATCCTAAGTACACACATGATGATCATGGTGAGTATTTAGCAACTGCCTTTTCTGTAAGTGCATCACATACACACATGTAGAGAAGGCAATTTTAATTATTATTAATTACATAGATGTTACATAGACCTTACTATAAACAGATGCTTTTGGGGTGTGTAAATCTAGAATTTAAAATGCTATTTGGCCGTTGAAACTTTCAAAGAGTTAAAATTGAATCAATTTTTCTCTTGAGAGGTATATTAAATAAAACAGATCAACTTGGTCTCTCTCTGGAGGTGGTTTCTTATTTGAGTTGAGTCAAATCCAATCATTTTGACTTTACATATGTTGTTGCTCAAGGAAGTAGTTTCTTATCAGAGGAGTCATTCATAAGAGTTTCTACTGCAATTCCCAATTTACATGAGGGAAAAAAATAGAACAGGACCAAATAAGTAAACTAACAATTGAGACAATGGTAATCTCTTTATTTGTTAATAGAAAAAAAAATCACAAGACAGGGGGAAGAGGTTATTTCATAAAAGGTTGTCCAAAAGTTTGTATTTCTACATTTCACATTAAAATATTGCTTCAGTTTTAAAAATAATTCTCAATCACTTAATTAGACAAAAATAATCTTAATATAAAAAGACACTCTCTCTCTCTAAACAAAGTTAACTTATAATAAAGTTTGCCATTTAAAGAATGCCATAATTGTAGGTGTGTTGGATTTTAATCAATTCAAGTTGAAGGTTTCAACAATTTTTTTAATATATATCTTTATTGTCTCTTTTGACATTTATAAAAAAGTTTGAAGTTTTCAACATTGAAGACAAAGTTTCGAGATTGTGTCAAATTATTTTATTCATAAACGAAAAATGTGGGGCTTTCGTAGAATCTCCTTAAATTATACCATTTTTTGTTTATAAAGAATTTAAAAGCAATCGAAACGTTATGTCTTTAATTATATAATGTGAAAAGAGTGACTATGTATATGTTGATGTAAAGTTGACTTACATACGTCATCTCCAAGTTACATACCTGTTGAACGAGTTCAAAAGTAGAAGATGACAGTGTGATACAGTATAGTACAAGTATATTATTATAATACAGTAGAGCATCAATTATCGAATACCGATTATCCGAAAGCTAATCCGAAACCAAAACCGCCGAAAGCTAACATAGCGGGCTTCCCGGCTGGCACCTGGCTCCTTTCATCTTGCTAACAATGTATTCTAAACGTAAACGTGTTGTTCTCAGTTTTACTGATAAACTTAAAATAAAATTTGAAATACTATCCCGAATGTGTTTCTTTTCAAGGAGAAATACATTTTGAATTTTCGTTGAAAAGAAACACATGCGGGATAGTATTTCAAATATCGTTTTACAATCACAAGCCGCATTATATTATATTGTATTATAAACTTAAAATAGTAGATCAGTTGAAGATGGTGCTAGTGGATCAGCTTAGCTCGGAAATATGGAGTTGGAAATGCAACAATATCGGACATTAAAAAGAATAGTGATGCCATTACAAACTATGCTAGTGCACTTGATAATGAAGATGGAAGTTTGTACAGAAAAGCGATGAAAATGGCAGAAAACAAGGATTTAGACGCTGCGGTTTACACATGGTTTATGCAGTTACATAGGAAGGAAGGAAGGATCATTTAACCCAAATATCGATTATCCGAACACCCCCATTCCTCAATTAATTCGGATAATCGATTCTCTACTGTATTATATATTGTATAATGAAAGTGAATCTCCTGATCATGCAGTTAAATGTTGCTGATAGCTTTCTGCCATTTATCAAAAAAATAAATCTATTAGCTTTTGTTTTGAATATCATGAAAAAAAAAGAGAAATATTGGTTGATATATATGGCTGTATTGTCCAACTATTGATTTTAAAATATCCTAAGTTAACCTAATACCGCTTTTCAAAATATCAATAAAACTAACCACAAATACGTTTTGGGCTGTTGGCCATCATCAGCATGGTTGTACGCTGAAGGCTTACCTTGGGGAGGATCCTCACAGCGCTTCTTTTTATTTCATAAAATAGTATTTAATATACACAGATAGATATATATTTTTTGAAAATAGAGCAATCCATAAATAAATCTTCATTTAAAAAGGCATATGTTGGATCAAAATATCATTTATTTTACCAATATTTCAGTTGGCTTTCAAGGCATTATAACATATATTAATGCATTAATATGTTATAATACCTTGAAAAAGGTTGGCGTTTAGTGAACTGAAATATTGGTAAAATAAATAATATTTTGATCCAATATATGCCTTTTTAAATAAAGATATTTAGAGCCCAGGTTACGGTAGGTTTAAGAAAGATGACTATGGAAATATAAAAAAATCTCTCTCCCTAATGAAGAGATAAAATGATCAAAACAGCTATGTATGTGACAACATATAAAACATTTATTTATGAAGAAGTCATCTCCTTTTCGTACTATTAAATGTTACTGATGGTTTACCCCATCTATAGGAATACATATAATAAATGCTCATGTGGTGCAGAAGAAGAAAATCCTGTACATATTCTAACGGACTGTCGACTTGTAGAGGACTTGAGAGTCAAAAATCAAATAAATATAAATTGTCTAAATCAAATAGTTAATAATAGATATATGTATATAAATTTTAATAGATTTTGTAGAATGTTTTTTTAGTAATAGATAGCCTGGGCTGTAATAACTGGTAAATAGTTACATGCTGTAAATAGCTCTAAATTTCTGTTCTTAACTGTGATGTCCACTAATATTCATTATAGGGGTAATTAAATCGTTAACTAACTGACAAATACGTTAATAATTTCTATTATAATAACTAAAATGATATTAATAATTACTGTAAAAGCTCCCAAACTTGTGTATGCATGCAAATATCCAAGACGGATATCGCGTGCTTTGTAAATGATAATAAATAAAAATATAAGCTAAACTCTTTCATATTTCAGAATATTGGCTGAAAAAAACCAATTATGATAAATTAAGAAAAACTAATTACAAATATTTATATCAAAATTAAAAAGGCATATATTGGATCAAAATATCATTTATGTTACCAATATTTCAGTCGGCCGAACGCTAACCTTTTTCAAGGTATTCTAACATTAATGTGTAATGCTATATACATGTTATAAAACCTTGAAAAAGGTTGGCGTTCAGCCAACTGAAAGATTGGTAAAATAAATGATATTTTGATCCAATATATGCCATTTTAATTGAAGATTGATTTTTGGATTGCTCTATTTAAAAAAAATAAAATAAAAAATTACATCTACGCGATATTTTAGAGAGCGGTAGAATCAATAAAATCATATAAAAATACGATGTTAACTGTGTGCAAAATAGGAAAATCCAAAATAAGACCATTATGCACAATCTTCTCTCTTTCTCTACTCTTTATAAGGTAAATGTATACAAGATAAATATAACATAAAGAATATAATGTGAAAAAACAGTACAAATGTGATACTGTACTGGAATAAGGTGCATAAATTATGAAAAAGGCATCTCCTATAAGGAGATACTTTTTTCATAATAAAGAATATAGTAAATCACATAAAATATACTAATGAATCACTCACTCGGCTTCTTCCGGAATGTATATTAGTCACACAAACATTGTTTTAACAAATCTTATTTAATATTCTAAATTGTCGTCGTCGGGGTATAATAATTGCTATTGTTAGGAGAGAGGAGCGCGGCTCGAGGCGGATGCTCACGGGTCACTGTTAAAAACCTATTTGTTTTGGCTACATCTTTTCCCGTGGACTTAACGATAACTTTTCTAAAACTTATTTCAAATTTCATGTATAATTATTTTTACATCATTTAGTTTTGTTAAAAGAGAAAACGAAATATAGCGTGGTGAGTTTCTTTTTATTAAAATTACAAGCTTTCAAGCAAAATGCTTTTCATCAGGTAATCCAAGAAAAAATATGCGGAGAGGTAAATACATCCACCTAAGTAAGATTTGAAAATTAAAGCGGAATTGCCACGAACAAGCACGCATCAACACACCCAGAGAGCGAGCGAGAAATTCAGTTTAAAACAAGTTTAAAACAAATAAAATATATACATAATTCGGGAAAACACTTGAGGTTAAACTTCCCTATGCGGGGTCCATGCTATTACAAAAAGCTATGTACTGCGGGGGGTAGTTCTATTTTTCTATTGAGGCTTGGAATTTTATTGGAAACCAAAGCCTCCAGGACCAGTCGTTGATATTTTCCGCTTATGTTACTGTAAATACATTGGGTGTCTGTGAAATCAAATGAATGCTGTGTTTCTACCATGTGCTGATAAATCTGGGAACGGCTGTCTTTGTTCATGATGTTTCTATTGTGTTCTTTAGTCCTGATTTCTATGGTTCTGCCGGTTTCACCAACATAATGTAGTTTGCAATTTGAGCATTTAATTTTGTACACTGCGTTAGAGGCGGATAGTGGGTCCTGCTTTTTAGAACTTTTTGTGATGGGATGCCGGAGTTTGAGTTCGACGGAAGGTGAATTACTAAAATGCGTGTGAACACCGTATTTTCTCAAGAAATGGGCAATATCGACGTTGGTTTCGGAATACGGGAGAACGCAAGTCGATTTGTAAACGGTTGGGATTGTATATGTACGTTGTTGGTACGTATGGCGCCGGATAAAATCTATGGGATAACCGAAAGACGAAAGGTTACGATAAATGTTACTTCTCTCGACCGTCCTAAAGATTTCTAGAGAACAATGAGTAGAGATCCTTTTTGTTAATGTTTTGATAGTTGTGATCTTATGAGATACAGGTGCATGAGAACCATAATGAATATACGTGGGGTTAAATTCTGGTTTGTAGTATACCGTGGTTTCTATGTTGCTGTCGGTATTGATGACCAGCACATCCAGAAATGGGATGACACCATTTTTGTCCTGGTTTTGGGTGAACTTTAGGCATTCTTGATATGCGTTGAGGGCATCTGTGATGAGGGAGTTATTAGCTTTGGGATACATGCAAAATATGTCATCGACATATCTTATCCATAATTTAATTCCTAGGTCATCACGGTTCATGATCCAGGAGTCAAGACCAGACATTACGAGTTCAGCTGCTATGTTTGATAAAGGGCTACCCATGGGGGAACCTCTCTTCTGTAGGTAGTAATGACCGTCAAATTCAAGGGTGTTCATATTCAAGCATATTTGGAATAGGTCTGTGATGGTGCAACTTTGGGTATGGGGGAGATCGGAAGAAGCCAGGAGTTTTCTGAGTTCTTTGATGATGAGGTCGTGGGGGAGACATAAAAAGAGGGATTTTACATCATATGTGCAGATGGAGTAGTTTTCTGAGTTATCTATTTCTTTTAATTTGTGGATAAAGTCGCTTGAGTCTTGAATAGAATGGGAATTATATGTCTTGATCAACGGTTTTAAGACATCTGAAAGGTATCTAGCCAGGTGTGCTGCAGGGGAAAGATGATATGCAACAATTGGTCTAAGAGGGATGTCCGGTTTGTGTACCTTCGGGAGGCCATAAATATAAGGAGTGTTGGAGAGATTTGAAGTATAACTTTGAAATTGTGCGGAGGTGATTTGGTTGGTTCTTTTCGGGCGACTTAGTGATGACTTGTAGGCCTTTTGGATGTTGCTGACTTGGGCAGGTGAAGTACCCTCGAAAGTATCCAAATCGCCTAGGATGTCCTGCATTTTGCTCTTATATGCTTCCAATTTGAGAATCACGACCTGTGAACATTTAGTTTTGTATCATTATTTACTATAATTTCCTATCGTTCAATTATTATACTTTTTGTTCTTAAAGATTATTTAAGACAATAATCTTTAATTAGAAAGTGCTTTGCCTCCAAACTTTTGGTTGGTGAATAAACGTTAAAAAGACTTCACGAATGTTTCTTCCCAGTGCTTCAGGTCACCAGCGCAACACTGGTGGAGATGCTGTTTCCAACCCAAGAAGAAGCAGGCGAACACAAGGCCTGCCACCAGTTGGATCTTTTAGCGCCTCGCCAACAAGACGCATTGATCCTGAAGATGCCGCCTCGTGGAATAACAACGTCTTTTTCTGTCAGCCACCACCTCCAAGCCTAGAATTTTTCGGAGGGTATTCTGAAGAGGACCCAGCAGAGTGGCTAGAGGAACTCGAGCTTTTAGCAAGACAGCAGCGATGGCCCGAGGACGTGATGCTGGCATATGCCAGAAGTTACCAGAAAGGTCCTGCAAAAAAATGGGCAAAGCTAAACACCCCCCAAATATTTTCAAATTGGACAACCTTTAAGAAAACACTGATGCAAGACTTTAAGATTGCAGATACGACAAAATTTAAATTAATCATGGAGCTCCAGAATAGAGTACAAGGATATAATGAATCTACTCTAAGATACGCTGAAGATGTACTCAACTTGTGCAACAAGGTAAACTCTAAAATGTCCGCTGAGGATAAACTTTATTATATGAAAACTGGTCTGAACAAATATCTCTCGCTCGTCGTATTAATGACACCTTGCAGTACAGTTAAAGAATTCTTGGAACTAGCAAGACGCATTGATCAACATCTGGTTGACTTCGAACAGAGAAGAAGCTGCAGACAAAGATCTAATCCTATCCAACCATTTCAAACAAGAAAATATAATTATAACAACTATAGAGGTTCAGCACGACCTTCAAACGAGAAACCCCAAATATCGAACGAGCGCCCAACTGACTATGGAAGGCAAAATATAATTCCGAGTAAATTCGAGGGAAAAAGAATTGAAACTAGAGCAGGAACAAGTGGCGTTAATCTGCAAAATTCACCCCCACCTCAACAAAATCGCAACAACGAGCAAAGATCCACACGTCCTAATACTTATTATCGAAGACAGTATCAGGTTGACAAAAGAATCTGTTGGAACTGCTCGGAACAAGGACATATTTCGAGGTATTGCCCGTATAAGCCCCAACACCAAAACTACAATATCAGACCTATCCGAAGACAATATACGAGGTCTATAGACGAACCAAATTCACCACATGAGGAATACCTCACGGGTGCTCACGGGTCACTGTTAAAAACCTATTTGTTTTGGCTACATCTTTTCCCGTGGACTTAACGATAACTTTTCTAAAACTTATTTCAAATTTCATGTATAATTATTTTTACATCATTTAGTTTTGTATCATTATTTACTATAATTACCTATCGTTCAATTATTATACTTTTTGTTCTTAAAGATTATTTAAGACAATAATCTTTAATATTAGAAAGTGCTTTGCCTCCAAACTTTTGGTTGGTGAATAAACGTTAAAAAGACTTCACGAATGTTTCTTCCCAGTGCTTCAGGTCACCAGCGCAAAAATATATACAAATATGTTTACATACTTGTATGTTGCCATATACAATAGAACCTCCCTGTAAAGGACACCTAAATGCAGAGCAAAAGAGTCCTTTGGGGAGAGGTGTCCTCTTACCAGAAAGTTGCTAAATAGTAAGAATGGAAATTTTGGCGATAAATACAAAGCAGTCGCTAACTACTATCCACCATGATTATTATGACTTATACCACGTTTACCACACGTGTACATAGGAATAACAAAAAAAAAAAGAAAAATCATTTTTTTCCAACGCGGCCTTATATACAGGTATCACATCTGAAGTAAATGACATACGAGGGTCATCCAATAAATAAGTTTCCCTGTTTTTTTTTTCTGCGAACGAAACGTTGTAAAAATTAGTTAGTAGTGTAAGAAAGGGTCACTAGGATGCATTGGTAGCACGTGACCTTCAAAATCACTCTACTCGTACGTGCAAGTCCGTAGCGGTTCAGTTTCCATGGAGCTACCACTGGTGAACGTGTCCACTTGCGAACTCCGTTCTGTAATTCGTTTTTTTCAAGGCGAAAAATGAAACTGCGGTCAATATTCATCGCAATTTAGTGTCAGTGTATAGGGAAGGATCTATGAGCATCCAAATGGTTCGCCGATGGCGTTCATGGTTCTTGGAAGGACGGCAAAACGTGCATGATGACGAGCGAAGCGGCAGGCCCGTTACTGCTACGGACAATGCAGCCATTGCTGCTGTTCGGAATGTGGTGGAAGCAGATCGCCGCGTCACCATTGACGAAATAACGATTCGATTACCTCCTGGAATCGAAATTGGATGCTCTTCGATTGGAACAATCATGTCAGATGTTTTGAATTTTCGCAAAGTCTGCGCAAGATGGGTCACGTGTTTGCTCTCGGAAAATCACAAGCAACAACGGATGAAGGCAGCCCGAGCTTTCCTGGAAATGCATCGAAGAGATGCAGATCAACTGTTTTCCAGTATTGTCACTGGAGATGAAAGCTGGGTGCATCATTCAACTCCAGAAACAAAACGACAAAGCATGGTGTGGAAGAAGCCTGAGGAAAGTGCACCAAAAAAGGTCACAATCTCTGCAGGCAAAGTTATGGCTATCGTCTTTTGGGACTGTAAGGGTGTTTTATTGGTTGACTACCTGCCCCCAAACACTACGGTTAACGCTGCGAGGTACTGCGAAGTCCTCACTAAACTCAGAGATGCAATAAAACGGAAACGTCCTGGACTTTTGTCTCGGAAAGTGTTACTCGTCCATGACAATGCTCGCCCTCACGCAGCTCGAACGACCCAAACGTTGCTGGAAAACTTCAAATGGGAAATTCTCACACATCCACCTTATTCTCCGGAACTTGCCCCAAGCGACTTCCATCTTTTTCCAGCACTCAACTTGCACCTTGGAGGCATGCACTTTGCGAATGATGACGAAGTGCAGGCGGAGGCGAACCACT
The DNA here is from genome assembly GCA_030710605.1 of Cordylochernes scorpioides. Lineage (NCBI taxonomy): Eukaryota > Metazoa > Arthropoda > Arachnida > Pseudoscorpiones > Chernetidae > Cordylochernes > Cordylochernes scorpioides. Next base: position 58,685,686 of record CP092866.1, read on the forward strand.
GGCTACGAAGACAGGACACGGCTTGGTACAACAGTGGTATCAAAAAATTGCTACAACGGTAGCAAAAATGTTTGGACAGAAATGATGATTATGTAGAGAAGTAGTCTATGAGTTGTATAATGAAAATAAAATAACTGCATAATTGTAAATAATGTTGTTTATTTGTTAAAAAATAGGGAAACTTATTTATTGGATGGCCCTCGTACTAAGACAATTTCATCTAATACATAAGAGACGTTTGAGTACATAGAATTAGATATAATCCACAATTCAAACATTTATTGAATAGGACATTTATTGAGTTGTGTACATTAAGGAAAATCCATATTTTCAAATCGTTTTGCACTTCCTGTTGATGCAGCCGAAGGATTCCAGTGGGATCTTCTCAAAGATGAGAAGTCCTGAAGCCTTCTCGATGTCTTTCTTTGGAACCTGCGCCCAAAGGTTATAGGATGTTACCACAGTTGTACATCTACACACAGGTTATGTCATTCCTACACTCTAGTCTATTGATACAAGCCAATCTTTGTGACAATATTTTACAAACACTGCAAAACCCGTCTCAGCCACTTAGGAGACAAGAAAGCTGATTTAAAATATTCCTTCTTAACCCAGTTTCAAGTAATAAGGAAATAAAACAGAGACCTAAAGGTTTAGCCACATATACAGGGTTTCTGATTAATGCAGGTTTAACTGTATTTAGTGCTTTTTTAAATAGGGTTTAATTTATGTAATTATTACATATTCATATTATAAGATTATTTGTATTTTCCATATTCGGTAAAAATATTCAAATGGAATATATTCATTAATTAAGAGAGATGGAGTCTTTGAAGTTCTTATACGAGTATATATAAAAGGGGATATCTTAAAATTACAAAATTACTCTCAAATTTTTGTAAATTAAAAGATACGATAAAATCCACTATAAGAGATCTCATTAAAGCCTCATACGCCTGAGCTAGGATAGAGGTAGTGTATATTATATAAAAGGAAGGTACCAGGACCATATAGGTAAACTCTAGGTGTGGTTCAGGGAAGTTGCATTGATAGAATCTTTATACGAGATTAATATAGATTAAATAGTTCTAATTGGTTAGGGCACACAACAATGAACACATCGATCCATAGTTCATATTTTGGGATTTTTATCCCTTTGTTCCCACATGTGACCTAAATGTAAGAGATCTGTACCAAGAATTTTCCGAGAGACGAGTCCTTGGTGCCCTGGTTGGCCATCAAGTAGCTCTCCAACTCCATGTGGTCTCCCTGGCGGGCCACCACCACCTTGAAGAAGTGGCTGGGAACGGCCACGTTGTTACTGCCGATTGTCTTGTAGCTGACAGTGGCTTGTCCTGTCTGGCTGTCACGTCTGTACAGTGACACCGGGGTTAGTGACAAGGACAGGACATATCGGGGGTCTGCTTACCTCGGGAGGAAGAGTGTCCCTGTCAGGACGAAGGTCTCGTCGTACTTGGTGACAAACTTGTCCCGCACGTAAATCTCCAGGTTGTTCCAGATCCCGCGGTTGAAATCCTCCCCCACCTGTGTGGGACGGTGTTATTGGTTCTCGAATAACATTCAGGTCACAAGTCAAATATCTACTTGGATGCTGTTAGATGTGATTGTATATATATTTGTTAAATATATATTAATTATACAGTAAAGAGATATCTATTGTCTTCACAGTTAAACATTCTGCTACCAATATTTTTATAATAGAAAAAATACAAGTAAAAATGTATTACAGAAAGTAAATGTGGGACAAACCCAATTGAATAAACTTAGTCCATCATTTTGTCAGCAGCATTATTTTAATGGTTAATAAACATCTACCATGATTTGAAAATACTTGGGTTGCCAAAAACTCAACAGTAGGTTAAAATAAAAAGTGAAAGGCAAATTTTATGCAGCACATAAATATCAAATTTGAAAACAATTTTCATTAAGAATTAAAATATTTATATTTGAGATGAAGGGAGAAAATCAATTTCCAAAAGCCTACACCTTTTACAAACACCTTTTGAAAAGTTAGCTAATGTATGTTTTAGGTTCGTTTGATTGTGGTTGTCAGCCTCCAATTTACACTCCCCATACTGTGTACAATCTTTTAACAATCGAGTGCTGAAGTAGAGACATCCTAGAATAATTTGGCCTTCAAGAACCTAAGGCCGGCTGAAGTAAAGACAAAAGACCTACCTGAGGCGCCATGTTGCTTAGAATGAAGGTATCCTTATAGTCCCTGCTGAACTTCTTGTGGTTGCCAGCGGCCGCCATGTGTCCGCGGTCGAATCCGCTTCCCTTGTAGTCCTGGGTGGTAGATCTGAAGTAGGGATGGATGCTCTTGTCCTCGAAGAAGTCGCTGCCCTTGCGCTTGAAGCCTCCGCCGCTAAGACTGTCAGGGGTGAGGTGTTCGAGTACCCATCTGGGGACACGGAGCGCGGTATCGTAGCCAATCACCAGGTCATCCCCCATCAGGCTGATGTGATGGACTCCCGGCATCCCGTACTTCAATAACTCCTGGGCCTGCTCTGGTAGACTCTTCAGGATCCCCTCCTTGATGGGGTCCTTGAAATTCTGCACTTCCTCTTCTTCATTGTTCTCTCTGCCACGACGTCTTCTATAAGACTTGATGTTGGAGTCGTCAAACTTTTCTTCAATCCCTTCCGTCAACTCCAGCGGTTCAATGTGACTTGACAAAAGCTCGTCTTGAAGTTCTTCAAAGTAGGAATGATCACTTCTGTAGAACACTGTTCTGAAGTCGTCCAACTCTCGTTCAGTCCCTTCCGTCAATTCCAGCGGATCAATGTAACTTGCTACTATCTTGTCCTGGAGTCTTTCCTCTCCATACTGACCTCTACATCCTGTACATGGACGTGCTGAAACAAGAGGTGACAAAGACCCAAAACCCAGAAGTAACACGAAAATTATCTTCTTGAGGTTCATGTTTGAAACAAATAATATGAAAATTAAAATGCTGCAGAATTTTGATTAAAGCAAGTTAGATTTTATTCACAGTGGTACCAAATAATATTTGTCGACTATATCTAAATACCACAGATATCTAATAATAATTATAAGAATATATTTAATATATAAATATTTTTATTTCAAATTAAAAAATATATATTTTCACAAGGGTTAAATTTTAATATAGGCATACACTACTCTTCACGAAATTAGAATAAATATAGTTCGCCAAAATTAAATTAAATTTTGTCTCTCCCCAATAAGTTCTCCATTGTTTGCCCCTACAGCTATAAATACTGATCTATATTTATCAGATCACAAATATCTCAGTGAAATGGCAGCATCTCTCAAACTTATAATTTTCATTCGTCGAAAGCTCACACTTTGCGACACAGTTTCCACAATTTTGACATGATATGGCCTCGTACAAGCGGATATTGTAAAAAATCTCCGAAAGCGGCCTCACCTGCTCGCATTGCCAAGAAGAAAATAAACTGTTGATTATCTTCTTTACAGATGCCTCATCGACACTCCTCGGTATCAGCACATTTAAGACAAATACAGTTAGGAACCTACCTACGAATAAATAGGCCTGTCGACATCTGATCAGCTGGATGTCCACCGCAACAACTAATCAATAAGTCTTAAGACTTAGCCGTATAGTTATAGATGACTTCTGTATGCTCCAAGAGTTCGGATTACACACAGGTTTTGTTGTTTCTTAAAAAAAAAAAAACTAGAACTGGGTAAACAGCGTGTACGGCCTGTCAAGGACCACCAGACCTACCGCATCGCTATCTTGACTGCCCAGTCATCAAACACATCATCGACGAAGCAAAAGAATACTGCGACAACATTATACAAGTTTAACCCAGCAAACTTCATCATGGACCGCGATAAGCCTGAACTACGACCTCCCCTGAACAAAGCCAAGTTTTCACGCTTATGCTTTTTACAAATTATTTATTTTGTTACGCTACTCCCTCCGGCTGGGATTCGAACCCATTGTCTCCCGAAAGGAACTGGTACCGGGTATTAGCCAAACGTAGATTAGCTCAACCGTACTATGCTCGGTGAACAAAGCCAAGTACGATATATACAATTTCATCACATATAAAGATTTTAATGCACTCTCTGCCCCACTAAACAACTAATGTAATTTTGAAGTCTCAAATAAAAAGGTCATTTTTTGTGTCTTTTAAAAAATAGAGTAATATAATATATCATATGATTTAGAAAGCTATCGACTCAATCACAATAAAAAAAAATGCGATTATTTATATAAAAATACAAATTTAGGATAATGAATATAAATTACTAAAAAATTACTGTACTTCTAAATTTTATTGAAGTTTCGCGAAATTAGAATACTACATATGATTTTAAGAAACAAGAAGTATGTTCCTATATAAAATTTGGTGTGAGATCTCCTTTATATCTTGTAATTTCTTAGATCCTCTCTGGCTTTGTGTCTGAATTAAGTGTCGGCGTGTAAAAACAATTTAGAGCTGTTTAAATGTTTTCTACTGTGGCTACTGTAATGGTAGAGTCTGGTAGCGGTTTCAACGGCTTAATCTATCATAATAAAAATGGTAGATTAAACAGTTATAATACTGGGAAGATTCACCAATGGTGAGCCAGGCCCTCCACATATTTATCATTTCATATCATCCTACTTGTTTTCCCGATACAATGATCTCTTATAGGATCACTCCAGATTTATATCATTTTATTCCGGTGCCTTCCTTTGAATCATTCCATATTACCTTATTAGTTCACTTGGATCATCATATATCATCCTTTTTGTTCTCCGAGACTACTGCCTTCCCTTGGATCGTTTCATCTCATACTATTCATTCCCAAGACTACACGTCTTCCCTTGAATCATGCAATAACTCCCTATTTATTCCGAGACTACTGCCTTCCCCAGGATCATTCCATAACGCCCTATTTGTTCCCGAGACTACTGCCTTCCCTCGGATAATTCCATATCGCCCTATTTGTTCCCAAGACTACTGCCTTCCCTTGGATCATTCCATAACGCCCTATTTATTCCCGAGACTACTGCCTTCCCTTGAATCATTCCTTATCATCCTATTTGTTCCCGAGACTACTGCCTTCCCTTGGATCATTCCTTATCATCCTATTTGTTCCCGAGACTACTGCCTTCCCTTGGATCATTCCTTATCATCCTATTTGTTCCCGAGACTACTGCCTTCCCTTGGATCATTCCTTATCATCCTATTTGTTCCCGAGACTACTGCCTTCCCCTGGATCATTCCATATCGCCCTATTTGTTCCCGAGACTACTGCCTTCCCTTGGATCATTCCATATCATCCTATTTGTTCCCGAGACTACTGCCTTCCCCAGGATCATTCCATGTCATCCTATTTGTTCCCGAGACTACTGCCTTCCCCTGGATCATTCCATATCGCCCTATTTATTCTCGAGACTACTGCCTTCCCTTGAATCATTCCATATCATCCTATTTGTTCCCGAGACTACTGCCTTCCCTTGGATCATTCCATATCATCCTATTTGTTCCCGAGACTACTGCCTTCCCTTGGATCATTCCATATCATCCTATTTGTTCCCGAGACTACTGCCTTCCCCTGGATCATTCCATATCATCCTATTTGTTCCCGAGACTACTGCCTTCCCCTGGATCATTCCATATCGCCCTATTTGTCCCCAAGACTACTGCCTTCCCCAGGATCATTCCATTTCCCTCTATTGTGTCCCGAGACAATCAATCCAGATACCCCTCCGATATTATCCCTATACTACACTACCCTAACCCCAGTGTTGCTCCACGTCCTTCACTAGGATAACATTTGGTCCACCCGCGTGACCTCTGACCAACACGGAAGTTGGCGATAACACTGCGTCAGCGGTGGTCAGGTAAGGTGTCGACCTCTGACACTAGCTGACCTTGGGTCGGTAATTGGGTCGTTGACTAATTAACCCTTACCTGTTGTTCTTAATCGGCTGCTAAATCTGGATGAAGATGGGTGTGGCACCTCCATTCACTTTAGGTGTTAATTCTCACTTTTAACACTTACCCTTAGTTGTTTTGTGTTCTATTTACTTTCATTGTGAAATTTCTGATATAGCACTCTCATCGTCTTTTTTCCTTTAAAATACTTGTAGTTTGTGGCCCTTTACTTTGCTACATCACTACATCTATATAATCCTTATTTCTTCAGACAATAAAGGACACATATTGGACCACCGTGAAAAAGAATATATTTGCTAACACATGTAAAAAGAATAATTTTCAGCCAATCGAAACATATTGGTGAATAAATTCAGTTTCGAGCCAATATATGCCTTTTATACCTAGATTCAGTTATCGAGTGTTCAATCCTCAAAATTCTTTTTTTTTTTATCCCAATTTGACATTTACTGCATTTGAAAAATCAAAATTAGAGGGATGTGTTCGTCATAAAATTGGGCTACCTTTCACTACTGTATCATCAGTTTATACAATTGACTGCGCATGATCAGAAAACATTGTAATTATATACCCACTTACTGGAACTTAATTTTCTCCACGGAAACCATTATTAACATTATTTCCCAACACACAGTCGAACGTCCAATAGGAAGGGCTCACTAGCAGTAGACTCGGGGACAATTATTCAACAGTTTCTAATCACTATATTTCTTTATCATCCCTTCGATCATAAGCGATATTTTTGTGATTAATAATGATTATTATTATGATGCATTAGCCCGCCATCTTTTATGAAAATTCTAAACTATTATAGACGCGTATGTTTCTTTTTTAAAATTAAACAATTTCTACTGCAATTACTGCCTGGTTCAAAATCACATCAATAGGTACCGCTCAACAAGAGCAACATAGTTCATGATAATTGAAACAATGAATAATATGTGAAGGTTATATTCACATATTAAACAAAATTTTAACGCGGGATTCAATCCCCGTTCATGACTGTCGGAAATCGAGGGTGTTACCCACTCGTCCACCGACTTATATGCCATTACTGCAATGTAAAAATTGGCCATCCCATTAATTTTTCCATTGCAGTAAGGGAGCAGTAGATATTGTTTAATTTTTAAAAATAATCATACGCGTCTATAATAGTTTCGACTTATTATAATGATTGTAATAATTATATATTAATAATACAATTACTAATTTTAGGATATAACTGGAACCTAATTTTAACCAACTGAAAACATACGGTTCTTCCCAACTCATATATATTTACATATAATGTTCGAAATTACATATACTCTTGCTCTGCCTTACTCGGATTTCTTGTCTACCTCTTGATTTCTGTCTTCTTACATACTTCTTGACTGTTCATTGTCTACTTATCGTGTCTTTTCCCATTTGATACATTATATAAATGATAACGCGCGCACGTGATTTGTTCTCTCTCTCTCTCTCTTTTTCAAAAATTATTAATAAATATATAATAAAAATATATAAATAAAAATAGTATAAATTAAATAAACAAATAAAATAATACCTTCCTTTGTACGTGGCTTCAGGAATTCGTGTTACGTTAAAAGACAGAATTCCTTGGATACACATGTGCTTTGATTCCTTTCTCCAACCAATGTAGAATCAATCCATTTACATATTTACTTGATTTAAAAAATAAAAATGAGCGAATAATCAGAAAGTAAATTGATCTACTTGATGTCTAACGATCTGCTAACGTCATCAGTTTATACAATTGACTACACATGAAACACTGTAATTTTATACGTAGCTACTGAAACTTAATTATCCATGAAAAATAATTATTGAAATTTAAAAAGAAAAAAAAAAAGGCATCTCCTTATAGGGCAACTGAAAGTTGCTGATGGCTTGCGCCTTCTATTGAAATAAATATCAACTATTCGTTGATTTTTAATTATTCCAAAATTGGTCAAATACCCATTCTTGATTAATCAACTGAAAGTTGCTGATGGTTTGCGCCATCTATCGGAATAAATATCAACTATTCGTTGATTTTTAATTATTCCAAAATTGGTCAAATACCCATTCTTGATTAATCAACTGAAAGTTGCTGATGGCTTGCGCCATCTATCGGAATAAATATCAACTATTCGTTGATTTTTAATTATTCCAAAATTGGCCAAATAGCCATTCTTGATAAATCAAGAATTCGATTGATGGCGCAAGCCATCAGCAACTTTCAGTTGCCCGATAAGGAGATGCCTTTTTTATTTTTTAATTTATGAACCTTATCCCAGTACAATATCACATTTGTTCTATTTTTTCATATTAATATTGAAATTATTTCCCAACACATATTCGAACGTCCAATAGGAAGTGTTCACCAATAGTAGATCTTCTCAGCCATTTCATCAATAGTTGAATATCGTATATTTCCATCTATTGTATTCCGAATATTGCTGTTGAATCATAATTCAGAGGATAAATGTATCACCTCGATATTTAAAACAAGTAAGCACACCCACGTTTCTATAGTAATAGATAATAGCTGAGATTGACTTTGTACAACGTTCACATAATTTGAGTTGCATTAGAACCTCCATGAGAGGACACTCGCGCTAGAGGACACCTCTCTTCAAAGGACAGATTTGATTTGTAAAATTATCATTTTTACAAATTAGCAACCCTCCGATAAGAGGACACCTTTCCTTAAAGAACACTTTGGCTCTGTAATTAGATGTCCTTTACAGGGAGGTTCTACTGTATTTGGAGATTCATTAAATTTTAAAATAAAAAAAACCTATTTGGCTCTGTGTGTGTATATTGGGCTATATATATATATATAATTCGAGTGATATCACACTGTTAGTTTATTCAATATCGATTCTAACTCTCTATATAAGCCTTTTTTTACTTTTACATTATATCGTTTGTCTTCAAATGTGGTCGCAACGCCACTTATATACCTATCACCATGGAATACTATGCATATACTCCGTCAACTAAAACTATCAGAATCATAGAGATAGCCCAGGTTCCTGGAGCGCAGAACTCCAAATCTATCTGAGACCACTATCTCAATAGTACAGACTAGTTGCCAAACCCTTTAAATCACGTCCTGAGTGGATTGCTGAGTAGAACCAGCCAACCAAGATGTCCTAAAATCATAGATATTCATGTTTGATATAGTCATATCGAAATACACACGTGGACAAAAGTAAGGATGTGAAAGTTTTTAATTTCGCCATTTGTCTATTTTTTTTTAAGGATACAGAGAGGCAATTTTGTTCAAACTTGGTTATCTCGTGTGTTTTACAATAAAGGTAACTGTGTATTGAATATATTTCAGAGTTATTGTCTGAATCCCGATATATATTGTAAAAGTTAAAACTTAATTTTTTTTCCATGAGTGAATAATACCATTCTAAGAATTCTCTAAAAACTATATAATGATTAAAGAGTAGTTGAAGAATTCACGCACATATTATTTGGTTAACCCAGGTTGCATACAGTAGTCGCCAACTAGCCGGGTTGGCCTTCTGACCTAAGTTTTCTTGGTTTTATTTCATTGTCAGTGGAAGTCCAATTAACGAGGTGATGCCAAGACGATTCATTTCTTGGGAGATTCTCTAGAGATGCTGGACTTAGATTGGTGATCCCTAAGAGGGTGGGTAAGGAATCTTAGGTATTGAAAGGTTGGGCAGATGAAAAGAACACATATATACAATATTAGGATATGAACGCCCCAGGTTGGCTTCTAAACGGCAGGATCACAAATAATGATAAGTCATTCCCTCTCTCATTCAATTTGTATTAGCATAATATATGTAGTATAGAAATAGCTTTAATTATACACTGCGTGACATTGAAAATGGAACACCAAGAAATAGTGGCCAGAAAGTGATGAAACTCGGCAGACAGAGAGAGAGACAGGGACGAACAATAAGTGATCTTTATTTCAAAATGATAGTCATAATACAGAGCGAGAACGGCGTCGGCTTAGTAGCAAGTAGGACCACCGCGGACGGCGATGCACGCAGCAACACGTCTAGGTAGAGAGTCAATCAGAGTACGGATGGCGTCCTGAGGGATGGCTCTCCATTCCCTCTCAACCATTTGCCACAGTTCGTCTTCTGAACGCGGCTGTGGCAAGGCATGCAAACGGCGTCCAATTATGTCCCAGACGTGCTCGATTAGTGAGAGATCAGGAGAGAACGGTGGCCAGGGAAGCATCTGTACATCTTGCAGAGCTTGTTGGCTAATGCGAGCAGTGTGCGGTCGGGCTGATAATTTTATCCTGCTGATAAAGGGCATTGGGTACCCCCTGAAGGTAGGGGAGTGTCACCGGTCGCAGCACATCATCAACGTATCGTTGGGCCGTCATAGTGCCCTGAATACGAAGTAAAGGTGACCTGGAATCATACGCGATTGCGCCCCAAACCATGATTCCACGTTGTCGCACGGTGGGGCGTTCCACGATTGCTGCCGGATTGGACCTTTCTCCACGTCGACGCCACACGCGTACACGGCGACTATCACTGGACAAGCAGAAACGCGACTCATCTGAGAACACGACCCTGTGCCATTCCGTCATCCACGTCGATCTAGCCCAGCACCATTCCAAACGTTGGCGCCTATTCGGTGGGGTCAATGGCAGTCTTCTTAGCGGACGGCATGAGTGCAAGCCATTAGCAACCAATCGACGGGAAATGGTTCTGGTCGAGATGGAATGATGCACCGGTGCACCGTGGACGCACCAAGGTGTGTATCAGCTGCGATTTGACGTATGGACCAACCTGCCCTTTTCAGTCCGATCACCGTGCCCCTCGTAAAAGCGTCTGTCTGCTTGAACTGCCTCCGTTTACGATGACCTGGCATTCTCTGTTATTACACGTGTCTTTTGACACAAGAACAAAATTTCTACAATGATTTTCCTTGAAGAAATAACGACACGAATACTGTCCTTTCTGCAAGTTTCTTCCCTTATATCTTACTCCATGTGCGCACGAGAGCTGCGCATTTTACATCATTTGCATAACTCGGTTAGGCGCGTCTTCCCTGAAATTTGCATAATTTTCTGGCCACTATTTCTTGGTGTTCCATTTTCAATGTCACGCAGTGTATGTAACAAACATAGAAGTAACCCAAACATATAGATGAGGGTATTTAACATGTTGCCTAACAGGCTTTGATTTTGTAGAAGAACATTGCTCGGTGCATTAATATTTTAATTATAATATTTCTACAGTCCTGGAAGCATATGTCCATAGTTTTTTTAAACGTCAATTTACGGTATTCATTGCAGTATAAGGCCTGTAAAAATAGCTTTAATTTTTTATCTATTTAGACTCATGAACAAAATTTGAGGAAGTTTCATATTTTGCGCCTAAATCTACCTTATTTCCTTATATAACGGCGGATTTCCCATATATGTAAATTCACAAAAAGTTCTCCTTCAAAAAATGACGTATAATAAAGTGATTAGTGCTGAACACGTGTCGTACTCGAAAAGAAGGTTTAACATGCTGGCATTAGATTATAGTAGATTATTGTATTCCTACTTGATAACCTAGCAATCAATGGCTACAAGGTACCATCTGGATGACATATCTCGAGGAAGAGTGATCGGGAGGATCGAAATGGGGCAACCACAGCGGGAAGTCGCAAAATTTCTCAAAGTTTTTGAAAACGTGATATTTAGTATGTGGAGCCAATTCCAAACTCCTGGGACTTGTCGCCGGAGAAAAGCGCTCCAAGGAGACAACCCCGAGTGACGACCGATACCTGGCTCTAACAGTCAAGCGTTCACGGAAGATCTCAGCCCGCCAACTCTTCCAGGAGTTTGCCACGGCCACTGACAGAATTCTATCCCGGAAAACAATCTCAGGAACGCTTAAAATGCAAGGCATTTACTCTAGAAAGCCTGCGATATGGGTCTCTTTGACCCCACTCCAGAGGAGGCGCCGCCTTGCATGGTGCAGAGAACACGTCAACTGGGACCATGACCAATGCAATCGGGTTCTGTTCTCAGACAAATCCAAGTTCAGCCTGAATACTGAATCCCGACGCTGCTATATTTGGAGATAAAGGGGCACACGCTACCACCTCTCAAACATCGTAGAAAAGGATGCCTATGGCGGTGTGATGGTCTGAGCAGGGATCATGACAAATGACCGCACACTCTTCAATGTGTTCGACGGCGGGATTCTGAATGCCCAGTGATACCTTCTATTGCATGTGAATAGCGTGATTTGACGAATATGAATGAACTTTGATAAAAAATGAAATATTTAATTGAAAATCTACACTTTCGACTCTATAATCCAGACACCTATCTACTTCCTAGAACAATCATCCTTAAAGTCTTCCAATCACGAGAAAAGCACAAATAAAACTCTTAGAATATAACAGACAGCGCCAACTATCTGTGAAAAATATAATCTTCTATCTATATATATATAAAAATGAATGTATGTGTGTGTGTCCTTTATGCCTGACCAAACCACTCATTGGAACGCCATGAAACTTTGGGAAGTTATTTAATATAGTACTGGGAAGGTTTCTAGCAAATAAAATTTTTGAAATAACTTTTCGCCTAAAAATAATCAAGATAAATATTCTAATTTATCTGTTATAATTCAACAATCTGCTCTAAATATTATCATGATGATACGATGATTTTGTAATGTAGAAGATTAGGAAAGACAAAATTCAGGATGACACGGCAATTTATTTGAGACAAGAATAATGATACAATTCCAAGGCAAGATACTATTCCTTTAACTTTCAATTACCGAGGGAACCAATTAATATTGATTTTATTCAACTTATCGAGTATTTTTCAAGGGACCGGGAAAAAATGTTCACTTTATCGAGAGATTCGTTAGACAAACCTTTACTCGGGTAAAACCCGGGCGAAGCCGGGTACATCCGCTAGTTTCATTATAATTATTAGGTCTAATTATTCACAAATTTCTGAAACCACTAAATGGTAGATGAAAAATATTGAGAGAGCCTGGCTCATCAGCGGTAAACCCCCCAATTTTCTCCAAACCCCACTCAACAATTATATTGTCTATAATACAATATAATGCGGCCTATGATTGTAGAACGACATTTGAAAATTATCCCGCATGTGTTTCTTTTGAACGAAAAATCGAAATTTTATTTTAAGGAGAAATAACGATTATTTCTAACCTTAAGGATGAAGTATGAAGTAATTCCCATCCCTGGACACTTTTATTTTTCCGTTTATCAGTATTCTTCACAATTCATCCTTTCATACTTCATCCTTAAGGTTAGAAATAATCGTTATTTCTCCTTAAAATAAAATTTTGATTTTTCGTTCAAAAGAAACACATGCGGGATAATTTTCAAATGTCGTTCTACAATTACATTGTCTGTTATACTTATATAGTCTGTATTTTTGAAGACTGTCGAGATATTGATGATTCTAGTAGTTTATAAAGAAAATTGTTTCCATAAGAAGATGCGCGTCTGGTTTAGTCAAATTAGAGGGGCTTCCAAATAAACATGTCTTGTTAAAAAAACCCATATTTATAAACAAATATTCAAATCAAATATGCGAAAAGATCTAAATTTAAACCCCCTAAATAAATATTTGAATAAAAACACTTCGATTTCATGATATCATCACAGCCTTTAACACATAAGTGGAAGTGAACATTTGCCAGATTTATTTACCTTTCCATCCGCTTTCAATTCCAAATAATATTTTCTAACTCTCTCTAACACTTGATATCTCGGGTTGCAAAAGGAAGAAAATCTAAAAGTTGCTAGCTTACAGATACCGGGGGAGTTCTCAGGACATGATAATTCCAATTTAACTGAAAATATGTAAATATATACAATTATTATTATTTTTTTAATTTCAACACACAAAACGCGATATCCCGGCTTGGGATAATTGCGTCGATTTACATTTTTTTTAAACCGAAACAGTTATAAACATATTATACAAGAAAAAGTAATCAAAATAAAAAGAGAAACAATAATATATATTAGTAACCTGAACCTTTCAGGTTTGAAAGATAATCATAAATATATTTACAAAAATAGTTAAACCTATGATAATTCTCTCTGCTATTTACAAATTGATACAGATCTACAACATTATTTATTGTCTGTTATCTAGCGGTGAAGAAGAGTGGGCATTCCAGCAGTAGGTGTCTTGATATACAATTATTGTCAATTGAATTTTTATAATATAGCTATTATATAATGGTTAATATTGTAACATTCTTTGTATTTATTTATGTGAAATATTTAATTATTATTTGAATTTTCTTACTTTCTTTCTTTAAATAATAAAACACAAAGTATTGTGACTATCCCTTATTTTTTAAATAGGAAACGTTACAAATATTAATTTTTATAATTCAGAAAACCTGTCTTAGGAGTCTACAGTCTTGGAAGTTTTTCTGTATTAGGAGCCTCCTGTTTTGGGAGATTTGTTGTCTCAGAAGTCACCTGTCTTGAAAGTTTTCCTGTCTTGGGAGTTTTCCCGTCTTAGGAGTCTCCTGTCTTTGGAGTTTTCCTGTCTTATGAGTCTCTTGTTTTGGGAGATTTGTTGTCTCAGAAGCCACCTGTCTTGGAAGTTTTTTGTCTTGGGAGTTTTCCTGTCTTAAGAGTCTCTTGTCTTGGGAGTTTTCTTGTGCCTGAGGAGTCCCCTGTTTTGGGAGATTTATTTTCTCAGAAGTCACCTGTCTTGGAAGTTTTCCTGTCTCGGGAGTTTTCCTGTCTTAGAAGTCTCCTGTCTAGGGATCCTATCTTAGGATTCGATATTTTAGAAGAACCGTTTGTTTTTCATTAATTTAGTTTTCTTCGGCATATGGCCTGTATAACGACTAAATTTCCTGAGCCTTTCTCTCTAAAGGCTGTGTTGAATATACTATATTAAGAGCATCATTGAATTTGTGTAAAAAAAGAAATATATTTATAACCCAGGTTCCTGGAGTGCAGAATGCCAACTACCCTAAAAGAAATCAATAGTTTTAGGTTCATTGTAACCCATAAACCTGTCTCTTTCGAGTGTATTTTTTCTTGGAACCAATTGCAAAATCCCAAAACAGGTTTTACAGTAATAGCCAAATGGATCAGGCTTGGCCGAGTATTATCCGGGTTCATATCAGTAATGTTTTGTTAAGGTGTCTATATAATCAGTGGAATATTAAAAAAACACTTTATTGAAGACACGAGATAACCAAATGTGAACGATATTGCTTCTGTCTCCTTAAAAAAAAAAAAAGATGACAGGCGACATAAAATACTTTCCACTTCTTTAAGTTTTGTCCACGAGTGCATATATCTGAATAATTTCGAATTAATTTATTAGCCTCAACAGTTCTTCCACTGGTGGTAAACATTAGAAATACAGAAATATTTTGGTTTTCGATTTATTAAAATTACGACATATATATATTAAAATCAATAAAGGCATATCCTGACCGTGTTCATATGAACTTTTAGAAGGCAGAGCGTCATCTAGTGGAACATAAATCAAATAAGCATTGATTTAACCTGTCTCCTGATATATGGCCAACCCATTTTCTTGATAATTCATAAAAGTCAAAAACGATTGATTTATCAAGAAAATGGGTTGGCCAGATATCAGGTAACAGGTCAAATCAATGTTTAGTTGATTTCTGTTCCACTAGATGGCGCTCTGCCATCTAAAACTTCATGTGAACGTGGTCAGGATATGCCTTTATTGATTTTAATAACAAACACCTGACCTATTTTGTTATTATTTTTTGCACATATATATATAGCCTATATAACAAACATCGATTTTTAGCATTTAATTTTCAAATATAAAAAAATGAAAAAAATATATATATAAAACCGGCCGGTTGGCGTTTCTTGCGCTCCAGGGGCCTGGGTTATCCTTATTTCTCTATATATAAAATTATAATTTATATTGTGTGCATGAAAACATTGCCCTATTTCTGTGAAATTATTCATTGAAAAATTATATTTCAATTAATATATTTTATATATTAACAGACACACTTTCTCTGTGGTGTCATTTTATTTAAAAAAAAAAAGATTCATTTGGTTATTCTATGTTCCATGAGCGTACAGAATTATGAAAATATCGCAATAAAATTAATTTCCGTTTTTTTTTTAATTAACGGTTGATATTTCAAACATGAACCACATAAAGATAATTTTCGTGTTACTTCTGGGTTTGTGTTTTTTGTCACCTCTTGTTGTAGCTCGTCCATGTACAGGATGTAGAGGTCAGTATGGAGTGGAAAGACTCCAGGACAAGATAGTAGCAAGTTACATTGATCCGTTGGAATTGACGGAAGGGACTGAACGAGAG